>NC_069484.1:24451549-24496549 GCF_026875155.1 Cherax quadricarinatus | reverse complement strand
TGTTTGTAGCTACAACAACAGTGTTGCTGGTGCACCATCTACAGTGCTTGTAGCTACAAGTGTTGAACAAGTTTTCCACACTGCAACAGAACAATCTAGCATCATTTTAGTGGAACTTCACAGCAGTTTGCAACTGTTGCTTCTCGTCTTCTATGTTGATGGTTCTAAAAAATCTCTATCTATCGTTCCATGTGTTGTTGTAATATTGTGGTTATCCTTTATGCGGCTGCTGCTATCCTGTTGTGATCATGATAACACCATTGCTGGGAGATAATTGGGATGCTGTGATGGTTGGGATAAACTGAGGCTTCACGTAATGTAAATACTGGAAATTACTAACATCAATACACCCGTAACATTCACAAAATAAATAACTACTATGCTATTCATCAATATTAACAGTGTTATAATGTGCACAGCAAATTTGCCAAGGTTGACGAGAAGGAAGAAGACAGGAATAGAAGGAGATGCCTAGAAGCAGCTTGAGTTAGTGTACAAAATACTGAACAGCACCAAGTCACAATTTCCTGACCCAAACTAATCAGACACATAACACAGGACAGTTTTGGCAACAGAGTTGTACAGAAATTGTGCAAGTAAGTGTGCCTGCCAGAATGTACTCCATACTTCATCATAACTGACCAGTGTTCTTAACCACAGACATTGTTCCACCTCATCTCAGCCGGGTTCTCGCCGTGTTATACATCTCCCAGGAGTAAACATACCATGTATATTGCATCTTTTGTATGAGGATACAATATACATGTGAAATGTACTACACAGAGCGAAACAATGTTACAATGAAAAGTGTCAGGTAAAAGGACACAAGTGCAACTAATGTGACATTTTATTGTGGCAACGTTTCGCTCTCCAGGAGCTTTATCAAGCTGTTACAAACAATACATGGACACAGAGGGTGTATATATAGGCTTAGAGTGAGGTGTGAGGTACAATATAATACTTATACAAGTAGTAGTAGTAGTACATGTAGTAGTAGTAGCAGTAATACATGCAGTAGTAGTAGTAATACATGTAGTAGTAGTAGTAATACATGTAGTAGTAGTAGTAGTAATACATGTAGTAGTAGTAATACATGTAGTAGTATTAGTAATACATGTAGTAGTATTAGTAATACATGTAGTAGTAGTAGTAATACATGTAGTAGTAGTAGTAATACATGTAGTAGTAGTAGTAATACATGTAGTAGCAGTAGTTTGTAATACATTAGTAGTAGTAGTAATACATTGTAGTAGCAGTAGTAGTAATACATGTAGTAGTAGTAGTAATACATGTAGTAGCAGTAGTAGTAATACATGTAGTAGTAGTAGTAATACATGTAGTAGCAGTAGTAGTAGTAATACATGTAGTAGTAGTAATACATGTAGTAGTAGTAATACATGTAGTAGCAGTAGTAGTAATACATGTAGTAGTAGTAGAAATACATGTAGTAGCAGTAGTAGTAATACATGTAGTAGTAGTAGTAATACATGTAGTAGCAGTAGTAGTAATACATGTAGTAGCAGTAGTAGTAGTAATACATGTAGTAGCAGTAGTAGTAATACATGTAGTAGTAGTAATACATGTAGTAGTAGTAATACATGTAGTAGCAGTAGTAGTAATACATGTAGTAGCAGTAGTAGTAGTAATACATGTAGTAGCAGTAGTAGTAATACATGTAGTAGTAGTAGAAATACATGTAGTAGCAGTAGTAGTAATACATGTAGTAGTAGTAGTAATACATGTAGTAGTAGTAGTAATACATGTAGTAGTAGAAATACATGTAGTAGCAGTAGTAGTAATACATGTAGTAGTAGTAGTAATACATGTAGTAGTATTAGTAATACATGTAGTAGTATTAGTAATACATGTAGTAGCAGTAGTAATACATGTAGTAGTAGTAATACATGTAGTAGTAGAAATACATGTAGTAGTAGTAGTAATACATGTAGTAGTAGTAGTAGTAGTAATACATGTAGTAGTAGTAGTAGTAATACATGTAGTAGTAGTAGTAAGGTTAGTTACATGTAGTAGTAGTAGTAGTAACACATGTATTAGTAGTAGTAATACATGTAGTAGTAGTAGTAATACATGAGTAGTAGTAGTAATACATGTAGTAGTAGTAATACATGTAGTAGTAGTAGTATACATGTAGTAGTAGTAAGTAGAATACGTAGTTAGTATAACATGGTAGTAAGCAGTAGTAGTAGTAATACATGTAGTAGAGTAGTAGTGTATATACATGTAGTAGTAGTAGTAATACATTTTAGTGTAGGTAGTAATACATGTAGTAGTAGTAGTAGTAGTAATACATGTAGTAGTAGTAGTAGTAATACATGTAGTAGTAGTAGTAGTAGTAATACATGTAGTAGTAGTAATTACAATGTAGTAGTGTAGTAATACTGTAGTATATAGTAGTAATACATGTAGTAGTAGTAGTAGTAATACATGTAGTAGCAGTAGTAGTAGTAATACATGTAGTAGTAGTAGTAATACATGTAGTAGTAGTAGTAATACATGTAGTAGCAGTAGTAGTAGTAATACATGTAGTAGTAGTAGTAATACATGTAGTAGTAGTTGTAGTAGTAATACATGTTAGTATAGTAATACATGTTTGTAGTAGTAGTAATACATGTAGTAGTAGTAGCAGTACATGTAGTAGTAGTAATAATACATGTAGTAGTAGTAGTAATACATGTAATAGTAGTAGTAGTAATACATGTAGTAGTAGTAGTAATACATGTAGTAGTAGTAGTAATACATGTAGTAGTAGTAGTAATACATGTAGTAGTAGTAGTAATACATGTAGTAGTAGTAGTAATACATGTAGTATTAGTAGTAATACATGTAGTAGTAGTAGTAATACATGTAATAGTAGTAGTAATACATGTAGTAGTAGTAGTAATACATGTAGTAGTAGTAGTAATACATGTAATAGTATGTAGTAATACATGTAGTAGTAGTAGTAATACATGTAGTAGTAGTAGTAATACATGTAGTATTAGTAGTAATACATGTAGTAGTAGTAGTAATACATGTAATAGTAGTAGTAATACATGTAGTAGTAGTAGTAATACATGTAGTAGTAGTAGTAGTAGTAATACATGTAGTAGTAGTAATACATGTAGTAGTAGTAGTAGTAGTAATACATGTAGTAGTAGTAGTAGTAATACATGTAGTAGTAGTAGTAGTAGTAATACATGTAGTAGTTTGTAATACATGTATATAGTAGTAGTAATACATGTAGTAGTAGTAGTAGTAATACATGTAGTAGTAGTAGTAGTAATACATGTAGTAGTAGTAGTAGTAATACATGTAGTAGTAGTAGTAATACATGTAGTAGTAGTAGTAATACATGTAGTAGTAGTAGTAATACATGTAGTAGCAGTAGTAGTAGTAATACATGTAGTAGTAGTAGTAATACATGTAGTAGTAGTAGTAATACATGTAGTAGTAGTAGTAGTAATACATGTAATAGTAGTAGTAATACATGTAGTAGTAGTAGTAGTAATACATGTAATAGTAGTAGTAATACATGTAGTAGTAGTGTAGTTAGTAATACATGTATAGTAGTAGTAATACATGTAAGTAGTAGTAGTAATACATGTAGTAGTAGTAGTTATACATGTAGTAAGTAGTAGTAGTAATACATGTAATAGTAGTAGTAATACATGTAATAGTAGTAGTAATACATGTAGTAGTAGTAGTAGTAGTAATACATGTAGTAGTAGTAGTAGTAGTAATACATGTAGTAGTAGTAGTAGTAATACATGTAGTAGTAGTAGTAATTTCATGTAGTAGTAGTAGTAGTAATACATGTAGTAGTAGTAGTAATACATGTAGTAGTAGTAGTAGTAATACATGTAGTAGTAGTAGTAATACATGTAGTAGTAGTAGTAGTAATACATGTAGTAGTAGTAGTAATACATGTAGAAGTAATACATGTAGTAATAGTAGTAATACATGTAGTAGTAGTAGTATACATATATTAGTAGTAATACATGTAGTAGTAGTAAGTAATACATGTAATAGTGTAGTAATACATGTAGTAGTTATAGTAGTAAAACATGTATGTAGTAGTAATACATGTAGTAGTAGTAGTAGTAATACATGTAGTAGTAGTAGTAATACATGTAGTAGTAGTAGTAGTAATACATGTAATAGTAGTAGTAATACATGTAGTAGTAGTAGTAATACATGTAATAGTAGTAGTAATACATGTAGTAGTAGTAGTAGTAATACATGTAGTAGTAGTAGTAATACATGTAGTAGTAGTAGTAGTAATACATGTAGTAGTAGTAGTAATACATGTAGTAGTAGTAGTAATACATGTAATAGTAGTAGTAATACATGTAGTAGTAGTAGTAGTAATACATGTAATAGTAGTAGTAATACATGTAGTAGTAGTAGTAATACATGTAGATAGTAGTAATACATGTAGTAGTAGTAGTAATACATGTAATAGTAGTAGTAATACATGTAGTGTAGTAGTAATACATGTAGTATTAGTAGTAATCATGTAGTAGTATGTAATACATGTAGATAGTAGTAATACATGTAGTAGTAGTAGTAATCATGTAGTAGTAGTAGTAATACATGTAGTAGTAGTAGTAATACATGTAGTATTAGTAGTAATACATGTAGTAGTAGTAGTAATACATGTAGTAGTAGTAGTAATACATGTAGTAGTAGTAGTAATACATGTAGTAGTAGTAGTAATACATGTAGTATTAGTAGTAATACATGTAGTAGTAGTAGTAATACATGTAGTAGTAGTAGTAGTAATACATGTAGTAGTAGTAGTAGTAATACATGTAGTAGTAGTAGTAATACATGTAATAGTAGTAGTAATACATGTAGTAGTAGTAGTAGTAATACATGTAGTATTAGTAGTAATACATGTAGTAGTAGTAGTAGTAATACATGTAGTAGTAGTAGTAATACATGTAGTAGTAGTAGTAGTAATACATGTAGTAGTAGTAGTAATACATGTAGTAGTAGTAGTAATACATGTAGTATTAGTAGTAATACATGTAGTAGTAGTAGTAATACATGTAGTAGTAGTAGTAATACATGTAGTAGTAGTAGTAATACATGTAGTATTAGTAGTAATACATGTAGTAGTAGTAGTAATACATGTAGTAGTAGTAGTAATACATGTAGTAGTGTAGTAACATGTAGTAGTAGTAGTATACATGTAGTATTAGAAGTAATACATGTAGTAGTAGTAGTAATACATGTGGTAGTAGTAGTAATACATGTAGTAGTAGTAGTAATACATGTAGTAGTAGTAGTAGTAGTAATACATGTAGTAGTAGTAGTAGTAGTAATACATGTAGTAGTAGTAGTAATACATTTTAGTATTAGTAGTAATACATGCAGTAGTAATAGTAGTAATACATGTAGTAGTAGTAGTAATACATGTAGTAGTAGTAGTAATACATGTAGTAGTAGTAGTAATACATGTAGTAGTAATAGTAGTAATACATGTAGTAGTAGTAGTAATACATGTAGTAGTAGTAGTAATACATGTAGTATTAGTAGTAATACATGTAGTAGTAGTAGTAATACATGTAGTAGTAGTAGTAATACATGTAGTAGTAATACATGTAGTAGTAGTAGTAATACATGTAGTATTAGTAGTAATACATGTAGTATTAGTAGTAATACATGTAGTAGTAGTAGTAATACATGTGGTAGTAGTAGTAAACATGTAGTTTTAGTATAATACATGTAGTATTAGTAGTAATACATGTAGTAGTAGTAGTAATTACATGTGGTAGTAGTAGTAATACATGTAGTAGTAGTAGTAATCATTAGTAAGTAGTAATACATGTAGTATTAGTAGTAATACATGTAGTAGTAGTAGTAATACATGTGGTAGTAGTAGTAATACATGTAGTAGTAGTAGTAATACATATAGTAGTAGTAGTAGTAGTAATACATGTAGTAGTAGTAGCAGTAGTAATACATGTAGTAGTAGTAGTAATACATGTTGGGAGTAGTAGTAATACATGTAGTAGTAGTAGTAGTAATACATGTAGTGTAGTAGTAGTAGTATACATGTAGTAGTAGTTAGTAGTAATACATGTAGTAGTTAGTAATACTGTATAGCAGTAGTAGTACTGTATGTATTGTAGTATTTCATGATAGTATTAGTAGTAATACATGTAGTATTAGTAGTAATACATGTAGTAGTAGTAGTAATACATGTAGTAGTAGTAGTAGTAATACCTGTAGTAGTAATAGTAGTAATACATGTAGTAGTAGTAGTAATACATGTAGTAGTAGTAGTAATACATGTAGTATTAGTAGTATAACTGTAGTATTAGTAGTAATACATGTAGTAGTAGTAGTAATACATGTGGGAGTAGTAGTATACATGTAGTAGTAGTAGTAATACATGTAGTAGTAGTATGTAATACATGTAGTATTAGTAGTAATACATGTAGTAGTAGTAGTATACATGTAGTAGTGTAGTAATACATGTAATTAGTAGTATAATACATGTAAGTAGTAGTAATACATGTAGTAGTATAGTAATACATGTAGTAGTAGTAGTAATACATGTAGTAGTAGTAGTAATACATGTGTTTTTAGTAGTAATACATGTAGTAGTAGTAGTAATACATGTAGTAGTAGTAGTAACATGTAGTAGTAGTAGTAATACATGTAGTAGTAGTAGTAATACATGTAGTAGTAGTAGTAATACATGTAGTATTAGTAGTAATACATGTAGTATTAGTAGTAATACATGTAGTAGTAGTAGTAGTAGTAATACATGTAGTAGTAGTAGTAATACATGTAGTAGTAGTAGTAATACATGTAGTATTAGTAGTAATACATGTGTAGTAGTAGTAATCATGTAGTAGTAGTAGTAATACATGTAGTAGTAGTAGTAATACATGTAATAGTAGTAGTAATACATGTAGTATTAGTAGTAATACATGTAGTATTAGTAGTAGTAATACATGTAGTATTAGTAGTAATACATGTAGTAGTAGTAGTAATACATTGTATAGTAGTAATACATGTAGTAGTATAGTAATACATGTAGTAGCATAGTAATACATGTAGTAGTAGTAGTAATACATGTAGTAGTAGTAGTAATACATGTAGTAGTAGTAGTAATACATGTAGTATTAGTAGTAATACATGTAGTAGTAGTAGTAATACATGTAGTAGTAGTAGTAGTAATACATGTAGTAGTAGTAGTAATACATGTAGTAGTAGTAGTAATACATGTAGTAGTAGTAGTAGTAATACATGTAGTATTAGTAGTAATACATGTAGTATTAGTAGTAATACATGTAGTATTAGTAGTAATACATGTAGTAGTAGTAGTTAATACATGTAGTAGTAGTAGTAATACATGTTAGTAGTAGTAATACAGTAGTAGTAGTAGTAATACATGTAGTAGTATAGTAGTAATACATGTAGTATAGTAGTAATGCATGTAGTAGTAGTAGATAATACATGTAGTAGTTAGTAATACATTTAGTGTAGTAGTAATACATGTAGTAGTAATAGTATAATACATGTAGTAGTAGTAGTAATACATGTAGTATTAGTAGTAATACATGTAGTATTAGTAGTAATACATGTAGTAGTAGTAGTAGTAATACATGTAGTAGTAGTAGTAATACATGTAGTAGTAGTAGTAATACATGTAGTAGTAGTAGTAATACATGTAGTAGTAGTAGTAGTAATACATGTATAGTAGTAAGTAGTAATCATGTAGTATAGTAGTAATACATGTAGTAAATAATTATAATACATGTAGTAGTAGTAATACATGTAGTATTAGTAGTAATACATGTAGTAGTAGTAGTAGTAATACATGTAGTAGTAGTAGTAATACATGTAGTAGTAAATTTGTAGTAATACATGTAGTAGTAGTAGTAATACATGTAGTAGTAGATAGTAATACATGTAGTAGTAGTAGTAATACATGTAGTAGTAGTAGTAATACATGTAGTAGTAGTAATACATGTAGTAGTATATATAATACATGTAGTAGTTAGTAGTATACATGTAGTAGTAGTAGTATACATGTAGTAGTAGTAGTAATACATGTAGTAGTAATAGTAATACATGTAGTATTAGTAGTAATACATGTAGTAGTAGTAGTAAATACATGTAGTAGTAGTAGTAATACATGTAGTAGTAGTAATACATGTAGTAGTAGTAGTAATAATACATGTAGTAGTAGTAGTAGTAATACATGTAGTAGTAGTAATACATGTAGTAGTAGTAGTAGTAATACATGTAGTAGTAGTAGTAGTAATACATGTAGTAGCAGTAGTAGTAGTAATACATGTAGTAGTAGTAGTAATACATGTAGTAGTAGTAATACATGAGTAGTAGTAGTAGTAATACATGTAGTATTAATAGTAATACATGTAGTATTAGTAGTAATACATGTATTAGTAGTAGTAATACATGTAGTAGTAGTAGTAATACATGTAGTATTAGTAGTAATACATGTAGTAGTAGTAATACATGTAGTAGTAGTAGTAATACATGTAGTTTGTAGTAGTAGTAATACATGTAGTAGTAGTAGTAATAATACATGTAGTAGTAGTAGTAGTAATACATGTAGTAGTAGTATAATACATGTAGTAGTAGTAGTAATACCTGTAGTAGTAGTAATACATGTAGTAGTAGTAGTAATACATGTAGTAGTAGTAGTAATACATGTAGTAGTAGTAGTAGTAATACATGTAGTAGTAGTAGTAATACATGTAGTAGTAGTAGTAGTAATACATGTAGTAGTAGTAGTATAATACATGTAGTAGTAGTAGTAATACATGTAGTAGTAGTAGTAATACATGTAGTAGTTTGTTAATACATGTAGTAGTAGTAGTAATACATGTAGTAGTAGTAGTAATACATGTAGTAGTAGTAGTAATACATGTAGTAGTAGTAGTGTAATACATGTAGTAGTAGTAGTAAAACATGTAGTAGTAGTAGTAATACATGTAGTAGTAGTAGTAATACATGTAGTAGTAGTAGTAATACATGTAGTAGTAATAGTAATACATGTAGTAGTAGTAGTAATACATGTAGTAGTAGTAGTAATACATGTAGTAGTAGTAATAATACACATTTAATACACAGGTGAGAAAACTATCACCAATATAAAAATACATAACTATCACTACTTAATACATAACTATCACTACTTAAAACATAACTGCACTACATAATACATAACTATCACTACTTAAAACGTAACTGCAAATACATAATACATCTATACTACTTAAAACATAACTGCACTAATAATACATCTATCACTACTTAAAACGAATGCACTACATAATACATAACTATCACTACTTAAAACATAACTGCACTACATAATACATAACTATCACTACTTAAAACATAACTGCACTACATAATACATAACTATCACTACTTAAAACATAACTGCACTACATAATACATAACTATCACTACTGAAAACGTAACTGCACTACATAATACATAACTATCACTACTTAAAACATAACTGCACTACATAATACATAACTATCACTACTTTTTACATAACTATCACTACTTAAAACATAACTACACTACATAATACATAAGTATGACTACTTAATACATAACTATCATTACTTAATACATAATATCATTGCTTAATACATAACTATCACTACTTAAAACATAACTACACTACATAATACATAAGTATGACTACTTAATACATAACTATCATTACTTAATACATAACTATCATTACTTAATACATAACTATCACTACTTAAAACATAACTACACTACATAATACATAAGTATCACTACTTAATACATAACTATCACTACTTAATACATAACTATCACTACTTAAAACATAACTACACTACATAATACATAAGTATCACTACTTAATACATAACTATCATTACTTAATACATAACTATCATTACTTAATACATAACTATCACTACTTAAAACATAACTGCACTACATAATACATAACTATCACTACTTATTACATAACTATCACTACTTAATACATAACTATCACTACCACACATTACATACCAAACAAGACCTTCAGACTACACATACGTGTCTACCGCTCTTCACTGTTGTAGACAATACTGAACTTTGGAGTCCTCTCGTCTACACTGAGAATTATGTACCTCAGTGTATATACACTGAGAGGCATAAATCTCTTAGTGTATATACACTGGACCTGGAGGAGAGTTGGTCCAGTGGTTAGAGCATCGTGAACTTTGCTAGCTTTCCAGAGGAGCAAAGTAGCACGGGATCGATCCCCGGCCATCCGCAGTTTGATTAATGATTCAAGAAAAACTTGTTTCTCGATTTCATAATAATATATATATTATAAATATATATATATAATATATAATATATAATAAATTTATAATATATATATATATATAATATATAATATATATATATATACCACTGACATAAAAACTTTAATCCCTATAACAGGGATTAAAGCAACCACTCAACATATATACGCTAAGAGAAATATACCTGTGTATTACGTAGGTACGTTAGGTAAAGTTTGTCAGGAAACAGGACAAGTGCTTCTTGACGCGGTTTTTAATCACGTAATGACCCGCCCGTGGAGCTTTTGGTCATCTGACCGAGGCCTTCCACTGGCTTACCCCTACACCCCTTTAAAAATCATTTAGGTAACCAGTGTATCGCAGTATGCACAATACCAAGCGAGTGTTAGACCGTATCTAATATTGCAAACTCTAGTGTCTGGCTGTACCTAAGATAATGTTGAGGTCTTAGCAACAAAGTGCTACATTGTACAGTTTATTACTCAAGTATATCCTTTTAATTAACTGCTTAGATACTTGGTTATTAAAAGCTTCGAGGGTCGTGTCTTGAATTTTGAACGAGTCTCCCCTAAACTGAGCACTGACGCTATTGTTTGTAAACACAGCAGCAAGACGGTGGGTCGTCCCTCATATTACTGCACTGTTATTGTTTGTAAACACAGCAGCAAGACGGTGGGTCGTCCCTCATATTACTGCACTGTTATTGTTTGTAAACACAGCAGCAAGACGGTGGGTCGTCCCTATATTACTGCACTGTTATTGTTTGTAAACACAGCAGCAAGACGGTGGGTCGTCCCTCATATTACTGCACTGTTATTGTTTGTAAACACAGCAGCAAGACGGTGGGTCGTCCCTTATATTACTGCACTGTTATTGTTTGTAAACACAGCAGCATGACGGTGGGTCGTCCCTATTATCATTATTATTATTATTATTATTATTATTATTATTATTATTATTATTATTACTACTGCTAAAGCCTGAGCTTGTTACCACCTGCAGCTCATAAGACTGCCATCCCCGCGAGTCCCTTTGAGCCGGGGTAGATGGCAGACCAGAGGCCTAGCTTATCCCTACGAGCCCCGTGAGGGCGGGGAATGTGGCTAGGCCTGGGGACACTTGGTCCCAAAGATGAGGGGGTACTTGTGCCTCCTCCCATGGGAGACTTACGTCTCGAGACACTCCCCCAGATAGGGAGCCCAGGCCGGGTCACCACTACTTGGAAAAGACCCGGGCCGGGAGAATACCGGCGAATAAAAAAAAATTATTATATTTGAACTTATGTGTTAGGTTAGGTTAGGTTAGGTTAGGTTAGGTTAGGTCAGGTTCGGTTAGGTTAGGTTAGGTTAGGTTAGGTTAGGTTAGGTTAGGTTAGGCTAGGTTAGGTTAGGTTAGGTTAGTCTAGGTTAGGTTAGGTTAGGTTAGGTTAGGTTAGGTTAGGTTAGGTTCGGTTAGGTTAGGTTAGGTTAGGTTAGGTCAGGTTCGGTTAGGTTAGGTTAGGCTAGGTTAGGTTAGGTTAGGTTAGGATAGGTCAGGTTCGGTTAGGTTAGGTTAGGTTAGGTTAGGTTAGGCTAGGTTAGGTTAGGTTAGGTTAGGTTAGGATAGGTCAGGTTCGGTTAGGTTAGGTTAGGATAGGTCAGGTTCAGTTAGGTTAGGTTAGGTTAGGTTAGGTTAGGTCAGGTTAGGTCAGGTTCGTCAGGATCTAGTCATACAGCAACTTGATCAGGTAAGTGGCTGCTTGAATTCAACCCCAGTAAATGTAGGTTTATGAAGCATGGGGGGGACAGTGTTGTAGACCTAAGTATGTAGATAAATAGTTCAGAGCACCGGCAGGGTGATGAAATAAACACTTGTAGAGTTCTCTCTCAGTGTACTCATCACTCCTCTGCTTGTCACTTGATGTATCCTGCACTGTCAAGCGTCTTGTATTCATAAGTAGTCATTTCAGTGTGTAGGTTTGGCACCAATACCTCCAGTATCTTCCATAAGAACATAAGAATATAAGAAAGAAGGAACACTGCAACAGGCCTACTGACCCATGCAGAGTAGGTCCACGTGAAGGCTTACTCAGCCCTGTAACAACTTCAGACAGTATTACCAAGGCTGGCTCCTCCTCAGGAAAATTAATGAATAGAAAAAGAACAAAAACTGACAAACATAAACACTTTATTATTTAGAAAATATAAAATATAAAACACTTAAATATGAAATATTGATCCTACATTAAAGAAAACGAAAAATGAAAAATATAAATGATATCTGAATTCAACGCTAATAATATATATATATATATATATATAATATATATATATATATATATATATATATATATATATATATATATATATATATATATATATAAAACTTGGGTGTCTGGTGTTGGTGACACTGCATGTTGTTGAAATCGTAGCCGCTGCCGCTGATGTGGGGGGGTCGCAGGTGTTGGTGACAACCCACCGGCTCGTTCTTCACAGATTTTATAGCTGTCAATAATCCGTCCAGATGACAGGAAAGCAGGTTTTTTTTCCACTGCAATGATGAGGGGTTATATCCTGCTACTTGCATACACAAACAGGTAAGTGGATCAGAATTTGGGACATCTCAGAACGTTAGTCCATCTCCTTCAATTCTACTCGTTGATTAGCAGGTGACCCTCTCTGTCCTTTCAAGCTGTAAAGAGAGACAGATTACCCACTGCTTAAGAAATCACTCTCCATGATAAGTACAATACCTAAAAGATGTGGTGATTATTAAAACATTTTAACCTATCAAGACTGAAAGGACTAAGTTAATTATTGGTCAAAAGTGAAGCTTTCAACCATTAAGTCCACTAAAATATAATCAGGCATGTACAGCAGTGTTGGGAGCTGTGAGTCGAGTGATTTACTGTTTGACCGGAGCCCCACATGTCACCTTTCGGGGAGAGGGATGGGAAGAGGGAGGGGAAGGGATAGTGGGAGCTAGACTGACCCTACCTAAACAAGCAGCCGGCAATCAAACTATCACTTTCGGGGAGGGGGAAAAAGGGGGGAATAGCAGGAGCTGGACTTACCCTACCTTAACAAGTAGCTGGCAATGAAACTATTGTTACTATATACTCCCTCGCTACTCCTATCTATTGAACTTTTCCCTCACAGTCCATGTCCCCCCCGGATTAGAACAATGACCCCCCCCTCCGGATTAGCCCAATGACCCACTGTTACGACTTAATCTTTACCGTAACAATAGGGGCACAAATAACTCCATTTTTTTGTTAGTTTTATTTTATTACCAATCTTTTAGCTTCATTGGTATTTGGTTAGTGAATTAAAATAACCACAAGCAATTATAAATTAAATACTATACAGCAAGAAACCCAATCTTATGTTCAAATTCTCATTAACGGAGTATGATACAATAATTTCAATTAATAATCAACTAATCTCACCCTTTAACTCTTTTAGAAAGGTCTAGAGTAACGAAATAGTTACCTTTCATAAGTGACATGAATTACCAGACCTCAGGAAACTAATGGCAAAGGCAAGACAATAGACTTGGTTTAAAGTTTTAGTTTAAGCTAGGAGCTTTGGGTTGAAGACCCGTACCGAGTCAGAGCTAGGAGCTGACTGACTCACTTAACTACTCCATAGTATGACTTCAGCTCTGCCAGAAGGCGACGCGTGGCGTCAATTCTAGAACCACCAATTGGTCACTACAGTAGTGGTTACACATTCGTAATACCTAACCTAATAATAATATAATATAATATTATAATTATAATAATCATGGGGAAAGATATAATGTAATACAATATAATACAATGAGAATACTTTTGATGATTCATACTGTACCCGATAATAATATATAGTCGAACCTGCTTTATCTAGCTAGTAATAAAGTGGTTCGCGATATATTATTACAGAACTTATTTTAACCAGGCCTTTTATTTTTGTATATAATGGAGTGAAGTAGGGGCGCGTAACACCCACCCAGTCTGATCATCTCCACTCAAGGATGGAGCACTGGCACCAGACCCAGCAGCACAAGCTAGTCAGGTCCAACTCACACCCACCCACACCCACTCATGTATTTATCTAACCTATTTTTAAAACTACACAACGTTTTAGCCTCAATAACTGTACTCGGGAGTTTGTTCCACTCATCCACAACTCTATTACCAAACCAGTGCTTTCCTATATCCTTTCTGAATCTGAATTTTTCCAACTTGAAATCATTGCTGCGAGTCCTGTCTTGGCTGGAAATTTTCAGCACGTTATTTACATTCCCTTTATTTATTCCTGTTTTCCATTTATACACCTCGATCATATCCCCCCTAATTCTACGCCTTTCGAGAGAGTGCAGATTCAGGGTCCTCAGTCTATCCTCATAGGGAAGGTTTCTGATACATGGGATCAACTTTGTCATCCTCCTCTGTACGTTTTCCAGAGCATTTATATCCATTCTGTAATACGATGACCAGAACCGAGCAGCATAATCTAAATGAGGCCTATGTAGATTATGATGTATCTTTCTCGCCTTCCGTCTAAGGAGTACAATTCTAGGAACTTCAAGCATTCCCAGTAATTTAGGTGCTGGACTGAGTTTATTCAAGTTGTGGAGGTTCTCTGTATATTTACCAGCTCAGCAATTTCACTTATCTTGAAAGAGTCGTTAGTATACAACAATATTCCAACCTGGAGAGAACCAGTTACCTCAAGAGTGTCATCATTGGCTTGGTATCCCTTGTTTTGAAAGTTCTAGTTATCCAGCCGATCGCTGTGTTCCTTAAATGCGAGAACGCACCACATTATCACTCCCAGGTCTCTCACATTTGACTTACGTGCTGTTGAGTGGTTTGAGTTTGTCTTGTACTTTAGTCTTGTTTTATTTCCTCCATTCTTCCACGACGTAATAACTGAAATTTGTCCTCACTGAACATTATCTTGTTGTCAGTGGTCCACTGGAAGACTGAGTTTATATCAGTGGTCCACTGGAAGACTGGGTTTATATCAGTGGGCCACTGGAAAAAGACTGATTTATATCAGTGGTCCCACTGGAAGACTGGGTTTATATCAGTGGTCCACTGGAAGACTGGGTTTATATCAGTGGTCCACTGGAAGACTGAGTTTATATCAGTGGTCCACTGGAAGACTGGGTTTATATCAGTGGTCCACTGGAAGACTGAGTTTATATCAGTGGTCCACTGGAAGACTGGGTTTATATCAGTGGTCCACTGGAAGACTGAGTTTATATCAGTGGTCCACTGGAAGACTGGGTTTATATCAGTGGCCCCACTGAAAGACTGAGTTTATATCAGTGGTCCACTGGAAGACTGGTTTTATATCAGTGGTCCACTGGAAGATGGGTTTATATCAGTGGTCCACTGGAAGACTGGGTTTATATCAGTGGTCCACTGGAAGACTGGGTTTATATCAGTGGTCCACTGGAAGACTGGGTTTATATCAGTGGTCCATGGAAGACTGAGTTTATTCAGTGGCCCACTGGAAAGGGGGTTTTTATATTCAGTGGCCCACTGGAAGACTGAGTTTATATCAGTGGTCCACTGGAAGACTGGGTTTATATCAGTGGTCCACTGGAAGACTGGGTTTATATCAGTGGTCCACTGGAAGACTGGGTTTACATCAGTGGTCCACTGGAAGACTGGGTTTATATCAGTGGTCCACTGGAAGACTGGGTTTATATCAGTGGTCCACTGCAAGACTGAGTTTATATCAGTGGTCCACTGGAAGATGAGTTTATATCAGTGGTCCATGGAAGACGGGGTTTTATATCAGTGGTCCACTGGAAGACTGAGTTTATTTCAGGGGGTCCACTGGAAGACGGGGTTTATTATCAGTGGTCCACGGGAAGACTGGGTTTACATCAGTGGTCCACTGAAAGACTGGGTTTATATCAGTGGTCCACTGGAAGACTGGGTTTATATCAGTGGTCCACTGCAAGACTGGGTGTTCCATGAATGGCACTTTCGTGCAAATTCTTGGAACTGCAAAGAATGATTCATTGGGGGCAAACTCAATACACAGCTTCAAGACTAGTAAATCTCAAGAGGCTAGACGTCAGTGATGCCGAGCAAAGTGGTCTAGGAGGCGGGGCCAGGAGCTGAGCATCAACAAACATAACTAGGCAAGTACACACACACACACACACCAACACACACACCACACACAACCCACACACACACACACACACACAAACACAAACACACACACACACACACAAAACACAACACACACACTCACACACACACACACACAAACACACACAACACACACACACACACACACACACACACACACACACATAAACACACACAACACACAACACACACACAACACACACACACACACCACACACACACACACACAACACACACACAACACCCACAACACACACACAAAACACACAAAACCCCACACACACACACACCCACACATACACACACACAAACAACAAAACACACACACACACACACACAACACACACCACACACACACACAAAAAACACACAAAACAACAAAAACACACACACACAAACACACACAACACACCAAACAACACACCCCCACAAAACCCACACACAACCACACACAAAACCCCAAAAAACCAAACACAAAACACACAACCAAAAAACACACAAAAAACACACACAAACACACACAACACACACAAACACACACCACACACCCCACACACACAAAAAACCACAAAAACACACACAAACACACACACACAAAACACACACCCCACACACACCACAAAAAACACCCACAAACACACACACACACAAAACACACAAAAACCACACACACACACACCACACACACCACACACACACACACACACAAACACCACAACACACAACAAAAACCACAAAAAAACAAAAACAACCACACACCACAACCACAAAACAGGAGCTAAGACTCGCCCCCCTAAAACCCACAAAAAGAAGTACACACACGTGGCTGGAAGTCTCCGGGAAGGGACATATGTCACAGTTCCCCAGAGGGGACTCAGTATTTCGAAAGGTAAAGTTCGCCCTAAAAGGGTAATTTACTGTCCTCCAACACCTGTCACCTGTTGGCTTATACACCTGCCATGTATTTTTTTTATTTTGTTTTTGTTGTTGTTGTTTTTTGTTGTTGTTGTTGTTGGTGGTGGTTGGTGGGGTGGTGGTGTCATATTACAAGGGAAAAGGGGCTTTAGGCTGGTGCGCCAAAGGTAATAATATCCTTTAAGTTTGTGTCTTTAAGACGATGAAGGGTTCTTGATCAGTGGGGTTGAGCCCGCTGTAGCCCTCCCGCCTGGCCCCCAGTCTGGCCTAGTCTGGCTAGCCTGACCCAGCCCGACCTAGCCTGACTACCTGACCATCCCTATATAGTACGCGGTTATAAATTTTTTTGTTTTTGAAGGTAGTAACTTGGTTTTGACTACAGTTTTCGTCATCCTTTTTACTCTGGTGTTTGCTAAAACTAAACCAAACTTTAACCTGCCCAGCT
The DNA here is from genome assembly GCF_026875155.1 of Cherax quadricarinatus. Classification (NCBI taxonomy): domain Eukaryota; kingdom Metazoa; phylum Arthropoda; class Malacostraca; order Decapoda; family Parastacidae; genus Cherax; species Cherax quadricarinatus. The sequence continues at coordinate 24,478,716 of NC_069484.1, read as the reverse complement.
TAGCCTACCTACTCTTACAAAAACTCAAGCCCAATGAACCTATCCCCGGTAAAATAAACAAACTTACACCAAATAATCTTGTTTACACCAATTCAGCCCTTTTTAACCCCCCTACTCTAATTGAACAGGTCACCAACATAAACCAAAAATTAAAATAGCCCAACCAAAATAACCCTTCCCAAACATAAATACGTATAACCCGTAAGCATTTGTGCTCCCGGGCGGCGGAGATGTAAAAAACCTTGTATTGTGTTGATGGAACACTGTTATATTGTGTTGATGGAACACTGTTGTATTGTGTTGATGGAACACTGTTGTATTGTGTTGATGGAACACTGTTATATTGTGTTGATGGAACANCTGTGTTGTTCATTGTGTGATGGAACATGTTGGATTGTGTTGCTGGAACACGGTTATATCTGTGTGTGGAACACTGTTGTATTGTGTTGTTGATGGAAAAAAATGGTTGTATTGTGTTGATTGGAACACGTTATATTGTGTTGATGAACACTGTTGTTATTGGTTGATGGTACAACTGTTGTATTGTGTTGACTGGAACCTGTTATATTGACGTTGATGGAACACTGTTGAATTGTGTGCTGGGAAAAACACTGTTTATATTGTGTTGATGAACATGTTGTATTGTGTTGCTTGAAACATGTTTGTATTGTGTTGTTGGAACATATGTTATATCGGTGTTGCTTGGAAGCACTGTTGTATTGTGTTGATGGAACACTAGTTGTATTGTGTTGATGGAACATGTTATATTGTGTTGCTGGAACCACTGTTGTATTTTGTTGGATGGATCCATCTGTTATTTTGTGTTGGTGGAACTCTGTTGTATGGTGTTGTTGGAACACTGTTGTAATTGTGTTGATGGAACACTCGTTATATTGTGTTGCTGGAACCACTGGTGTATTGTGTTGATGGAACACTGCGTAGTTGTATTGTGTTGCTGGAACTCCTGTGCATTGTGGTTGCAGGAAATCTGTTGTATTTTTGTGTTGCTGGAACACCTGATTGTATTGATGTTGCTGGAACCACTGCTTTGTTGTATTGTGTTGCTGGTACACTGTGTATTTGTGTTGCTGGAACACTGTTGTATTGTGTTGCTGAACCACTGGTTGTTGTACTCTGTGTTGATGGTAAACTGTTGGATTGTGTTGCTGGAAACACTGGGTTTGTTGTATTGTGTTGTGATGGAAAACTGTTGTATTGTGTTGCTGGAACACTGTTGTATTGGGTTGATGGAAACTCTGTTGTATTTGTGGTGATGGGAACATGTTGTTTTGTGGTTGCTGGGAACACTGGTTGTCATAATGTGTTGCTGCATACTGGTTGCCACATTCTGTTGCTTGCAACACTGGTTAATTGTAGCCGCTCTACATGGTCAACCACAACCTGTGTGTAGGCATCAATGATTAATTTTTAAACTTATTGATGCGGTTATTTCCATTGAGGCTAGGATGATGAACTACTCTATTTCAGAGCCGTAGTAGGGCCTACTGGCCCGTTTACCTGGAGTTTACTGGAGGGAGTTCCGAGGGTCAAAACGCCCCCCGCCGGCCGGTCTGTGACAGGCCTCCTGGTGGCTCCAGGATGCTGATCAATCCTGGCTGTTGCTGCTGGCTGCACGACAAACCAACCGTACGAGGCCCTCACAGCCCGGCTGATCGGAACTGACTTTAGGTGGCTTGTCCAGATACCAGCTTGAAGCGACTGCCAGGGGTCTGTTGGTATCCCCTTATGTGTGGATGGGAGGCTGTTGAACAGTCATTCGGGCCAGTTCGGGAGGCATATACAAATCTAGTTCAGTGAAAATAAAAAAATTAATAATAATTAATAATGATAATAATACTTATAATAATAATAAAATAATTAATATCAATAATAATAATCTTTATTTCTACAAGTATATGGTAGAAAAACTTATACACAACAATATCTGGAGTTTACCTGGTGAGTGAGTTCCGGGGGCCAACGCCCCCGCGGCACCTGCGTCGGGGACCAGCGCCTCTTGGTGGCATCAGAGCCTGATCACCAGGCTGTTACTGTGGCAGCACGCAAACCTAAGTACGAGGCCACGACGGCTGGTCAGGTTCCGACTTTATGTCAATGAACATCAAGTGACATACTGTATAGAAAGTCCATGGTTATGTAGAGCATTTGTCCTAACTTAGGGTTATTTTTATTCCCCAGGATGCCACCAAACCAGTCGACTACCACCCAGGCACCTACTTACTGCTAGCAGTGAACATGTGACAAACAGGTTGTTTAGGAGGGGAGGAAACATATTCCCAATGTTTTATACCAGCCTTACTGGGGAGCATCGATTTTCCTCCCCGGACCTTAGTGTGTTGAGCTACGGGACAACTAATTGTTCATGTAGTTTGAATAATTTTGTATTATGTTTTATTGTAATTATGTCTATTGTATTGTAATAGATTTAAGGGGTTAGGAAACTGGGGGGAGAAAGGAGGAGGATGTGAGTAGTCTTCAACTATGCTTAGTGGGAGGAGACCTAATTTTAACCCGATTATATGGTCACACCTTGCACTTAGCAAATGGCTGTCTCAGACACGCCTTTCGGCTAAGTCGAGGGCTTTTGTTCCACTTGACGGCGTCAGACCTGGCCGGTCAGGTTTTGCAACATGTGGTCTACGCCTTATGGGGAACGGGGTTGCTTGGAGAGGAACGCTATATCGACAGGGGAGGGAACAGCTTGCGTGGAGGTTGTTGGAGGACAGGTCCGGTGTTCTAGAAGCTCTGGACTGCCTTGTGTTTAGTGGGAACCACAGCATTGAGAATCTTGGGGGTCAGTGTTGGTGAAATTAAGCAGTAATAGTCAGTCCGTGGATATCTGATATCATCTAAACCTTCCTTTGGTAATATGTATCATTAGGTCAATTGTTATATCTTATGTAAATTTGCCATCAGGAATATGTCGTATTCTTAGCCCTTTTATGTCACTAAGTAAACTATAGCCATAGTTCCTTTGTTTTGTACCTTCATATTGCTATTCCCTATTCTGTTATGCACTGGGGATAACAAAGAGACGTGCTCACTGCTGGGATTACCTCAGGCAGTGGGGGCAGGTCTAACTCCGGGGCAGGGCAGATATCACAGCTGAACATTACAGAGATCGTTTTTCGGTCAGCATGAGCCTGTAATGCATTTAAATTACTGGAAAACGCCTTAAAGTCTTGAAGATTGTGCTCACTGGAGCGGAGGAGTGGGCAGAATAAAGATAGTTGATAATATATACCGGGAAAGTAACGAGTTCCTGGTTCCCCAAAGTCTGCACCACTGCATATAACATTCTGAAGTGAGAAATATGGGAGGGGAAGTTCTTAAATAAACCCAGTGAAAAAGCAGGGGTGTGGTTTGAAGCACAATAAGGGAACTCACCTGTTTCACATACGTGACCCCCAAAATTATTCAAACATCTTATTTAAACTTATCAATACTGACTACACCAAGGTGCCAGATCTAACCAGACTGTTCGATGCCATAGGGGTTGGACCTACGCGTCTGCCAGCAGCATACAGTTCTAGTTGTCAAGGCTCAAAGTATGACAAATTTTTTGTTAATGTGTTGATGATATGTGTCCTATTGTGTGGTAACCCAGGTAACACTTGTGTAACTCTTTTGTATCTAGATCAGAGGTTTGCCACGAAAATAGATTTGCGTAGGTGGTACCTTGACTTTACCATTCTGGGGTGGGGTTGTGGAGTGTGTGAGAGGGTACCGCTGGGACTGCGCAGACCCCCCAGGGGTTGGGAGCAGGGCGTGGGGTGGGTTGGTACCGCAGTGCTCCTGCCGGGGGGAGGGGGAGGGGCGAGGTTTGGTGTGCACCGACTTGACCAGCCTGGGGATGGTTGGGGCTGTGTAGGGTGTTCCGCAGATCCGGCAGGGGGATGGTTAGGGGCGAGGTGGATGGGTGGATCACGATATTGACAGCGGGGGGTGGGCGGTGGGGGCTATGGTGTGGGGGGTCAGATTTTGCAAGAAGGTGGGTGGGTAGGGGCGAGGGAGTTAGGGGTACAGCTGTTTATGCTAGTGGTTGGGTAGAGGGCTAGGGGAGGTGTGGCCGCTGTGACTGAAGAGGGGTTGGGAGGGGCGTGTAGTGCGGTACTCGCATATCCAGCCTCGTGGATGAAGTACAATGTGGCTAGTTTATTGTGCACTAATTTCCATCTGTGGGTGGTAGTGGTCTAGTTTATAGTGTGTTTATCTTATCCAGCCTGTGGAGGGTAGTGGCTAGTTTATTGTGCACCTCATATACCATCCTGTGGATGGTAGTGGCTGGTTTTATGTGACACCTCTTATACATACTGTAGGAATGGTTGTGGCTAGTTTTATTGTTGTACCTCATTTCCAATCCTCGTGGGTGGTAGTGGGCTTAGTTTATTGTGCACCTCATATCATCACTGTGGATGGTAGTGGATAGTTTTATGTGACCTCTATCCAGCCTAGTGGATGGTCGTGGACGAGTTATTGTGTACTTCCATTTCCATTCCTGTGGATGGTAGTGGCTAGTTTAATTGTGCACCTCATTGTCCATCCAGTGGATGGGGAGGTGGCTAGTTCATTGTGTTACCTCATATCCATCCTGGTGGTTGGTAGTGCAAGAACATCATGGATCACAAAAGGGCCTAAGAAATAGGCCCCAAAAGGGTTAACAGGAGTACCTCTGGATTTACATCTACAAGTTCACATATTGTTACAAGCAATATAGGAAAATTTGCTTAAAAAATTATATTGGTATCTTATACTTCATTAATAAAATATCTTGAACTATCAATAGGGTATTATATGTCCCATCTCTTTTCTCAATAACGTGTGACAGTTTAAGCACATAGTGGTCTAGATAAGTGACCATAGGAACTGGCCATATACTTTACATTATGTATCTTTGTTGTTGTTACAGGAATTGTTCAACACTAACCATAACTTCAGTATGACTAACTTCCACTAATGGACTTTATCCACTGGTGGACGCCGCCTCAACTGCTTCACCCTCATCATACAGCGTATATGAGGACCCTTCTCTAAACATATGCTGCACTTTTATCAAGATTGATGGGACTGATCACATCGACTTAAGGCTGGAGGAACTGATTTTACTCAGCTCTCCTCATTCACCGTTTCTATTACTCGGACTGAGATGTCATTGGGTTTGGCGAACGTTTCCACAGTGGGAAGCTGCCATGTATTTCACAGGGGTGTCATGGGTTTGATTGTGTTATGAGTCGGGGAGTAAATTGTGTTGTAGCTTGGGCACTCGTGGTTTTTGATAAGATATCCTGCCTTGTATGGGCCAGTAAATTCTGCAGTGTTCCTCATTCTTATGCATATTATCATAGCACGTGACTACTGGAAAAGGGTCAGGTGCGGGATGAAACACTGGAACCAGTTTCCAAGGCAGATCCAACCCCACAACACCACGCTCACTCATGTACCTCTCCAACCTACTTTTTTAAATGCATTCCAGAGTCTCTCCCTCGCTTAAGTAACTCTGCTTGATCCATCATCCACAACCAGAGCTTTCCTATATCCTTCTAAATATTAAACTTGCCAAGTTTTCAAACGCATTCATGAAGCACATGTCCTCCTGTTTAGTTTATATAAATATATCTAATCTATTTTATCTATCTGTCTATCTGCTGTTATCTGAAGATTGGAGATACTTATGCAGCATATGGGAATATTTTACATTCAGGAAACGTTTTGCCACACAGTGGCTTCATTCAGTCCAATACAAAGTAGGGGAAGGCGTAAGGAGGAGAGGAGGAGTATGAGGTAATCAGTCCTCAGCCTGGAGTCGATTGTGTTCAGTCACATTCAATCTTGATAGAATGTACAGCATAGGGCCGTGGGGGGACGTGGCTATATACTGTGTCATGTGTGGTATGTGAAGCCACAGATCGGAAGGCGGGGGTCATAGTGGTACCATCCACTAAGTAGTAGTGGTCTTCGTTCCAAAGGTTGAAAAGTGTTGAAGAATTCTTTTGTAACAAGATCCCCATGATGACGGCTGTGTCTGACACAACTGTCAGAAGGCGGGGTACGGGTCGGCCTAGGAATGGTTGGAGGGATGTGGTGTAAAGGAGGTTTTGTGTGTGAGGGGCTTGGACTTCCAGCTGGCAGCGTGTGGAGTGTGTTTGATTGGATGTGAATGGAGACAAATGGTTTTTAATACTTGACGTGCTGTTGGGAGTGTGAGCAAAGTAACATTTCTGCAAGGTTCAGGGAAACCGCTGGCCCGGACTTTGAGTCTGGAGATGGGGAAGTACGTGCCTGCCACTTGAAGGAGGGGTGTTTATGTTGCAGTTTTTTCAAAACTGGTGTAGTGTTTTTAAAGCACCCTTCTGGCAAGGACAGTGATGGAGGTGAATGATGGTTGAAAAGGTTTTCTTTTTCGGGCCACCCTGCTTGGTGGGAATCGGCCGTATGATATAAAAAAAAATAAATATATATATAAGATATATATATATATTTATATTATCTATATATATATATATATATATATATATATTATATATATTAATTTATAGATATTTATATTTTTATATATATATATATTATATCAATATATATTCTTAGGGTAGTATGTTGGTAGACAGCAACCCCACCCAGGGAAGTACTACCGTCCTGCCATGTGAAACGTAATGAAAGCTGTGGATTGTTTTAGATGATGGTTAGGATTGCTGGTGTTTTGTCTGTCTCATATATATAAAATATGCAAGATTACTGGTACGTCTTGCTACTTCTAATTACGGTCATTGGTTCACACTACACATATATGTTCAACATTTATTTATTTACACACTCATCTGAGTTTTCACTTTGATTTTATCTTTAATAGTTCTTGTTCTTATTATTTTCTTTTTATATCCATGGGAAAGTGGAATAAGAAATCTTTCCTCCGTAAGTCATGCGTGTTTGTAAAAGTCAACTAAACTGCCGGGAACAATTGGCTAGTAACCCTTTCCTGTAATAATTACTAAATAGATTTAAGATGTGAATGTTGTGGTGAATGAAATGAAGAGTTGATTGCTGGATGGTTATGAATGAGAAGATCGCTGGTTGTCCCTGGCTTTAGTGGAAACAAAGTTGAAAGGGGGTATGGGAGAGATTTCAGTCGGGCAGGAATAAATTGAGAGTAGGTCATGGGTTTCATTATAGAGCTAAAGAAGGAGTAGCAATATTGTTGAAGGATAAGCTATGGTAGGAATAATAAAGAGGGGTATAAATGCATTAATTCAAGGGATTATGTGGAGTAAAATAAAGATGGATGTGAGAAGGTGGGTTTATAGTAAGCGTAGTGAACCTCGGAAGAGGTGATGTGGTAGAGGATGAGAGAGAGAGATTTGGGGAAGGGGAAATGTTGAGTATGATTGCGCGGGGTGTTTTGAACCATGTGTGAGAGTAATGGTGGTTGGGGATTTCTATGCTAAAGTGGGACTAAAAATGTTGTGGAGGAGTAGTAGGTAAAAATTTGGCGGGTTGTGCCGGGGGTGTAAATGTAAATGGGGAGACTTTAATTGAGCGTATGTGTAGAGAGATTAAGAGGTGTAGTAATAAAGTAATAACATATATTGATGAAGAAGAGGATGAATAATTTATTACAAGGTATGATGTTAGCACGTAATGAAAGTAGTTTGTTAGATTATGTATGGTGGATAAAAGGTTGATGGAGACTTGGGCTCCAGGGATGTACATGTTTATAGAGGGGCTACTGATATATCGGATCATGTTTTAGTTGTACCTACAGTTAGTGTAAGAGGTAGTGGGAAAAGAGGGAAATGGCAACAACATGTAAGAGGGAGGTGAAAAGTGTAAATTAAACTAAGGGTGGAGGGAAATTCGGTGAGATAATAAGGACTATTGGCAGAAAGCGGTGGCTTGTGCCAAAGTGAGTAGTGGGGGGGTTTGGTTTTTGAAGAAGGGTTGGAATAGTTGTAAAAATGCAGTATTAGAATGTGGGGCAGAATGATTGTGGGTATAGGAGGGTGGGGGCTGGTGGTTAGCAGGAGTGATTGGTGGAGAAATGATGAAGTAAAGGGTGTGTCCCCATAAACAGAGAAAAAGGTAGCTTAACGAGAGGGTTATTTTACAAAGCAGAAGTGTTATAAGAAGAGCGAGTATATGGAGAGTAAAAGAAAGGTGAAGAGGGTGGTGTGAGAGTGCAAAAAGGAGAGGCAGTGATAGAGTGGAAGAGGCAACTGTCAAGAAAATTTTAATGAATATAATGGATAAAAAATCTGGGAGCTGAGTGAGTTTAACAAGTTAAGAAAGCCTAGGGAATGAATGTATTTGTCAGCTTTTAAAAAAATCAGTGTAGGGGAGGTTAGTAGATGGGGAAGCAATGGAGGCTCTTGGGTAGATGGAAAGAATTGATTTTCAGGAACTGTTAAAATGTTGAGGAAGCAGAAAGGGGACGGCAGTAGATTTCATGCACTGGCCAGGGTGGTATACCATCTTTTTTTTTAGGAGGGAAGAAGAGCAGATGTAAGTGTGGGGGAGGTACGTGAGGCTTAGTTGAATGAAAGGGGTATAAAGCTGCTGGAAACTGAGGGGGAATCATGACAGAATGTTAAAAAGCAGGGGGGGGGGGGGTGGGACGTAGTGTTGGAAGTGGTTGGCATTTTTTGTTTTTTAATATAATGTATGAAAGAGGGGAAGGTACATAGGGATTGGCGGAGCATGTATAGTACTTTATATAAAGGGAAGGGTTACAAAAGAGATTGTAAAAATTATAGAAGGAATAAGTTTTAACTGAGTATACCAGAAAAGTATACGGTTAGAGTTAAATTTGGAATGAATTAGAGGTTATGACAGAATGTAGGATGCGGGATGGAGCAAGAGGTTTCGAGTGGGTAGGGGGATGTTGTAGATCATGTGTTTACATTTGAAGCATATATGTGAACAGTTATTTAGATAAGGTAGGGGAAGTTTTATTGCATTTTATGGATTTAGAAAAGGGCATATGATAGAGTGGAATAGAGGAGCATGTGGCAGAATGTTGCAAGTATGTGGAATAGTGGTAAGTTACTAAATGCTTTGTAAAGAGTTTTTATGAGGCTAGTGAGGCTCAGGTTAGGGTGTGTAGATGGAGGAGGGAGAATACTTCCAGTTAATATAAGTAGGTCTTAGACTGGGAATGTGTAATGTCCTATGGTGTTAATATATTTTTTAAATAGATGGGTTGTAAAAGAAGAAGTAAATGCTAGGGTGTTCGGGAGAGGGGTGGGATTAAATTATGGGGAAGCAAATTAAAATGGGAATTGACACAGTTACTTTTTGCTGATGATTCTGTGCTTATGGGAGATTCTAAAATAAAGCAAAATTTACAAAAGGTTAGTGGATGAGTTTGGGAGTGTGTAAGGTAGAATGTTGAAAGTGAACATAGAAAAGTAGTAAGGTGATGACCGGTGTATAAATAATTTAGATAAAGAAACATTGGATATCAAATTGGGGAGGGGAGGAGGAGTAAGGGAAGAAGTGAATGTATTCGAGATATTTGGGAGTTGACGTGTCGGCGGCATGATGGATTTATGAAGGATGAGGTTAATCATAGAATTGATGAAGGAAAAAGGTGGAGTAGTGCGTTGAGGTATATGTGGGAGGCAAAAAATGTTCAGCTTGGAGCAAAGATGGAATGTAGGAAGTATAGTAGTACCAAAACACTTTATATGGGTGTGAAGCTTGGGTGGAGTGAATGCAGCAGCGAGGGGAGGTGACGGTTGGAGGACAGTGGGAGATGTCCTTGTCTAAGGGGCAAATGTGTGGTGTAAATAATATGCAGAAAATCTTCGGGATTGTGGAAATTAGGAGGTGTGAAGTTATAAAAGTATTAGTCAGAGGGCCTTTGAAGAGGGGTTGTTGAGGGTGGTTTGGTTCATTTTAGAGAGATGGATCAAAGTAAGAATGGACATGGTGAGCCTTTTTTTTACAATCTGTAGGGGATGGAAGCGGGGTAGGGGGTCTGTCCTCGAACGGTTTCGGAGAGAGAGGGGTATAAAGGATAGGTGGTGGGTGGGCGAGGGGCTTGGACTTCCAGCAAGCGTGCATGGCGCGTGTTAGATAGGAGTGAAAGGAGACGATGGTATTTGGGACATGACGATCTGTTGGAGTCGTGAGCGGTTTAATTTTAAGGTGAAGGGATTCAGGGAGGAAACGGTTATTTTTATATAACAGGACGAAGTCCTGGAAAGGGACAGTACAATGCCGCACTCTAAAGGATGGGGTTGGGATTTTAGCAGTTTGGAGGGAACTATTGTTGTGTTATTTTTATACGTATATGCTTTCTAAACTGTGGTGTTCTGAGGCAACTCAGCTTAAAACAGTGATTATGTAGTGGAGTGAGGATGGAAAGTGTTGTGAATGATGATGAAAGTATTTTCTTTTTGGTTATTTTTTTGGGTCACACTGCCTCGGTGGGAGTACCGACCCCCGACCTTGTTAAATTATATATATATATATTTATATATTAGATATAATATATAGTTATATATTTTATATTTTATATTTATATATATAATATATATATATATATATATATTTATTTATATTATAGATTATATATATATTTTATATATATATATATAATATATTATATATATATATATATATATATATATTATATTTATATATATATATTTATATAATATATATATATATATATTATATTATCTCAGCAAAAATCGCGAACAAGCGATTCAGGATGATACAACCCGAGGGGAGTTGAAAAGATAGCTCTAGGACTAGGAGTTTACTGGAGAGGGTTTTTCGGGGGTCAAACGCCCCCGCGGCTCGTCTGAGACCAGGCTTATGGGGATCAGGGTCTTAACCAGGCTGTTAACTGCTGGACGCGAGCAAACTAACGTAGGAACCGCAAGCCTGGTGGTCATGTAAGGACTGTAGGTTCCTGTCAAATGCTTATTGGAGACTGCCAGAAGTCTATTGGTAATCCGATTATGTATGTGGGAGGCAGTTGAACAGTCTTGGGCCCCCTACACTTATTGTGTGGCTCTCTCAAGGATAGTGGCGCTCTGCTTTTATTCTGGCCTGTCGTATTGCAACCAACACATCAGGAACTTGCAATGTTGCAGGAAAGAGGATGAAATCCTAGGAAGCAGGCTCAGAGGTGAGTGTTGTTACCACAAAAATACTCACTCTGAACTGTCTTCTGCAACTTTGCAAGATCCTGATGATGTGTTGGTTGCAACACGAAAGGCCCTACAGCAGGCTTTCAACTCTTTCCGTGGTAGTTTTGCAAGAGAGAGAGAGGAGAGAAGAGAGAGAGAAGAGCGAGACAGACGAGAGAGAGGGAGAGAGAGAAGAGCGATGAGAAGAGAGAGAGAGAGAGAGAAGAGAGGAGAGGAGATGGGATGAGGGGGGGAGGAGAAGAGAGAGAAGAGAGGAGAGAGAGAAAAGAGAGACGAGAGGGAGAGAGAGAGAAGAGAGAAGATGAAGAGAGAGAGGAGGGAGAGAGAGAGAGAGGGAGGGAGAGAGGGGAGAGGAGAGAGAGAGGGAGAGAAGAGGAGAGAGGAGGAGCGAGGCGAGAGAGAGAGAGGAAGTGAGAGAGAGGAAAAGGAGGGGATAGAAGAAGAGCGGAGAGAGAGAGAGAGGAAGGGGGAGATAGGATGTGGAGCAGAGGAGATGAGAGAGAGTGGAGAGGGAGAGGGAGAGGAGAAGGAGGAGAGGGAGGAGAGAGAGAGAGGGAGAGAGAGAGAGAGGAGAGGGAGAGATAGAGAGGAATAACGGGAGAGAGACGAGTGAGGAGAGGAGAGTGGAGAGAGAGAGAGAGAGTGAGAGTGAGAGAGAGAGGAGAGGAGAGAGAGAGAGTTGACGAGAGAGAGAGAGAGGAAAAGAGAGCAAAGAGAGAGAGAGGATGATGAGAAGAGGGGAGCACGGAGGAGGATGGCGAGAGAGAGAGAGAGAAGAGAGGAGAAAAGAGAGAGAGAGAGAGAGAGAGAGAGAGAGAGAGAGGTAGAGAGAGAAGAGAGAGGAGAGAGAGAGAGAATGAGAGAGACGAGTGACGAGTGGGAGACGAGGGAGAGAGGAGAGAGAGGGACAGACAGAGATTAATAAGACTACAGAGAAGATACAGTACTCACTAACTGTAACTCATCCTAATTGTGGTTGAAGCGGGTCGAGACCTCAGCTCCTGGCATGCTCTTGTACGGAAGGTTGCTAGTTCATGGCAGCTAGTCACCGTTGAAGTAGTTCCTGCTGGTACGACTAAACTAAAGTGTGTGTGAGGCGGATAGGGGGTGTGAAGGGACCAGTAGGGGGGGGGGGGGAGAATGTTAACCTTGTGGTGAAGTGGTTCTAGCCTATAGGCCTACAGTTTAATGGGCCGGCTTTGAATCTGCAGTTGATGGTTGCCAGATATTTCGCTCCCTGTGTGTGGTTGGGCTTTCATTATTACTTTCTCTGGCCTTAGTAGGAAAATAAAAACAGTTATGTATAACTTAAAATTCTACTATTAGGGAGAGAGAATGTTGTTGGAATACGTATGAATATACGTGGGTGTACCTCTGGCAGCGGCCCGCCACATTGGCCTGGCTGGAGGTTTGACTCTGCACGGCCTACGGCCATGATGATTGGTGCTTTATTTGTTCCCGGTTTTTTGGTCTTAATATCATCAACATCAGCTTATTATCAAAATCCAGCATTAACATCAACAGCCAGCCTTAACATCAACATCAGCCTGTTCATCTCAATCTCAGACGGGACTTCATAATCCAGCCTTTACTTCACATCAGCCAGCTGCTACTTAAACTTCAGCCTTTACATCATAAAGCCAGCCGTATAAATCAAACTATTCCCGCCATTACTTCTACATCCAGCCTTAACACGCATTCATCCAGCCTTAATCATCAAACTTCCAGCCGTATACATACAACATCCAGCATTAGCATCATACACCAGCAGGAAACTTCAACATCTGCCTGATCATCAACATCACAAGCCTAATCATCAATCATACAGCCTTATCATCAACATCAGCCTTACATCTAAATTCCAAGCCTTATCATCAACTTACAGACTTAACTTAATAACTTCCAGCCTTAACAATAAATACAGCCGGAACTCATCATCCAGCCTAACATCAACATCAGCCTTAACTCAACTTCAGCCTTAACATCAACATCCAGGCCTTAACAATATCATCCAGCCTTAACATCAACATCCAGCCTTAACATCAACATCCAGCCTTAACATCAACATCCAGCCTTAACATCAACATCCAGCCTTAACATCAACATCCAGCCTTAACATCAACATCCAGCCTTAACATCAACATCCAGCCTTAACATCAACATCCAGCCTTAACATCAACATCCAGCCTTAACATCAACATCCAGCCTTAACATCAAATCAGCCTTAATCCAACATCTAGAACCTTAACATCAACATCCAGCCTTAACATCAACATCCAGCCTTAACATCAACATCCAGCCTTAACATCAACATCCAGCCTTAACATCAACATCCAGCCTAATCATCAATAAACACTGCAATTCATTGAATAAGAAGAAGGCTGTTGGGGAAAGTGGTGGGGATCTGGATGCAATGATGAGAAAACTGGTTTGCAATGATGAGGAACTGGACCCGCAATGATTGAGGGGACTGGTTGCAAATGATGAGGAACTGGATGCCAAATGATGAGGACGGATGCAATGATGGAAAACTTGGATGCAATGATGAGGAAACTGGATTTGCACATGATGAGAACTGGATGCAATGATGAGGGACTGGGGAATTGCAATGATGAGGGAATGGATGTAAGATGAGGAATGGATGCAATGATGAGGAACTGGATGCAATGATGAGGGACTGGATGCAATGATGAGGAAACTGGATGCAATGATGAGAAACTGGATGCAATGATGAGGAACTCGGATGCAATTGATTGAGGGGAATGGATGCAATGATGAGGAACTGGATGCAATGATGAGGGACTGGATGCAATGATGAGAAACTGGATGCAGTGTTGGTGGAACTAGATGCAGTGTTGGTGGAACTGGATGCAGTGTTGGTGGAACTAGATGCAGTGGTGGTGGAACTGGATGCAATGATGAGAAACTGGATGCAATGATGAGGAACTGGATGCAATGATGAGGGACCCTGGATGCAATGATGAGGAACTGGATGCAATGATGAGGGACTGGATGCAATGATGAGAAACTGGATGCAATGATGAGGAACTGGATGCAATGATGAGAAACTGGATGCATTGATGAGGGACTGGATGCAATGATGAGGGACTGGATGTAATGATGAGGAACTGGATGCAATGATGAGGAACTGGATGCAATGATGAGGGACTGGATGCAATGATGAGGAAATGGAGAATGATGGTGAAACTGGACTGCAAGATGAGGAACTGGATAGCAATGATGAGGGAATGGATGCCAATTGATGAGGAACTGGATCGCAGTGTTGGTGGAACTAGATGCAGTGTTGGTGGAATGGATGCGTGGTGGGGAATGGATGTTTTTATTTACACAGTGTTGGTGGAACTAGATGCAGTGGTGGTGGAACTGGATGCAATGATGAGAAACTGGATGCAATGATGAGGAACTGGATGCAATGATGAGAAACTGGATGCAATGATGAGGGACTGGATGCAATGATGAGGGACTGGATGCAATGATGAAAAACTGGATGCAATGATGAGAAACTGGATGCAGTGATGAGAAAGTGGATACAATGATGAGGGAATGGATGCAATGATGAAAAACTGAATGCAATGATGAGAAACTGGATACAATGAAGAGAGAAATGGATGCACCAATGTTGAGGAAACTGGAAGCAACGATGAGGGACCTGGGAATGCAATGATGAGAAACTGGATGCAATGATGAGAAACTGGATGCAATGATGAGGGACTGGATGCTATGATGAGAAACTGGATGCATTGATGAGAAACTGGATGCAATGATGAGGGACTGGATGTAATGATGAAGGAAACTAGAATCAAATGATGAGGGACTGGATGCCAATGTTGAGAACTGGATGCAATGATGAGGGACTGGATGCAATGGTGAGAAACTGGATGCAATGATGAGAAACTGGATGCAATGATGAGGAACTGGATGCAATGATGAGAAACTGGATTCAATGATGAGAAACTGGAGGCCCAATGATGAGGAAAATTGGATGTAATGATGAGGAACTGGATGCATGATGAGGACATGGAATGCAGTGAGAGAAAAAACTGGTTGTTGCAATGTTGAGAAACTGGATGCAGTGATGGGGAACTGGATGCAATGATGAGAAACTGGATGCAATGATGAAAAACTGGTTGCAATGATGAGAAACTGGATGCAGTGATGAGGAACTGGATGCAATGATGAGAAACTGGATGCAATGATGTGAAACCTTGGATTGAAATTAAGGAGGAACTGATGCAATGTGAGAAACTTAAGGCAAGTGTTTGGTGGAACTAGATGCGAGGTGGTGGAACTGGATGCAAGTAGTGGTGGAATGGTTGGGCAGTGTTTGGTGGAACGGATGCAGTGTTGGTGGAACTGGAATGCAGTTGTTGGTGGAACTGGATGCAGTGTTGGTGGAACTAGATGCAGTGGTGGTGGAACTGGATGCAGTAGTGGTGGAACTGGATGCAGTGTTGGTGGAACTAGATGCAGTGGTGGTGGAACTGGATGCAGTGGTGGTGGAACTGGATGCAGTGGTTGTGGAACTGGATGCAGTGTGGTGGAACTGGATGCGTGGTTGGTTGGAACTGGATGCAGTGGTGGTGGAAGTGGATGCTGTGGTGGTTGGGAACGGGATGCAGTGTTGGTGGAACTGGATGCAGTAGGTGGTCCTTGGAACTGGATGCAGTGTGGTGTGGACTGGAATGCAGGGTTGGTGGAAATGGATGCAGTGGTGGTGGAACTGGATGCAGTGTTGGTGGAACTGGATGCAGTGGTGGTGGAACTGGATGCAGTGTTGGTGGAACTGGATGCAGTGTTGGTGGAACTGGATGCAGTGGTGGTGGAACTGGATGCAGTAGTGTTGGGATGGAACTGGACTTTGCAGTGGCGGTGGATGGATGGCAGTGGTGGTGGAACTGGACGCAGTGGCGGTGAATGGATGCAAGTGGTGGTGGAAATTGGATGCAGTGGTGGTGGAACTGGATGCAGTGGTGGTGGAACTGGATGCAGAGGTGATGGAACTGGATGCAGTGGTGCTGGAACTGGATGCATTGTTGGTTGGAACTGGAATGCAGAGTGGTGGTGGAACTGGATGCAGTGTTGGTGGAACTGGATGCAGTGGTGGTGGAACTGGATGCAGTGGTGGTGGAACTGGATGCAGTGGTGGTGGAACTGGATGCAGTGTTGGTGGAACTGGATGCAGTGGTGGTGGAACTGGATGCAGTGTTGGTGGAACTGGATGCAGTGGTGGTGGAACTGGATGCAGTGGTGGTGGAACTGGATGCAGTGTTGGTGGAAAACTGGATGCAGTGGGTTGTGTGGGAACTGGATGCAGGTTGGTGGAACTGGATGCGTGGGCGGTGGAAACTGGAATGGGGGCCCAGTGGTGGTGGAACTGGACGCCAGTGGCAGGTTTGTATTGTGTTGATGGAACACTGTTATATTGTGTTGATGGAACACTGTTGTATTGTGTTGATGGAACACTGTTGTATTGTGTTGATGGAACACTGTTGTATTGTGTTGATGGAACATCTGTGTTGTTCATTGTGTGATGGAACATGTTGGATTGTGTTGCTGGAACACGGTTATATCTGTGTGTGGAACACTGTTGTATTGTGTTGTTGATGGAAAAAAATGGTTGTATTGTGTTGATTGGAACACGTTATATTGTGTTGATGAACACTGTTGTTATTGGTTGATGGTACAACTGTTGTATTGTGTTGACTGGAACCTGTTATATTGACGTTGATGGAACACTGTTGAATTGTGTGCTGGGAAAAACACTGTTTATATTGTGTTGATGAACATGTTGTATTGTGTTGCTTGAAACATGTTTGTATTGTGTTGTTGGAACATATGTTATATCGGTGTTGCTTGGAAGCACTGTTGTATTGTGTTGATGGAACACTAGTTGTATTGTGTTGATGGAACATGTTATATTGTGTTGCTGGAACCACTGTTGTATTTTGTTGGATGGATCCATCTGTTATTTTGTGTTGGTGGAACTCTGTTGTATGGTGTTGTTGGAACACTGTTGTAATTGTGTTGATGGAACACTCGTTATATTGTGTTGCTGGAACCACTGGTGTATTGTGTTGATGGAACACTGCGTAGTTGTATTGTGTTGCTGGAACTCCTGTGCATTGTGGTTGCAGGAAATCTGTTGTATTTTTGTGTTGCTGGAACACCTGATTGTATTGATGTTGCTGGAACCACTGCTTTGTTGTATTGTGTTGCTGGTACACTGTGTATTTGTGTTGCTGGAACACTGTTGTATTGTGTTGCTGAACCACTGGTTGTTGTACTCTGTGTTGATGGTAAACTGTTGGATTGTGTTGCTGGAAACACTGGGTTTGTTGTATTGTGTTGTGATGGAAAACTGTTGTATTGTGTTGCTGGAACACTGTTGTATTGGGTTGATGGAAACTCTGTTGTATTTGTGGTGATGGGAACATGTTGTTTTGTGGTTGCTGGGAACACTGGTTGTCATAATGTGTTGCTGCATACTGGTTGCCACATTCTGTTGCTTGCAACACTGGTTAATTGTAGCCGCTCTACATGGTCAACCACAACCTGTGTGTAGGCATCAATGATTAATTTTTAAACTTATTGATGCGGTTATTTCCATTGAGGCTAGGATGATGAACTACTCTATTTCAGAGCCGTAGTAGGGCCTACTGGCCCGTTTACCTGGAGTTTACTGGAGGGAGTTCCGAGGGTCAAAACGCCCCCCGCCGGCCGGTCTGTGACAGGCCTCCTGGTGGCTCCAGGATGCTGATCAATCCTGGCTGTTGCTGCTGGCTGCACGACAAACCAACCGTACGAGGCCCTCACAGCCCGGCTGATCGGAACTGACTTTAGGTGGCTTGTCCAGATACCAGCTTGAAGCGACTGCCAGGGGTCTGTTGGTATCCCCTTATGTGTGGATGGGAGGCTGTTGAACAGTCATTCGGGCCAGTTCGGGAGGCATATACAAATCTAGTTCAGTGAAAATAAAAAAATTAATAATAATTAATAATGATAATAATACTTATAATAATAATAAAATAATTAATATCAATAATAATAATCTTTATTTCTACAAGTATATGGTAGAAAAACTTATACACAACAATATCTGGAGTTTACCTGGTGAGTGAGTTCCGGGGGCCAACGCCCCCGCGGCACCTGCGTCGGGGACCAGCGCCTCTTGGTGGCATCAGAGCCTGATCACCAGGCTGTTACTGTGGCAGCACGCAAACCTAAGTACGAGGCCACGACGGCTGGTCAGGTTCCGACTTTATGTCAATGAACATCAAGTGACATACTGTATAGAAAGTCCATGGTTATGTAGAGCATTTGTCCTAACTTAGGGTTATTTTTATTCCCCAGGATGCCACCAAACCAGTCGACTACCACCCAGGCACCTACTTACTGCTAGCAGTGAACATGTGACAAACAGGTTGTTTAGGAGGGGAGGAAACATATTCCCAATGTTTTATACCAGCCTTACTGGGGAGCATCGATTTTCCTCCCCGGACCTTAGTGTGTTGAGCTACGGGACAACTAATTGTTCATGTAGTTTGAATAATTTTGTATTATGTTTTATTGTAATTATGTCTATTGTATTGTAATAGATTTAAGGGGTTAGGAAACTGGGGGGAGAAAGGAGGAGGATGTGAGTAGTCTTCAACTATGCTTAGTGGGAGGAGACCTAATTTTAACCCGATTATATGGTCACACCTTGCACTTAGCAAATGGCTGTCTCAGACACGCCTTTCGGCTAAGTCGAGGGCTTTTGTTCCACTTGACGGCGTCAGACCTGGCCGGTCAGGTTTTGCAACATGTGGTCTACGCCTTATGGGGAACGGGGTTGCTTGGAGAGGAACGCTATATCGACAGGGGAGGGAACAGCTTGCGTGGAGGTTGTTGGAGGACAGGTCCGGTGTTCTAGAAGCTCTGGACTGCCTTGTGTTTAGTGGGAACCACAGCATTGAGAATCTTGGGGGTCAGTGTTGGTGAAATTAAGCAGTAATAGTCAGTCCGTGGATATCTGATATCATCTAAACCTTCCTTTGGTAATATGTATCATTAGGTCAATTGTTATATCTTATGTAAATTTGCCATCAGGAATATGTCGTATTCTTAGCCCTTTTATGTCACTAAGTAAACTATAGCCATAGTTCCTTTGTTTTGTACCTTCATATTGCTATTCCCTATTCTGTTATGCACTGGGGATAACAAAGAGACGTGCTCACTGCTGGGATTACCTCAGGCAGTGGGGGCAGGTCTAACTCCGGGGCAGGGCAGATATCACAGCTGAACATTACAGAGATCGTTTTTCGGTCAGCATGAGCCTGTAATGCATTTAAATTACTGGAAAACGCCTTAAAGTCTTGAAGATTGTGCTCACTGGAGCGGAGGAGTGGGCAGAATAAAGATAGTTGATAATATATACCGGGAAAGTAACGAGTTCCTGGTTCCCCAAAGTCTGCACCACTGCATATAACATTCTGAAGTGAGAAATATGGGAGGGGAAGTTCTTAAATAAACCCAGTGAAAAAGCAGGGGTGTGGTTTGAAGCACAATAAGGGAACTCACCTGTTTCACATACGTGACCCCCAAAATTATTCAAACATCTTATTTAAACTTATCAATACTGACTACACCAAGGTGCCAGATCTAACCAGACTGTTCGATGCCATAGGGGTTGGACCTACGCGTCTGCCAGCAGCATACAGTTCTAGTTGTCAAGGCTCAAAGTATGACAAATTTTTTGTTAATGTGTTGATGATATGTGTCCTATTGTGTGGTAACCCAGGTAACACTTGTGTAACTCTTTTGTATCTAGATCAGAGGTTTGCCACGAAAATAGATTTGCGTAGGTGGTACCTTGACTTTACCATTCTGGGGTGGGGTTGTGGAGTGTGTGAGAGGGTACCGCTGGGACTGCGCAGACCCCCCAGGGGTTGGGAGCAGGGCGTGGGGTGGGTTGGTACCGCAGTGCTCCTGCCGGGGGGAGGGGGAGGGGCGAGGTTTGGTGTGCACCGACTTGACCAGCCTGGGGATGGTTGGGGCTGTGTAGGGTGTTCCGCAGATCCGGCAGGGGGATGGTTAGGGGCGAGGTGGATGGGTGGATCACGATATTGACAGCGGGGGGTGGGCGGTGGGGGCTATGGTGTGGGGGGTCAGATTTTGCAAGAAGGTGGGTGGGTAGGGGCGAGGGAGTTAGGGGTACAGCTGTTTATGCTAGTGGTTGGGTAGAGGGCTAGGGGAGGTGTGGCCGCTGTGACTGAAGAGGGGTTGGGAGGGGCGTGTAGTGCGGTACTCGCATATCCAGCCTCGTGGATGAAGTACAATGTGGCTAGTTTATTGTGCACTAATTTCCATCTGTGGGTGGTAGTGGTCTAGTTTATAGTGTGTTTATCTTATCCAGCCTGTGGAGGGTAGTGGCTAGTTTATTGTGCACCTCATATACCATCCTGTGGATGGTAGTGGCTGGTTTTATGTGACACCTCTTATACATACTGTAGGAATGGTTGTGGCTAGTTTTATTGTTGTACCTCATTTCCAATCCTCGTGGGTGGTAGTGGGCTTAGTTTATTGTGCACCTCATATCATCACTGTGGATGGTAGTGGATAGTTTTATGTGACCTCTATCCAGCCTAGTGGATGGTCGTGGACGAGTTATTGTGTACTTCCATTTCCATTCCTGTGGATGGTAGTGGCTAGTTTAATTGTGCACCTCATTGTCCATCCAGTGGATGGGGAGGTGGCTAGTTCATTGTGTTACCTCATATCCATCCTGGTGGTTGGTAGTGCAAGAACATCATGGATCACAAAAGGGCCTAAGAAATAGGCCCCAAAAGGGTTAACAGGAGTACCTCTGGATTTACATCTACAAGTTCACATATTGTTACAAGCAATATAGGAAAATTTGCTTAAAAAATTATATTGGTATCTTATACTTCATTAATAAAATATCTTGAACTATCAATAGGGTATTATATGTCCCATCTCTTTTCTCAATAACGTGTGACAGTTTAAGCACATAGTGGTCTAGATAAGTGACCATAGGAACTGGCCATATACTTTACATTATGTATCTTTGTTGTTGATACAGGGAATTGTTCAACACTAACCTAACCTTCAGTATGACTTACTTCCACTAATGGACTTTATCCACTGGTGGACGCCGCCTCAACTGCTTCACCCTCATCATACAGCGTATATGAGGACCCTTCTCTAAACATATGCTGCACTTTTATCAAGATTGATGGGACTGATCACATCGACTTAAGGCTGGAGGAACTGATTTTACTCAGCTCTCCTCATTCACCGTTTCTATTACTCGGACTGAGATGTCATTGGGTTTGGCGAACGTTTCCACAGTGGGAAGCTGCCATGTATTTCACAGGGGTGTCATGGGTTTGATTGTGTTATGAGTCGGGGAGTAAATTGTGTTGTAGCTTGGGCACTCGTGGTTTTTGATAAGATATCCTGCCTTGTATGGGCCAGTAAATTCTGCAGTGTTCCTCATTCTTATGCATATTGGGCACTAAAACAAAAGGAAAATGAGTGGCACTACAACAAGAGAAAAAAACCTGGTGGCACACAACAAAGGACCCCTGAGTGGACTAAAAAAAGAATGACATGAGTGGACCTAAAGGGCACTAAACAGGGACACGGTGGCACTCAACAAGATTGGACCTGAGTGCATAAACAAGAGTGACATGAGTGGCACTCACAAGGGGAAAAACCTGAGTGGCACTACAACAAGAGGCACTGAGTGGCCTCACAAGTGACATTGAGTGGCACTCAAGCGGCCTAAAACATGAGTGAACGAGTGGCATACAAAAAGGGGAAACCTGAGTGGCACTAAAACAAAGTGCCCCGGGGGCACTTGGTGGCACAACAACAGTGAATAAAGGACACTAAAAAACAAGAGTGACCTGAGGGGCACTAAAAAACAAGAGTGACATGATTTTGGCACTACAAAAAAGAGAGACATGAGGGCCTAAAAAACAAGAGGGACAATGAGTGGCACTACAACAAGAGTGACACTGGTGGCATTGCAACAAGGTGACACTGAGTGGCACTACAAAAAAGAGTGACACGGTGGCACTACAACAAGAGGACCTGAGTGGCACTCAACAAATAAATCATAAAGAGCCATTCGTAAACAAGGAACTTGGTCAACAACAAGAGGGAACTGGGTGGCCAAAAAGGGGTGACATGAGTGGCACTAAAACAGGGAGAGCCTGGTGGACTTACAACGGTGGATGTGGGGCATTATGGCACTCAACAACGGGAAAATGGTGGTTTGGTGGACTCAAAACCGGTGAAGGAGTGGCATTTAGGGCACTAAAAAAAGGTGATGAGTGGCATTGGGGACTAAACAAAAAGGGTGGAATGGGGGCCCTTTTGAGGGCATACCCGGGAAAGAGTGGCTTTTCTAGTCAAAAAATTACCCCACTTTATTTCAGTTTTTGAACTTAAAAAACTTTATCGTTTAAAAAATTCCAGTTAAAGACCCATTTTTAAAATTTCTGTTTGTGGTAGTTTTTTGGCCACCGAAGTGGTTTTTTTTATTGTGCCCCCTCATATCATCCTGGGATGGGTGGCTAGTTTATTGTGTACCTATACCCATCCTGTGGATGGTAGTGGTATTTTATTGTGCCCTCATATCTTTCCGTGGATGGTAGTGGCTGTTTATTGGTACTAATCCACCCTGTGGATGGTGGGGGTATTTTTTGTGCCCCCTCATATCCTCCTGTGGATGGTAGGGGCTAGTTTATTGTGTACCCCAACCATCCTGTGGTTTTGGGGTGTTTTTTGTGCCCCTCATATCCCCCTGGGATGGTAGGGGCTGTTTATTGTGCCCCTCTATCCACCCTGGTGGTGTGGCTGTTTATTGTGCACCTCATATCCTCCTGTGGATGGTAGTGGCTAGTTTTGTGCACCTATATCATCCTTGGAGGGTTTAGTGGCTAGTTTATTGTGCCCTATATCCATTGGGAGGTAGTGGCTAGTTATTGTGCACCTCATATCCTTTTTTTTTTTTTTTTCCCCCTGTGGATGGTGGGCTGTTTATTGTGAAACTATATCCACCCTGTGGATGGTAGTGGTAGTTTTTTTTTTGTACTCATATCCTTTGGATGGTTTAGGGTAGTTTTTTGTGTCCTCATATCCACCCTGTGGAGGTAGGGGCTAGTTTTTTGGGTGTCCTCAATCCTTGTGGTGGTAGTGGCTAGTTTTTTTGTGACCTCATATCCCCCTGTGGATGGTGTGGTAGTTTTTTGTGCCCTTATCTTCCTGTGGATGGTAGGGTAGTTTATTGTGCCCTTATCCATCCTGTGGTGGTAGTGGCTAGTTTATTGTGACCTCATATCCATCCTGGGATGGTAGTGGTAGTTTATTGTGCCCCCTACCCATCTGTGGATGGAGTGGCTGTTTTTTGTGACCTCATATCCACCCTGTGGATGGTAGTGGCTAGTTTATTGTGACCTTATCCATCCTGTGGATGGTGGGGGCTGTTTATTTGACCTATATCATCCGTGGATGGTAGTGGCTATTTTATTGTGTCCCTCATATCCACCCCTGTGGAGGGTAGTGGTAGTTTTTGTGACCTCATACCACCCTGTGGATGGTAGTGGCTTGTTTTTGGACCTATACCCCACCCTGTGGAGGGTGTGGTAGTTTATTGTGACCTCATATCCTCCGGGATGGTAGTGGCTAGTTTATTGTGCCCTCTATCCCCCTGTGGATGGTATGGCTAGTTTATTGTGACTCTACCCACCCTGTGGAGGGTAGTGGCTAGTTTATTGTGTACCTCTACCTCCTGGGAGGGTAGGGTAGTTTTTTGTGCCCTCATATCCTTCCTGGGATGGTAGTGGCTGTTTATTGTGCATCTATCCATCCGTGGAGGTTGGTGGGCCTATATTTTTATGGTGTTATTTTTTTTAATCTTCCTTGGAGGGTATGGTAGTTTATTGTGCACCTCATATCTATCTGGGGATGGTATGTGTTTATTGTGTACCATATCTTCAAGTGGATGGTAGTGGTAGTTTATTGTGCACCTCATACCCACCCCTGTATGGTGGGGTTTTTTTGTGTCCTCTATCCACCCTGTGGGGGTAGGGTAGTTTTTTGTGCCCTCATATCTATCTGGGAGGGTTTGTGGCTAGTTTATTGTGTCCTATACCCTCCTGTGGTGGTAGTGGTAGTTTTGTGCACCTCATACCATCCTTGGTTGGTAGTGGCTAGTTTATTTGGTTCCCTCATATCCATCCTGTGGATGTAGTGGTTTGTTTATTGTGTCCCTCATATCCATCTGTGGATGGTAGTGGCTAGTTTTTTGTGTCCCTCATATTCATCCTGTGGAGGGGATGGCTAGTTTATTGTGTCCCTCTTTTCCATCCTGTGGATGGTAGGGCTAGTTTATTGTGTCCCTAAATCCATTGTGGGGTAGTGGTGTTTATTTTTGACCTATATCCATCTGTGGATGGTATTGGCTAGTTTATTGTGTCCCTATATCCTCCTGTGGATGGTAGTGGTAGTTTTTTGTGTACCTCATACCCACCCCTGTGGATGGTAGTGATAGTTTATTGTGCACCTCATACCCACCCTGTGGATGGTGTGGCTAGTTTATTGTGCCCCTCATACCCATCCTGTGGAGGGTTTAAAAAATGGCAGTTTATTGTGCCCTCAATCCATCCTGTGGGGGTAGGGGTGTTTATTGTGACCTCTACCATCCTGTGGTGGTGTGGCTAGTTTATTGTGACCTCATACCCTTCCTTGGATGGTTTTGGCTTTTTAGGGGGGGGTTTTTTTTGTACCTCTATCCCCTGGGGATGGAGGGCTTTTTTGTGCCCTCATACCACCCTGTGGGGAGTGGTAGTTTTGTGACCTCATATCCACCCGTGGATGGTAGGGCTGTTTATTGTGCCCCCTTTACCCACCCTGTGGATGGTAGGGGTAGTTTATGTGACCTATATCCCCTGTGGATGTAGTGTAGTTTATTGTGCCCCTAATATCCCCCTATGGATGGGTGAAAGAGCTAGGATACAAATGGCCTAGGAACTGGGCCCCCAAAAGGGTTAACAGGATTTTCCCTCTGGATTTTATCTAAGTTAACTTTTTGTTAAAGCAATTTTGGAAAAATTTCTTTTAATATTCTGGTATCTTATTTTCATTAAAAAGATTCTTGACTATCAATAGGGTTTATATGTCTACTTTTATTCTCAATGAGTGGATGTAAAACACATAGTGTTGAAGATAGTGACCATAGGGGCTGGCCCTATATTTTACTTTGGTGACATTACTGTGCTCCCAAAATGCCAGAAGTACTTGTAACCAAACCTAACTGGCCCCCTAAAAATCAGTCGTCTGTTCAATTTCAGTTGGGTCCATAAAACATCTTTTTAAATTTTATGTTATCATGGGGTTATAGATTTTTCGGCTTCTAACTGCATTCATAACAATATTTCATTATTTACTTCTTCCTAATATTATTCTAAAGCTAGACACAGTATACAAGTTATATTTACATTCTCCTTTGGTATCTTCTTGGTAAATATCAACTTTTTCAAAAGGTAATCCCAAGTGTGACGCGTCCATAGCAATTGTCTTGTTTCTTTGTCCCATTTTTGAGTATCTAACCTGGTTTCCCAAAAGGGGGATGTTGTTGGGGTCAATGTGCAAATCAAAAAGGGTTCATGATGACATAGAAACAGTAAGGTGATGAGTCAAGTCAGGTTGTGTAAGTTAGCTTTAGCCCTTAGGATTCAAACAATTCGTTTTTATGTAGACGCCCAGTTGTTAATTCTAAACTAAATCAACAAAAGTATTATGGTTTTAATAGGGGTGGCAAAAAAGAGCAGGTGCGCCCCGCCAGAAGACTCCTGCTGGGGGGTGGCAACAAAAGAGATGGTCCCGCCAGAAGATCCCGCTGGAGGTGGGAACAAGGAGATGAGCCCTGCCAGAAAACTCCTGCTGGGGGGCAACAAGAGAGATGCGCCCTGCCCGAAGACTCCTCTGGAGGTGGCAACGAGCGATGCGCCCTGCAGAAGGTCCCGCTGGAGGTGGGAAAAGGCAGATGCGCCCTGCCGAGATTCCCGCTGGAGGTGGAAAAAGGCAGATCCCCCTGCCCGAAAAATCTTTTTGGGGGTGCACAAGGCAGATCCCCCCTGCCAGAAGCCTGTGGAGGGGTAACAAGAGCAGTGCAGCCGCCAGAGACCGCTGGAGGTGAACAAGGAGTAACCCTGCCCGAGATCTTGGGAGGTAGCAACAAGAGCAGATCCCCTGCCCCCGAGACTCCTGCTGGAATGGCAACAAAAGCAGATGGCCCCGCCACCCCGTAGACCTGCTGGAGTGGCAAAAGAGAGATGCAGCCTGCCAGAAAACCCGCTGGAGGTGGGGAAAAGAGCAGATGCAGCCCCGCCCGAAGACCCTGTGGGGTGGCACAAGAGCAGATGCAGCCCCGCAGAAGACTCCCGCTGGAGGTGGCAACAAGAGGTGCAGCCCTGCCAGAAGGGCTCTGTTTAATCCTCAGTGTATAAAATTGTAATAAATTATTACTCCAGCTAGGCAGAAATTTTTTTTGAGAGTTTCTTCAAAAGCGACTAAAAGGGCGGGGTGAGTTCCTGTCTCCCAAAAGTCATTTTCATTTTCCCTTAATCTACCTGTTAATAATTACTAAAAAGTTTGCTTTTGTTTGCTGTCGTAAGGGTGAAGTTGGTTTGTTTTAGAGGTCAGAGACCTTACAACACATTGTATATGATTTGTTAAGTTATACCTTGAATTAAGGGGAAAAATCTGGATTTCCCGAAAGATCCGGATTTCCAGGAAGATCCTGGATTTCCGGAAAGATCCCGGTTTTCCCGGAAAGATCCCGGATTTCCCGGAAAGATCCCGGATTTCCAGGAAAAGATCCTGGGTTTCCGGAAAGATCCTGGGTTTCGGAAAGTCCGTTTCCGGAAAAATCCCGGTTTCCGGGGGGTCGGGGGTTTCGGG
>NC_069484.1:24436035-24451049 GCF_026875155.1 Cherax quadricarinatus | reverse complement strand
ACAAAACCCGTGGGTCGAACAGCAACGGGCGGGTGGGAGGTAATCAGGTTTGATCCAGGGAAGGCGATGCTAGCTCAAGTTTTGTGGTTTGGGAGAGCCCTTGAGAGCTCTTGAGGGTAAATGTCACTCAGGTGAGAGGGTTAGGGAAATCAGGGGCACCCTGATGGGCAAGAGAGTGCCATAAGGTCCATTTTGTAATGTTATAAGCATCTCCTGTCAGTCTTCTTGCTTCCTCAGGGGCATGAAGGTGCTAGGGCAGCTACCATAAGGTTCATTTTCCTATATTATAAGTAGGTCTCGTCACATTTCTTGCTCCCTGGGTCGACCTGCTCTACATTCACTAAAGTGATCTACATTCACAACACGGGAAAGTGTCTGAGTACAGCCTGCCCCTGTGTGTGTGTGTGTGTTGTGTGTGTGTGTGTGTGTGTGTGTGTGTGTGTGTGTGTGTGTGTGTGTGTGTGTGTGTGTCACCAACCTTAACATACCCTTGTAAACCCGTGTAAAAAAAAAATCTTCGTCTTCAGTAATTTAAAGAAAGTTCCAATAGGTGTAGAACTTCACTTCTCTGTAAATCACTGCGGTCTACTGCAGTGATTTACAGTGATTTACAGTTTTCTCGTCAACTCACAAGTGTGGCATGTTACAGTGTTGCAGGCGCTAAGAAGTCTCCTATACCAACATTTCCATGCCCTTATATAATCTTTCATGTCGTTATCATATCTCCTCTTTTTTATCAGCAGTAAGAAGTGTACATCACAACAATGCTAGTAGCATTCTAGGTACTTGCTAGCAGTAGTATAAGACTTGCTAGTAGCAGTCTAAGTACTTGCTAGCAGTAGTATAACACTTGCTAGTAGCAGTCTAAGTACTTGCTAGCAGTAGTATAATACTTGCTAGTAGCAGTCTAAGTACTTGCTAGCAGTAGTATAATACTTGCTAGTAGCAGTCTAAGTACTTGCTAGCAGTAGTGTAATACTTTCTAGTAGCAGTCTAAGTACTTGCTAGCAGTAGTGTAATACTTTCTAGTAGCAGTCTAAGTACTTGCTAGCAGTAGCATAATACTTGCTAGTAGCAGTCTAAGTACTTGCTAGCAGTAGTATAATACTTGCTAGTAGCAGTCTAAGTACTTGCTAGCAGTAGTGTAACACTTGCTAGTAGCAGTCTAAGTACTTGCTAGCAGTAGTATAATACTTGCTAGTAGCAGTCTAAGTACTTGCTAGCAGTAGTGTAAACACTTGCTAGTAGCAGTCTAAGTACTTGCTAGCAGTAGTTTATACTTGCTAGTAGCAGTCTAAGTACTTGCTAGCAGTAGTGTAACACTTGCTAGTAGCAGTCTAAGTACTTGCTAGTAGCAGTCTAAGTACTTGCTAGCAGTAGTATAATACTTGCTAGTAGACAGTCTAAGTACTTGCTAGCAGTAGTGTAATACTTGCTAGTAGCAGTCTAAGTAATTGCTAGCAGTAGTATAATACTTGCTAGTAGCAGTCTAAGTACTTGCTAGCAGTAGTATAACACTTGCTAGTAGCAGTCTAAGTACTTGCTAGCAGTAGTATAACACTTGCTAGTAGCAGTCTAAGTACTTGCTAGCAGTAGTATAAGACTTGCTAGTTGCAGTCTAAGTACTTGCTAGCAGTGTATAATACTTGCTAGTAGCAAGAGGGAGAGGTTTTTTAGTCCCAGGAAGGAAAAAAAAACTGGCAGGAAAATGGCAGAAATCGTACACCAAACCCAAAGTCATTCCTGGAGTGGAACCACAGTCGATGGCCTCCACTCCAAACCAACAGATACAGATACTAATGCCGAAAAAAAAAATCCTTCCCCCCAGTACCAACAATACCACCAGTCCGATAACATTCTTCTTTGCAAATATACAAGGTCTAAAGCCAGCAGCAAACAACAAAATACCTTTCATCCGTGGACTGTTTGCAGGGGGCCAAAGGCAGTGTTCGCGGGCTTTCACTGAGCCCCACATAAAGGATCACTTGGACAACGAAATATGGATCCCAGGTTATACCTATACAGATGTGACAGAGTGAACAGCAAAAGGAGGGGGTTGGCCTGTACATTGCAGAGTCACTTGTTTGCACAGAACTGCTTAATGCCTCAAATGATGTAGTGGAAGTTTTAGCAGTAAAGGTCGAGAACCAAAACCTAGTCATTGTGGTAGTCTATAAGCCTCCGGATGCAACATCCCAGCAATTCCAGGAACAGCTGTTAAAAATTGACCACTGTCTGGAAATCTTCCAGCTCCTGCACCCAACATCTTGCTCCTGGGGGATTTCAACTTAAGGCACCTAAAATGGAGGAATATAGCAAATAATATTGTTGCAGTAATAACACCAGGGGCAGCTCTGATGAAAAATCACACTCACACGAGTTTTAAATCTCTGCACAAAAATTTTAATTTAAACCAGCAAATAATAGAGCCTACAAGACTGGAGAATACATAGACCTCATCTTCACTAACAATGATGATATGATAAGAAATGTCACCATATCAAAAAACAATATACTCAGATCACAACATAATTGAGGTTCAGACATGTTGCGTGGAGCCCCAGACCGACATAATGTGACTAGTCACGAGGGAGCATTCACCAAATTCAACTTCAATAACAAAAACATAAAGTGGGCAAGTAAAAACCCAAATCCTAACCGATATAAGCTGGGAAGATATACTAAGCAACACAGACCCCAACTTATGCCTAGAACAGATTAACTCGGTGGCACTCGATGTATGCACAAGGCTTATTCCTCTAAGAAAAAGGAGGAGTAGATGTAAAATAGAAAAGGGACAGGCGCTCCTTTACAGGCGAGGGAAAAAAAGAATAAACAGAGCGGCTAAAAGAGGTCAATATATCTGAAATGCGTAGGGAGAACGGGTCAGAAAAAATAGCAAGCATCGAAACTTAAGCTAAAAGAATCCTTTAGGAGTCAGGAATCGCGGGAAGGGAAACTAAAACCCCATAAATGAAATCGGAAGAAACCCAAAGTATTTTTCTCCTATGCCAAAATCAAAATACGAGAAAAAACGTCAGTATTGGGGCCCTTACTTAAACAAGATGGGCCCTTTACACAGATGACAAGCAAGGAAATGAGTGAGCTACTCAAGTCCCAATATGACCCCAGTTTCTAGCAAGCCGCTAACCAGACTGAGAGTCGAAGATCAAAATGATTTTTTTTTGAGAGTCACAAAAATTTGATTAACACAAGCCTATCCGATGTTATCCTGACGCCAAATGACTTCGAACAGGCGAAAAAATGACATGCCCATGCACCCCTGCCCCAGGGCCAGACTCATGGAACTCTGTGTTCATCGCCCCCCCCGCAAGAAGCCCTTTCCGAGCCTTTTCCATCCTTGGGAGGGAGAAAGGAACGGGGGTCGTCCCACGTTTCTAAAAAAACGACTAGCCCCACTCCACAAAGGGGGCAGTAAAACAACAGCAAAAAAACTAAGCCCAAAAGCCCTAAATTTCCCCCTTATAAAAAATTTTTTAAAGGGGTCCTAAAAAGCAATCACCACCATCTAGAAACCCATCAGTTAAACCCCAACCCGGGCAACATGGGTTTAGAACAGGTCGCTCCCGTCTGTTCAACTATTGGGATCACTCGACAAGGTCCTAGATGCATAGAAGACAAAAAGAAGCAGATGTAATTTATACAGGGCTTTTCAAAAGCCTTTACAAGTGTGACCTGGGGGTTAATAGCGCACAAAAAAGCGTGCTAAAGGGGAAAAAAGGAAAAGTCGCCAGAGGATTTTATTAATTTCCTCACTAAAAGAACACGGAGGGGGTTTGTCGTCAACAGAGTAAAGTCCGAAAGGGAGGTACGGGTGAAAAAAAATCTGTTCCACCAAAGGGACAAATACTCGCTCCCATCTTGTTTTCCCCATCCTCAAAATCCGACATAGGGCAAAGGGTGTCAGCCACCCGGGCCCCTGTCTTCCTTTGCAGATGCACCCGAAAAACTGCTGGGCTGTTTTCCATTGCAGGGCATGCAAGGCTTTCCCGGCGGACATCCCAAACCCAAAAATTTTTTAGTGGGCTGCAGGAAAAAACAATTTTGAAGTTCAACGATGAGAAATTTTTAATTTAGATATGGTAAAAACATGAGGAAATTAAATCTTTCATCAGGTACAAAAAAAAATTTTGGCCACAAAATAGAGCGAAACACCAACGTCAAAAAACCGGGAGTGATCAAAATCGGGGGGTTTCCCCCTTCCCAAAGGGCCCTAACATTGTATTCCCAAAGCATCTGCTAGGAAAAAAGGGCAGGATGGAAAAATGAGAACCTTTTAAAAAATTGGGAGGGGCCCAAACCCATGAAAGACAAATCTTCAGGCACTTGTTCTATCTACTTGGGGAAAATTGTGAAAATAACGCACCCCTTTTAAGGCAGGTGAAAATTGGGCCCACCTAGAAAAAAGTTTCAGAGAACTTTCACCCGGGGGCAAAACGGAGATAAAACACCCCAATTACGGGGAAGCGCTTGAGGTTCCTAAAAACCCGTATTCCCCCCGGCCCCCAGGAGGGGGGATACATGGGTTATTTCCCTGGAAAAAACCTAGAGGGATAGTACCGGGAAATTGCACACCCAAAATCCACTTTATTTTCGGGAAAAACAAAAGACTTGGGAGACGATGCCCCCATCCCCCAAAAGAAAAAGCAGGGGTTTTTCACTAGCACGGGTTTAAAAGACCAAAACAATAAGTGTCAGGGGGCCCCAGACTGTTCAACTGCCCTCCCGCATACATAAGGGGGGGTTACCAAAAAGACCCCTGGCAGGGGCTTCAAACTGGCCCCCTGGACAAGCACCTAAAAGGGCGTTTGATCGGGGCCCGGGTGTGGCTCGGTTTCGTTGGTTTGCGTGCAGCCAGCAGCAACAGCCCCGGTTGTAGGATATTTAAACCGCCAAGGGGGGCCTGGTCACAGCCGGGCCGCAGGGGGGGTTGGGCCCCCGGAACTCTCTCCCGGTAAAATCCAGGTAAACAGTCTAAGTTTTGTTTATTGAAACAGTAAGAGGAACCCAAACCCCAGGAAGTAACTTGTTGTACACAAAAAACAGGGAAAGCTGGTTTTAAAAATGGTTTAATTTTTCGTGAAGTTAACATTATTAAACTGTTATTATGTTAAGGAAGTTTAATTTTTGTGGGAAGATCCCCAAAATTTAACTTTGTTTATAATAGATATTAAAGGGCACCTGGGCTAGTGTTAAATAGTGTTACCCGTCAGTGATAACTAGTGTTACCTGTCTTGTGATAACTAGTGGTTTCCCGTCTTTGTGATAAAATTGTGTTACCTTTTAATTTGGGATAACTAGTGTTACCTGCTAGTTTTTAACTAGTGTTACCTTTTTCTAGTGATAACTAGGGTTACTGTCCCCTTTTTTGGGTAAACTAGTGGTTTCCCGTCCCAATGAAAAAATGGTGTTACCCGGGTTTGTGATAACTAGGTGTTTTTCCCGTCTAGTGATAAAATAGTGTTACCTGTCTAATGATAAAAATGTGGTTTCCTGTTAGTGATAACTAGGGGTTACCCGTCTAGTTTATAATAGGGGTTACCTGTCCCAATGATAAAATTTGTGGGTTTCCCCGTCTAGTGATAAAATAGTTTACCTGTTAGTGATAAATAGTGTTAACCCGTTTTAGTGAAAAACTAGTGTTACCTTTTTTAGTGATAATGTTTTTACCTGTTTAAAATGATAACTAGTGTTTCCTGTCTAGTGTAACTAGTGTTTTCCCCGTCTTGTGATAACTTTGTGCTACCTGTCTAGTGATAACTAGTGTTACCTGGGCTAGGGGATAACTGTGTTCCCGTCTTTGTGATAAAAATAGTGTTACCCGGGCTAGCGATAACTAGTGTTACCTGTCTAAATGATAACTAGTGTTACCTGTCTAGTGAAAAAACTTGTGTTTCCCGTTTTAGTGATAACTAGTTTTACCCGTTAGTGATAAAAATGTGTTTCCTGGGCTAGCGATAACTAGTGTTACCGTCTAGTGATAACTAGGGGTTACCTTTTTCTTGTGATAAACCCAGTGTTACCTGTCTAGTGATAACTAGTGGTTTTCCTGTCTAGGGGGGGTAAATAGTGTTACCCGGGTAGTGAATTTAAATGGTGTTTAAACGTCTAATGATAAATAGTGTTACCTTTTTTCTGTGATAAAACCCCAGTGTTACCGTCTAGTTTATAACTAGTTTACCTGGGCTAGTGATAACTGTTTACCTTTCTAGTGAAAAACTAAATGTTTAAAACCGTCTAGTGAAAACTAGTGCTACCCCCTTCTAGTGATAACTAGTGTTAAACCCGGCTAGTTTTAACTAGTGTTACCTGTCTAATGAAAAACTAGGTTACCCGTCCCAGTTTATTAAATAGTGTTACCCCGTCTAGTTTAAAATAGTGTTTTCCTGTTTTGTTTATAACCCGTGTTACCTTGTTTTTAGTGATAACTAGTTTTTACCTTTCTAGTGAAATAAGTCTTCCCCGTCTAGTGAAAAAATAGTGTACCTGTCTAGTGATAACTTGTTTTTCCCGGGCTTGTGATAAATAGTGTTACCTGTTTTAAAGATAAATGTTTACCTGTCTGTGATAACTAGTGTTTAAACCCGTTTAGTGGGTTTAAAAAAGTTTACCTTTTTTTTAGTTATAAAATAGTGTTTCCTTTTCTAGTGATAACCCCGTGTTACCTGTTTTTTAAATGATAACTAGTTTTTACCTGTCTAGTTATAACTTTGTTACCTTTTTAGTGATTATGTTTACCTTTTTTAGTGATAACTACTGTTACCTGTCTTGTGATAACTAGTGTTTACCGGGATAGTGATTTAAATAGTGTTACCCTTTTCAGTGATAATAGTCTTACCTTTTTAAAATGATAAAATAGTCTTAAAATGTTAGTGTTTAAAAAAATGTTACCTGTCTAGTGAAAATAGTGCTACCTGTTAGTGATAACTAGTGTTACCTGGTTTTAAATGATAACTAGTGTTACCTGGTCTAAAAGTAAAATAGTTTTACCTGTTTGTGATAAATTGTGTTACCTGTTCTAGTGTTAAATAGGTTACCCGTCTAATTTATAACTAGTGTTCCTGTCTAGTGATAACTTGTGTTACCTGTCTAGTGGGTAACTAGTGTTACCCGTCTAATGATAACTAATGTTACCTGTCTAGTGATAAAATAGTGTTACTGTCTAGTGATAAAATAGTGTTAAACCCGTTTTAATGATAACTAAATGTTAAACCCGTTTTAGTTTATAACTAAATGTTAAATTTTTAGTGTAACCAGTGTTACCTGTTCGTGATAACTAGTGTTTTCCTGTCTAATGATAACTAGTGGGGGCCTGTTAGTTATAACTAGTGTTCCCGTCTAGTGGTAACTAGTTTTTACCTGTCTAGTGATAAACTAGTGTTTCCTGTCTAGTGATAACTAGTTTTCCTGTCTAGTGATAACTTGTTTTTACCCGTTTTAAACGATTTAAATAGTGTTTCCTGTTAAGGGGATAACTTGTGTTTTTCCTTCTAGTGATAACTAGTGGGTTTCCTGGCTAGTGATAACTGGTGTTAAGTTTTAAAGTTTAAATAGTGTTACCCTGTCTAGTGATAAACCCAGTGTTACCTGTCTAAATTTATAACTAGTGATTAACCCGTTAGGATAAATAGTGTTACCGTTAGTGATAAATAGTTTTTAAACCCGTCTAGTGTAACTAGTCTTACCTGTTTTGGGATAAATAGTGTTAAACCCGTTTAGTGTTTAATAGTGGTTTCCTGTCTAGTGATAACTAGTGTTAAACCCGTCTAGTTTATTTAAAAAGG
The DNA here is from genome assembly GCF_026875155.1 of Cherax quadricarinatus. Classification (NCBI taxonomy): domain Eukaryota; kingdom Metazoa; phylum Arthropoda; class Malacostraca; order Decapoda; family Parastacidae; genus Cherax; species Cherax quadricarinatus. The sequence goes on along the minus strand of NC_069484.1, from coordinate 24,443,244 downwards.
GGTTAATGTTTAATTTTTAACTAGTGTTACCTGTTTTTTGGGTTTAAAATAGTGTTACCTGCTTGTGATAACTGGTTTTTACCTGTCTAGTGAAAAAATAAATGGTTTCCCGTCTAGTGATAACTAGTGTTACCTTCTAGTGATAACTAGTGGGTTTCCTGTCTAGTTACCAAAAATAGTGTTTCCTGGCAGTGACAACTGTGTTACCTGGTAAATGACAACCCTTTTGTTTCCCCGCCTAGTGACAACTAGTGTTTTCCTGCCTTGTGACCCCAAAATAGTGTTACTGGCTAGTGACAAAAAGTGTTACCTTTGGGTAGTGACAACTAGTGTTACCTGGTAGTGACCCAAATAGTGCTACCCGCCTTTTTTTACAACTAGTGTTACCTAGCTTGTGACAAATAGTTGTTTCCTTTCCCAGTGACAAATAGTGTTTCCTGGTTGGGACAAAATAGTGTTACCTGGCCCCAGTGAAAAACCCCGGTTTCCCCCCCGGCCCCCCCCCCCCCCAAAAAAATCCTAATTACCTTTGGGTAGTGGACAACTAGTTTTTTACCTGGCCCGGTGGACAAAATAGTGTTACCTGGCTAGTGGGCAAACTAGTTTAATTGGCTAGTGACAACTTTGTGTTACCTGGCTAGTGATAAAATAGTGTTACTGGCGTGAAAAATTTAAAGTTTCTGGCTAGTGACAATTATGTTTAAACCCCCCCACTAGTGGGCAAAATTGTGTTACCTGGCTAGTGACAATTAAGGGGGTTACCTTGCTTTGTGAAAACTTGTGTTACCTGGCTAGTGACAAAATAGTGCTTCCTGGCTAGTGAAACTAGTGTTCCGCCTAAATTTAAACTAGTGTTCCGTGGCTAGTGACAACTAAATGTTACCTGGCTAGTGGGGCAAAATAGTGTTACCTGGCTAGTGACAACTTGTGGGTTTCCCGCCCCAATGAAAAACTGGATTTTCCTGCCTAGGGGGCAACTAGTGTTAAACCCGCCCAGTTACAACTAGGTTTTCCCGGCTAGTACAACTAGTGTTACGTGGTAGTGACCCAATTTGTGTTACCTGGCTAGTGGGCAAAATAGTGTTACCCGCCTAGTGGAAAACTAGGGGTTTTCGTTTGGGTTTGTGACAAAATTGGTTTTCCCGCCTAGTGAAAAAAAAAAAAAAAAAAAATAGGTTAACTGCCCAATGAACAGTTAAATGTTACCCGCCCAGTGAAAGCTTTGTGTTACCCGCCTAGTGACAGCTAATTTTTACCCGGCTATTGATATAGTTTTTACCTGCCTTGTGACAACTAGTTTTTACCTGCCTTAGTAACAAAATAGGGGTTACCCTACTAGTGACAAATAGGTTTCCTGGTAGGGGACAACTAGTGTTACCTGCCCAGTGACAAATAGTGTTTTCCTGGCTTGTGAAAAACTAGTGTTTTCCTGGGTGTGACAAAAAAGTGTTACCGGGGGGGTGACAAATAGTGTTACCCGGGTTGTGAAGGGTAGTGTTAACCCCCGGCTTAAAATGACAACTAGTATTACCTGTCTAGTTTACAAATAGTGTTACCTGACTGTAAAATAAAAATAGTGGTTTCCCGGGCCCAAATGACAGCTTTTGTTTTGGTAGTGACAAAAAGTGGTTCCTGGCTTGTGAAAAGCTAATGTTACCTGCCCAGTGGCAAACTTGTTTTTTCCCTTTTCCCGTGGCAACTAGTGTTACCTGGCTAGTGACAATAGTGGGTTTCCTGGCTAAATGACCCAAATAGTGTTAACCCGCCTTTGTGAAAGTGTGTTCCTGGGTAGTGCAAATAGTTTTTAACCTTTGGGTAAATGCAACTTTGGGTTACCTGCCTTGTGACTGCTAGTGTTTCCCGGTAGTGACAAATAGTGTTTCCTGGTGTGCAACTAAATGTTTTCCTGCCCAAATAAAGCTAGTGTTACCTGGCTTGTGAAAATAGTGTTTCCCGCCCCAAAGATTAAATTTGTGTTACCCTTTACTAAATGAAACTAGTGTTTTTCCTGCCCCAGTGGGCAGCTTTGTGTTACATGGGGTAGGGGCCCCTAGTTTAAAAATAGTGTTACCGGGGAGTTTACAAATAGTGTTACCTGCCCAGTGACAACAGTTTTTGCCTGGCCCGTGAAAACTTTGTGTTACCTTTCCTAAATGACGCTTAGTGTTACCCCGGTAGTGACAAAATGGGGTTTTCCGCCTTGTGAAAAGCTAGTGTTTCCTTGGGCTAGTGACAACTAGGTTTTTAAACCCGTCTAGTGACAATTTGTGTTAAAATGGCTAGTGACAAAATAGTGTTACCTGCCTTTGGTGACAGCTTTTGTTACCTGGGCTAGTGACAAATAGTGTTTCCTGGCTAGTGACAGCTAATGTTACCTGCCTGTGAAACTAGTGGTTTTTTGCCTGTGACAAAATTTTGTGTTCCTGGCTAGTGACAACTAAATGTTACCTGGCTAGTGGGCAACTAGTGTTTTTCTTGGGGGCCCAGTGAAGCTTTGTGTTACCCCGGCTTTTGACAAACCCCGTGTTACCTGGCTAGTGACAAAATAGTGTTACCGCTAGTGGCTGCTAAATGTTTCCCGGCTAGTTTACAAAATAGTGTTACCCGGTAAGAATACAGTATTTTTCCCGCCCAGTAAAAGTAGTGGTTTTTTTTTAAAAAGGTAGTGACAAAATAGTGTTTCCTGCCCAAAGATAACTTTTGTTACCCTTTACTAGTGACAACTAGTGGGTTTCCGGGCCTTTGTGACAGCCCAGTGTTTACATGGTTTGTGGGCAACTAAATGTTACCCGGCTTGTGGGAAAAACTAGTGTTACCTGCCCAGTGACCAAATAGTGTTATCGTTCTAGTGGGCAACTAGTGTTACCTGGCTGTTTAACAACTAGTGTTACCCGCTTATGACAAAAAAGTGTTACCTGCCTAGTTTACAACTAGTGTTACCCGCCTAGTTTTCAAAATAGTGTTACCTGACTAGTGACAAAATATTTTTACCCGGCTAGTGACAATATTTTTACCTGGCCCAGTGAAAACTAGTGTTCCCGACTAGTGCAAATTTGTGTTACCTGCCCCATTGACAAAAAAGTGTTTCCTGTAGTGACAACTGGGGTTTCCTGGCTTTGGAAACTTGTTACCTGCCCAGTGACAAACGAGTTTTCCCCCTGCCCAGTGACAACAAGTGTTACCCGCCTTTGTGACAACTAGTGTTACGTGGCCCAGTTTACAACTAGTGTTTCCTGGCTAGTGGGCAACTAGTTTTAAAAAGCCTAGTGACAACTAGTGTTACCTAGCTAGTGCAACTAGTGTTACCCGGCTAATTTATAATAGTTTTTACCTGCCCCAGTGACCCAAATAGTGTTAAACCCGCCCAGTGACAAAATAGTGTTACCCCGGCCCCCGTGACAACTAGTGTTTACCCGGCTAGTGACAATAGTGTTTTCCGCTTTGTGACAACTAGGGGTTACTGCCTAGGGGACAATAGTGTTACCTGCCCAGTTTCAACTAGTGTTACCTGACTTTTGTGACAAACTAGTGTTACCTTTGGGTAGTGACAACAGTGGGTTTCCTGCCCAGGTTTTCAAAAAAATTTTTTTCCTGAATAGTGACAACTAGGGGTTACCTGCCTTTTGGGCAACTAGTGTTTTCCTGTAGTGGGCAAAAGTGTTACTTGGCTTGTTTACAACTTGTGTTACCTGCCCCAGTGACAAACGAGTGTCACCTTTTCCCAGTGACAAAAGTGTTACCCTGCCTAGTGACCAAAATAGTGTTAAAGTGGCAGTGAAAAACTAGTGTACCTGGGGTAGTGACAACTAGTTTTACTGTAGTGACAACTAGTGTTAACCCCGGCTGGGGGACAACCAAACTTTACCCGCCCGTAGTGGCAAAATTGTGTTCCCGGCTAGTGACAACTTTGTGTTTTCCCGGCTAGTGTAAAATAGGGTTAACCCGCCCAGTGAAATGTGTTTCCTGGTAGTGGGCAACTAGTGTTACCTGCCAGTGAAAAAATTTGGGGTTACCCGCCTGTGACAAAAATTTGTGCTACCTGCCCAGTGACAAAATTTGTGGGTACCTGGCTAGTAACAAAATAATGTTACCTGCCTAGTGACAACTAGGTTACCTGCCTAAATGACCAAAATAGTGTTACCTGGTAGTAACAACTTGTTTTACCTGGCCCAGTGGGCAAATAGTGGTTTCGGGCTTTGTGACAAAATTTTGTGTTACCCGCCTAGTGACAACTAGTGTTACCTGCCTAAATGACAAAATAGTGCTAAAATGCCAAATTACAAAAAAAATGCTACCTGGCTAGTATAAACAAAATAGTGTTACCTGCCCCCAGTGACAACTAGTGTTCCTGCCCTTTTGACAACTAGTGTTACCTGGCTAGTAAAAAATAGTGTTACCTGGCTAGTTTGCAACTAGTGTTACCTGCCTTTTGACAATAGTGTTTTCCCGCCTATTGACCCAATAGTGTTTTCCTGCCCCTAGAGGAAATCTAGTGTTTCCTGCCCAAATGAAAAAATAGTGCTACCCGCCTAGTAACAAACTAGTGACCCGGTTTGTTTAAAAACTAGTGTTACCCGGGTTTGTAAAAAAATAGTGTTACCTGGCTAGTAAACAACTAGTGTTACCTGGCTAGTAACAACTAGTGTTTTCCCCCGGTTGTTTAAAAACTAGGTTACCTGGCTAGTAACAACTAGTGTTACCCCGGCTAGTAACAAAATAGTGTTACCTGCTATTGACAACTAGTGTTACCTGCCTAGTGACAACTAGTGTTACCTGCCTAGTGACAACTAGTGTTACCTGCCTAGTAACAACTAGTGTTACCTGCCTAGTAACAACTAGTGTTACCTGGCTAGCGACTATTAAGGAGCATCCTACAAACACTCTGCCAGACCTCAGCCTGACCAACATTTACCTCAGTAATAAACTGACTCACGATCGTATATTCCTCAAAATAAATTAATTCAATTTATTATAATCAATTATAGGCAATGTAATAAGTTATCCTTTTGATAAATATAATTTGATTAAAGAGCCTCAACATAAATCCACAACGAGTTATTCTTAAACGAAGAATTTACTGATCATCAACGAAGCGTCGTGAATAACAACGTTGATGTGGTGTCCAACTGGGTGAACTTATGTTAGCGTTCTCCATTTAGTGGCTTTATTAATATAAATTCAAGACATAATGGGAAGACTGTAGAACTATGTACCAAAGATAAGGTTCTGGTGGCCTGGTGGTTAACGCTCTCGCTTCACACGGTGAGGGCCTGGGTTCGATTCCCAGCCAGAGTAGAAACATTGGACGTGTTTCTTTCCACCTGTTGTCTATGTTCCCCATCAGTAAAATGGGTACCTTGGTGTTAGTCGACTGGTGTGGGTCGATCTGGGACACTGACCTAAGGAGGCCTGGTCACAGACCGGGCCGCGGGGGCGTTGACCCCCGGAACTCTCTCCAGATAAACTCCAGATAATCAGTCCCTCAGCCTTGAAGAATTCTCTACAAGGCTGAGGGACTGATTACCTCAAATTCCTCCTGTTATCTTCCACGTTTCTCTATATTGGACTGAAGAAGCCACTGGCATAAGTGTCTCATCTCCATGTATGGACTTATGGCTAAGAGGAACCTTTGTTTATAAGGTGAAATCTGAATGGGAAGCAGAGACAGGTGGCGTTCCACAGGTATGAAGTTTCAACCCCGTGTTCTTCAGGAATTTTCGCCTACACAGTGGCTTCATCAGTCCAATACAAAGAAGAATTGTTGGAAGAGGAGGATGCGAAGTTTGAGGTAATCAGTCCTTCTGCCTGGAATCGATGAGAAAAAAATTATTATCAGCCGGGCTGTGGCTCGTACGTCGGACTGCGTGCGGCCAGCAGTAACAGCCTAGTTGATCAGGCCCTGATCCATCGGGAGGCCTGGTCGTGGGCCGGGCCACGGGGGCGTTGATCCCCGGAATAACCTCCAGGTAACCTCCAGGTAGACGAAACGTTTCAATAACAAAGACACCCAGATTTGCACATGTGTCTTAAATCCTCAACTTGTGGGTGTTTCGTACTTTTTTAAACGGGGCCCATAAAAAGGAGGCCCTTCTCAAACCCACAACAAAAAATATTTGCCAAACAAGTATGGAAAATAAATGTTGATTTCCCTAAAATGAGAGTTGCGGGTAAATGAGTAGTGAACGGTTAGCAAGTAAAGAGAGGAGATGGTGACTATACAGAAACGTTCAAAAATATAGGGGAAGAACGTTATTACGACGTTTCCTCACTCCTAGCCCACTGTCAAACACAACTGAGGAGATAAGGACAAATTTTTGGGTGACCTGTTCCATCATGGTGTTGTGTCTTTGTTCAGGGAGAATGAAAAGCACTTTAAAGAACCAACAATAAGTGTCGGGGCCCGGACGTTCAACTGCCTCCACACACAAAAGGGGGTTTTACCAACAGCCCCCTGGCAATCTTCAGCGGGCAGGGAAAAAGCACCTAAAGTAGTTCCGGATCGCCCTTGGCTCGTACTTGGTTTGCGTGCAGCCAGCACAAAGCCTGGTTGATCAGGCTCTGACCACCAGGAGGCCTGGTCACAGCCCCGGGCCCGGGGGGGGCGTTGACCCCCGGAAACCTTTTCCCAGTAAACTCCAGGTAGGACCGTGGAAGGACTATTGTGAGGGGGATAGGGGGTTTCTTGAAGCGAGAGTGATTCTAGTGGTAGCAAGTGTAAAGTTGGGACCAGGGCTGAGCCCAACCCCCTTGCTACCACAAACAGGTGATACCACACACACACCCACATCTAAATGACCTTTACCTTCCGAGCTGGATTTTCAACCCCCAAACCCGACCTACCCGCCCAAACCCCTCCCTCTTGCTCCCTGCCGTCTTTATAGAGCATTTACTGCCCTCCCCAAACCCCTAACCCACCCCAATTTCCCCTCCCCTGGGAATCCTCCATCCCCTCCCCTAAACCCCCTCCCCCGCAATGCACAGAAAATTTGTTCCCGTGCTTTAACAAGTAACCTACAAAGGTGAGCGCATATTTAGTGTGTGTGTGTTGTGTTTTGGTGGTGTGTGTGTGGTGTAGTTTTTGTTTTGGTGTGGGTGTGTGTGTGTGTGGTGTGTTGTATTGTGTGTGTGTGTGTGTGTGGATCTTTAAAATGAAATAATGATTTTGGATGCGATAATATGATACAGAGAACCTTATTTGGATTGCTTTTA
>NC_069484.1:24391035-24433535 GCF_026875155.1 Cherax quadricarinatus | reverse complement strand
ACCCAACCCCCCACACCACCATTTTCCCAATAGGGCCACCACCACAACACACCCCACACCCACAACAAAAAAAAAAAACAACTTAATTTTACCCAATACCTTTAAAATTACCTGGGGACAACTAGATTCGGAATGAGAAAAGCTTTCCAAAAAACCCTTCAAACCGCTAGAGATAAGAAAAAATTCTCGTTTTAAAACGGGAGTTAAACATGAATAACAAGGGGAAAGAGGGCATAAAAATTTTAATTCAAAAATTTAGGGGTTTTTCCCAAATTTCCCCCCAAAAAAACAAATTAAAAGGGAAATGCTCCAGTGAAAAGGCAGGGGGTGGGGGGAAAAAAAAGGAAAAACAAAATTCCCGTTTCCATTTCCGGTTGAAATCCAAACCCAAGAAAGTCAGTGCATCATCTAGGACTGTCTTGTTCAGTCTTGTTCCCCAGGATGCCACCCACACCAGTCAACTAACACCCAGGTACCTACTTGCTTGCTAGGTGAAATGGACAGGAAGTGTAAGGAAACACATCCAATGTTTCCATCCGCGCTGGGGATCGAACCACGGACATTCCATGTGTGAGGTGAGAGCGTTGTCTACCAGGCCACGGAACACAGGTCTCCTTCACACTTTTGCTGCTGGTACAGCAGTGGGTAGAGGAAAGTTAATATTATTATTGAGGTGCTGGTAATCTTCAGATTTTCACTGCCAGTGATGTACCTTAGACATTCACTGCTGGTGTAGCCAGGGTTCAGTTCATATTGTTATTGAACTGAGTAATGACCCGAAAATGCCTCTTCCGAATGGCTTCAAACCTGCATCATTGATGCACCTAATGCAATGGAAGGTTCAGTACAGTTTTAAACTGGGAACGCCTTAAACATGTACTTACTGAAGCAGAGGAGAGAGAGGTACATAATAATATATATCTGGAAAGTACTCGAGGGCTTGATCCCAAGTCTGTACACTGCCAAAACAACATACTGGAGTGAGAGATATGGGAGGAAGTGCAAAATAAACCCAGTGAAAAGCAGGGGTGTGGTGGGCACAAAAAGAGAACACCATATCAACATCCGTGGCCCCAGACTATTCAACATCTTACCAGAAGATATCAGAAACACTGCTGGAACAAGTGTAGAAGTCTTCAAGAAGATATCAGAAACACTGCTGGAACAAGTGTAGAAGTCTTCAAGAAGATATCAGAAACACTGCTGGAACAAGTGTAAAGTCTTCAAGAAGATATCAAAACACTGCTGGAACAAGTTGTAGAAGTCTTCAAGAAGATATCAGAAACACTGCTGGAACAAGTGTAGAAGTCTTCAAGAGAATATCAGAAACACTGCTGGAACAAGTGTAGAAGTCTTCAAGAAGATATCAGAAACACTGCTGGAACAAGTGTAGAAGTCTTCAAGAAGATATCAGAAACACTGCTGGAACAAGTGTAGAAGTCTTCAAGAAGATATCAGAAACACTGCTGGAACAAGTGTAGAAGTCTTCAAGAAGATATCAGAAACACTGCGGAACAAGTGTAGAAGTCTTCAAGAAGGATATCAGAAACACTGCTGGAACAAGTGTAGAAGTCTTCAAGAAGATATCAGAAACACTGCTGGAACAAGTGTAGAAGTCTTCAAGAAGATATCAGAAACACTGCTGGAACAAGTGTAGAAGTCTTCAAGAAGATATCAGAAACACTGCTGGAACAAGTGTAGAAGTCTTCAAGAAGATATCAGAAACACTGCTGGAACAAGTGTTTTAAAAAAAGAAAAGTGACTTCTAGAAGATATCAAAAACACTGCTGGAACAAGTGTAGAAGTCTTCAAGAAGATATCAGAAACACTGCTGGAACAAGTGTAGAAGTCTTCAAGAAGGTATCAGAAACACTGCTGGAACAAGTGTAGAAGTCTTCAAGAAGGTATTAGAAACACTGCTGGAACAAGTGTAGAAAGTCTTCAAGAAGATATCAGAAAACACTGCTGGAACAAGTGTAGAAGTCTTCAAGAAGATATCTGAAACACTGCTGGAACAAGTGTAGAAGTCTTCAAAGAAGATATCAGAAACACTGCTGGAACAAGTGTAGAAGTCTTCAAGAAGATATCAGAAACACTGCTGGAACAAGTGTAGAAGTCTTCAAGAAGATATCAGAAACACTGCTGGAACAAGTGTAGAAGTCTTCAAGAAGATATCAGAAACACTGCTGGAACAAGTGTAGAAGTCTTCAAGAAGATATCAGAAACACTGCTGGAACAAGTGTAGAAGTCTTCAAGAAGATATCAGAAACACTGCTGGAACAAGTGTAGAAGTCTTCAAGAAGATATCAGAAACACTGCTGGAACAAGTGTAGAAGTCTTCAAGAAGATATCAGAAACACTGCTGGAACAAGTGTAGAAGTCTTCAAGAAGAATATCAGAAACACTGCTGGAACAAGTGTAGAAGTCTTCAAGAAGATACAGAAACACTGCTAGGAACAAGTGTAGAAGTCTTCAAGAAGAACAAAACACTGCTGGAACAAGTGTAGAAGTCTTCAAGAAGATATCAGAAACACTGCTGGAACAAGTGTAGAAGTCTTCAAGAAGATATCAGAAACACTGCTGGAACAAGTGTAGAAGTCTTCAAGAAGATATCAGAAACACTGCTGGACTAGGGAAAACACTGAAGAGAGTAATTCACCTGAGACTAGTCCACAAATCAAGAACATCCTGTGGAACAGGATAGACAGTACGGAAATGTGGAACAAGTGGGTTCATCCAAGGATCAGTTCTAGGATCACTGTTATTCCTCACACACCTAAATGGTCTACCAGATAGGAGTAAAATCTGTATATCTGTATTTCAATTTTTTGGCTAATTAGAATGGGAATGTATGATCTGTGCCATCATGTGTGTCTTTCTGGAGGGCATTCCGAGAGTCAATGCCTCCGTGGCCAAGTCCATGACCAGGCCTCGTGGTGGATCAGGGTCTGATCAACCAGGCGTACGAACCACAGCCCGGCTGGTCAGGTACTGACTTTAGGTGTCTGTCCAGCGTCTTCTTGAAGACAGTTAGGGGTCTATTGGTAATCTCCCTTATGTATGCTGGGAGGCAGTCTTGGGCCCCTGACACTTATTGTGCTATCTCTTAATGTAGTCATGGCACACCTACCTTTCATTTGAATATTTTGCAACGCCTGCTTTCGTAGGGAATGATTTCTGTGTGTATATTTGAGACCAGTCCTTTTAGGATTTTCCAGGTGTAAATTATGATGTATCTCTCTCTCCTATGTTCCAGGGAGTACAGGTCAAGACACTCCAAATGTTCCCAGTAATTTAGTGCTTGACAGAACTTATATATACAGTGAAGGTTAAGAACATAAAAACATAAGAATGTAGGAGCACTGCAGAAGGCCTACTGGCCCATACGAGGCAGGTCCTTATCAAAACGACTTTTGTTTCATACTATGGAACAATGCTCTTCTCCAGACTGAGGGACTGACCACCTCAAAACTTTGAGGGTGATGGACTGATTACATCGTCTTCAAGTATCTTCTGCTTCTATCAACTTTTCTGTACTTGACTGAAGAAGCCTACTGTGTAGGCGAAACGTTTCATAATAAAGATACCTAACTGTTGCATATGTGTCTTACCTAACAACCTGTCGGTATTTTATACCATTTTAATGTTCAAAACGACTTCTACCTAAAGCTACCCAAGAAATAACTCCCGTACCCCATGACACCAATCAAACCCAGCCCCTCCCACTCATATATTTGTCCAGTCTCTTCTTAAAGCTACCCAAGGTCCTAGCCTGTATCACTCCACTGTATAAAACTGTTATTTTACCTGCCTTGAAAGGGGCTGTTAGTGTACAGCAGTACTCCAGCCTAGACAGAACAAGCGATTTAAAAAAAATCATCACTGGCTTGGCATCCTTTGTTTTGAAAGTTCTCGTTATCCATCCTATCATTTTCCTTGCAGTTGTGTTAGTGACTGTTGTGATCCTTGAAAGTGAGATCCTCTCACATTATCACTCCCAGGTCCTTTACATTAGCTTTTCTCTCTATTATATGGTTAGATTTAGCATTTATTTCCTCAAGTTTTCCATAACGAGGTAACTGAAATTTCTCCTCATTGATCCTCATATTGTTTCTGTGGCCCACTGAAGACTTTATTTATATCTGCTTGGAGATTTACTGTGTCCTCAGTGACGACATTATCATGCAGATTCTAGTATCGTCTGAAAAACAGGACACAACTCTATGGTTTACATCTCTGTCTGTGTTAGATATGAGGATGAGGAACAGGATAAAGAATAAACACTGTATCCAAACCTAACATCTATCTAGAGAGGCGTTTCTGGATCCACATTGAAGATGTGGAACTATGGACAGGTATCAGGAAAGTACTCAAGAGGTTAATAATATGCATGAAAACAAAGAATTATTGGATAGTCTACTAAAATATATGGAGAGTGAGAAGATGGGAAAGGAGTCAAGTTTAACATTCAGAATTCCCAGTTTACAACAGTTGACCCTAAAATAAATAGACAATCATTGGAAAAAACATGGGAAACAAAATACATCGGGTAGCTCAGCCTACAGTCCTAGGGCTGACCCAGACTCAGCTTCCCAGCCAAGACTGACTCCCCAAACCTCAGCTCCCACCCTAGGACAGACCCCAGACTCAGCCCTCACCTAGACTGACCAGACGTCAGCCCCCAGACCTAGGACGACCCAGACCTCAGGCCCCAGTCCTAGGACTGACCCTACTCAGTCCCCCAGTCCTAGACTGACCCAGACACAACCCACAGCCCGAAGCCTGACCCCAGACTCAGCCCCCAGTCTAGACTGACCCAGAACTCAGCCCCCATCCTAGGACTGTGACCCAGACCAGGCCCCAGTCCTAGGACTGACCCAGACTCAGGCCCCAGTCCTAGGACTGACCCAGACTCAGCCCCCAGTCCTAGGACTGACCCAGACTCAGCCCCCAGTCCTAGGACTGACCCAGACTCAGGCCCCAGTCCTAGGACTGACCCAGACTCAGGCCCCAGTCCTAGGACTGACCCAAACTCAGCTCCCAGCCCTAAGACTGACCCAGACTCCAGGCCCCAGTCCTAGGGCAGACACCAGATCAGCCCCCATCCTAGGACTGACCCAACCTCAAGCCCCCAGTCTAGTACAGACCCAACTCAGCTCCCAGCCCTAGACTGACCAGACTCAGCCCCTGACCTAGGCTAACCCAGACTCAGCCCACCAGTCCTAGGACTTGACCAACTCAGCTCCCAAGCCCTAGACTGACCCAGACACAACCCCAGTCCTAGGCTGACGAACTCACCTCCCAGCCCCTAGGACTGACCCCAACTCAAGCACCCAAAAGTTTCCTAGACTGACCCAGAACTCAGCCCCCCAGTCCTAGGACTGACCCAGACTTCAGCCCCAGCCCAAGGACTGACTCAGACTCACCCCAGTCCATGGCTAACCCAGACTCAGCCCCAGTCCTAGGACTGACCCAGACTCAACTACCCAGTCCCTAGTACTGAACCAGACTCAACCCCCATCCTAGGGCTGAACGAGACCTCAGCTCCCACCTAGGACTGACCCAGACTCAGCCCCCAGTCCTAGACTGACCCAAGATTCAGCCCGCCAGTTCCTAGAACTGATCCAGACTCAGCTCCCAGCCCTACGGCGGGACCCAGAATCACCCCAAGGCACCTAGGACTGACCCAGGAGACCTCAGCCCCCAGCCCAAGGACTGACCCAACTCAGCCTCCAGCCCTAGACTTACCCAGACTCAGGCACCCACCCCTAGAGACTACCCAGACTCCCAGCACCCCGCCCCTAGGACTGACCCAGGACCCAGCCTCCAGCCCTAAACTGACCCAGACACACCCCCAGCCCTAGGACTGACCGAGACTCATCCTCTCATGCCCAAGGACTGACCCTACTCAGCACCCAGCCCTAGACTGACTCAGACACAGAGCCCCAAGCCCCTAGGACTGACCCACACGCAGCACCAGCCCTAGGCTGACCCTGACTCAGCCCTCCACCCTAGGTACTGACCCAGACTCAGCCCTCAGCCCTATGACTGACCCCAGACCCAGCTTCCAGCCCTAGGACTGACCCGAGTCAGCCCCCAGCCCTAGACTGACCGAGACTCACCTCCCACCCTAGGACTGACCCAGACTCATCCCCCAGCCCCTAGGAACTGACCCAGACCAGCCCCCAGCCCTAAGGACCTGACTTAGACTCAGCTCCCCGCCCTAGGACTGAACTAGACTCAGCGCCCCCATCCCAGACTGACTCAGACTCACTCCAGCCCAAAGACTGACCCAGACTCAGCCCCCAGCCTATACAGACCCATGTTCTTATGTTTCAGTGCTCCCAGCCCTAGGAACTGCACCCAGACTCAGTTCCCACCCGAGACTGATCAGACTCAGCTCCAGCTCTAAGACTGACCCAGACCGCCCCCACTAGGACTGACCCAGACTCAGCCCCCAGCCCTTGGGACTGACGACCAACTCAGCTCCCAGCACTAGGACTGATCCAACCCACCTCCAGCCCTAGAACTGACCCAGACTCAGCCCCCCTGTCCTAGGGCTGACCCAACACATCCCCAAGCCTAGGACTGTCCCAGACTCAGCCCCCAGCTCAAGACGACCCAGACTCAGCTCCCGCACAGACTGACCCAACTCACCCCCAACCCTAGGACTGACCCAGACTCAGCCCACAGTCCTAGGGCTGACCAGACTCAGCCCCACCTATGACTGAACCCAGACTCAGCCCCCCGCCCCCGCCCCCCCTAGGACTGACCCCAGACGCTCACCACCCAGCTCTAAGACTGACCCAGACTCAACCACCAGCCCTAGGACTGACCCAGACTCATCCTCCCAGCCCTAGACTGGACCCAGACTCAGCCTCCAGCTCTAGGACTGACCCTACTCAGCTCCCAGCCCTATGACTTGACCCAGACGCAGCCACAGCCCAAGACGACCAGACATCATCGTCCAGCCGCCCTAAGGACTGACTTCAGACTCAGTCTTCAGACCTAGGACTGACGCCAGACTCAGCCCCCAACCCTAGGACTGACCCAGACTCAGCCTCGACCCAAACTGGCCCAACACAGCCCCCACCCTAGGACTGACCCAGACTCGCCTCAAAACCCTAGGACTGACCCAGACTCACTCCACCCTAAAAAAAAAAAACAAAAAGGACTTACCCTGACTCACCTCCAGCCCCTAGACTGACCCCAGACCATCCCCCAGCCTAGACTAGACCCAGACTCAGCCCCCACCCTAGACTGAACCCTGACTCTGCTCCCTTCCCTAGACTGACCCCAGCTCAGCTCCCATCCCTAGACTGGACCCGACTTCAGCCTACCGCCCTAGACTGACCGCGACTCAGCCTCCGGGCACCCTAGAACGAACTCAGACCAGCGCCCACCCAGGACTGACCCGGACTCAGCTCCCTCCCTAGGACTGACCCAGTCTCAAGCCCCCAGCCCTAACTGACCCAGACTCAGCCCCCTGCCCTAGGACTGACCCCAGATTTAGCTCCCAGGCCCTAGGACTGACCCATACTCAGCCCCCAGTCCTAGGACAGACCCAGACTTCCAGCCCTCCAGTCCTAGGCTCCACCCAACTCAGCCCCCATCCTAGGCAGACCCAACTCAGCCCCTAGCCCGAGGACTGACCCAGACTCTGCCCCCAGTCCTAGGGCTGACCCAGACCCACCCCCAGTCCTAGGCTGACCCAGGACTCAGCCGCCATCCCTAGACTGACCCCAGACTCAGTTCCCAGCCCTAGGACTGACCCATACTCGAGGTCCCCCCAGTCTAAGGGCTGACCCAGACCTCAGCCCCAGTTCCTGGAATGGACCCTGACCTCCAAGCTCCCAGCTCTAGGACTGACCCAACTCAAACCCCAGTCCAAAGGGCTCACACCCATATAATCACCAGCCCTAGGACTGACCCAGACTCAGCCCCCAGCCTTAGGACTGACCCAGACTCAGCACCCAGCCCTAGGACTGACCCCAGACTCAGCCCCAAGCTTTAGGACTGACCCAGACTCAGCCAGCCCACACCCCTGGGACTGACCCAGACCTCAGTTTCCCATCCCTAGGAACTGACCCAGACTCAGCCCCCAGTCCTAGGGCTGACCCAGACTCAGCCTCCAGTCCTAGGACTGACCCAGACTCAGTTCCCAGCCCTAGGACTGACCCAGACTCAGCCCCCACCCTAGACTCAATCAGACTCATCCCCCAGCTCTAGGACTGACCCAGACTCAAACCCCAGCCCTAGGACTGACCCAGACTCAGCCTCCAGCCCTAGGACTGACCCAGACTCAGCCTCCAGCTCTAGGACTGACCCAGACTCAGCTCTCCCAGCCCCTAGACTGACCCAGACTCAGCCCCAGCCTAAGACTGCACCAGACTCACTTCCCAGCCCTAGACTGACCATCAGACTCAGTCTCCAGCCCTAGGACTGACCCAGACTCAGCCCCCAACCCTAGGACTGACCCAGACTCAGCCTCGAGCCCTAAGACTGGCCCAGACACAGCCCCCAGTCCTAGGACTGACCCAGACTCAGCCTCCAGCCCTAGGACTGACCCAGACTCAGCTCGAACCCTAGGACTGACCAAAACTCAGCCTCCCAGCCCTAGTACTGACCCAGACACAGCCTCCAGCCTTGAGCCCTAGGACTGACCCAGACTCAGCCCCCAGCCCTAGGACTGACCCAGACTCAGCCCCCAGCCCTAGGACTGACCCAGACTCAGCCTCCCGCCCTAGGACCTGACCCAGTCTCCGCTCCCAGCCCTAGGACTACCAAGACTCAGCTCCCCCCAGCCCTAGGACTGAACGGACACAGACTCAGCCTCGCACCTAGGACTGACTCAGACTCTGCACCCAGCCCTAGACGACCCAGACTCAGCTCCCTCCCTAGGACTGACCTGACTCAGGCCCCCAGTGCCCCTAGACAGACCCAGACTCAGGCCCCAGCCCTAGGACTGACCAAGACTCAGCTCCCAGCCCTAGACTGACCCAGACTCAGCCCCATCCTAGGAACGTGACCCTGACTCAGCCGCCAGTCCTAGTCTGACTCAGACTCAGCCCCCCACCCAAGGACTGACCCAGACTCAGCCCCCCAGTCCTAGGGCTGACCCAGACTCAGGCCCCCATTCCTAGGGCAGACCCAGAACTCAGCCCCCATCTAGGACTGACCCAGACCGCAAGTTCCCTGCCCTAGACTGAACCCAGACTCCAGCCCCAGGTCCTAGGCTGACCGCAGACACAGCCCCCCACCCCCAGTCCTAGGACGACCCAGACCTCAGCTCCCAGCTCTAGACTGAACCCCAGACTCCAACCCCAGTCTAGGGCTGACCCAGACTCAGCTCCCAGCCGTGGACTGACCCAGACCACCCCCACCCAGGAAGGACCCAGACGCATCACCCATCCTAGGACTGTCCCCAGACTCACCCCAAGCTTTAGGCTGACCCAGACTCAGCCCAGGCCGCTAGGACTGGACGCCAGACTGCAGCGTCCCTGCCCTAGGACTGACCCAGACTCAGCCCCCAGTGCTAGGCTGACCAGACTCAGCCCCATCCTATGGACTTACCCAAGTCTCAGTTTCCCAGCCCTAGGACTGACCCAGACCTCACCCCCAGTCCTATGGCTACCCAGACTCAGCCCCCCAGTCTAGGACTGACCCAACTCAGCTCCCACGCTCTAGGACTGACCCCAGACTCAACCCCCAGTCCTAGGCTGACCCAACTCACTCCCATCCCTAGGACTGACCCAGACTCAGCCCCCCACCCTAGACTGACCCAGACGTCGCACCACCAGCCCTAGGACTTACCCCAGACTCACCCAAGCTTAGACTGACCCAGACTCAGCCCCCATCCCCTAGGAATGACCCAGACTCAGCCTCCAGCCCTAGACTGAACCCAACTCAGCACCCACCCTAGGACTGACCCAGACGCAGCCCCAAGCCTTAGGAAGACCCAACTCAACCTCCAGGCCCCTAGGATCTGACCCAGACTCAGCCCCCAGCCCTAGAACTGACCCAAATTCAGCTCCCAGCCCTAGGACGACCCAGACTCAGCCCCCAGTCCTAGGACTCCCAGACTCAGCCTCAGTCCGAGGCTGACTTTCCCAGACTCAGCCCCAGTCCTAGGGCGACCCAGACTCAGCCCCCAGCCCTAGGTCTTTTCCCAGACTCACCCCCATCCTAGGGCTGACCCAGACTCAGTACCCCCCCCGTCCGAGGCTGACCCAGAGACTCAGCCCCACCCTATGACTGTCCCGACTCATCCCCCATCCCTAGGGCTGACCCAGGCTTCAGCTCACAGCCCAGGGCCTGACCCCAGACTCAGCTCCCAGCTCTAGACTGACCGCGACTCAGCCTCCACCCAGACTGGACACAAACACAGCTCCTCCATCCCTAGGACTGACTCCAGACTCACTCCCAGCCCTAGACGACCCAGACTCAGCCCCCAGCCCTAGGACAGACCCAGACTCAGCTCTCCAGGCCCTAGACTGACCCAGATTTAGCTCCCACCCTAGGACTGACCCTGACACAGCCCCAGCCTAGGACTACACAGACTCAGCCTCCAGACCTAGGCTGACCCAGACCAGTCCCAATTCCAAGGCAGACCCAGACTCAGACCCCTAGCCCTAGGACTGACCCAACTCAGGGCCCCCAGTCCTAGCTACCCTGACTCAGCCCCCAGTCCTAAGGGCTGACCCAGACCGCAGCCCCCAGTCCTAGGACTGACCCAACTCATGTTCCCAGCCCTAGGACTGACCCCAGACTCAGGCCCCCCAGTCCTAGGGCTGACCAGACTCAGCCCCCATCCTAAGGACTGACCCCAGACTCAGCTCCCAGCCTCTAAACTGACCCAACTCAAACACCCCAGTCCCAAGGGCTGACCCAGACTCAGCTCCCACCCTAGACTGAACCCCATACTGAGCCCCCAGACTTAGGACTGACCCAGACTCAGCCCACCCCTAGACTGACCCCAGACTCAGCCCCAAGCTTTTAGGACTGACCCAGACCCAGCCCACAGCCTTCTGAGACGACCCAGACTCTCCACCCTAGACTGACACCAGACTCTGCCCCCCAGTCCCTAGGCTGACCCCAGACTCAGCCTCCTGCCTAGGACTGACCCAGACTCAGTTTTCCCAGCCCTAGGACTGACCCAGACTCAGCCCCCAGCCCTCGGAATCAAACAGACTCACCACCAGCTCTAGGACTGACCCACACTCTACACGCCACCCTAGGACTGACCCAACTCAGCCTCCCTGCCCTAGATCCTGCCCAGACTCAGCCCGCCAGCTCCTTAGGACTGACTCAGACTCAGCTCCCAGCCCTAGAAACGACCAGACTCAGCCCCCAGCCCTAAACGACCCAGACTCAGCTTCCAGCCCTAGGTCTGACTTCAGACTCAGCAATATCACCCAAGGACTGACCCAGACTCAGCCCCCTACCCAAGGACTGACCCAGACTCAAGCCTCGAGCCCTAAGACTGGGGTGACCCAGACACAGCCCCCAGTCCTAGGACTGACCCAGAACTCAGCCTCCAGCCCAGACTTGACCCAGACTCAGCCCGAACCCAAAGGACCTGACCCAGACTCAGTCCACCAGCCCAAGACTGACCCAACTCAGCCTCCAGCCCTAGACTGACCCAGACTCACCCCCAGCCCCTAGACTGACCCAACTCCGCCCCCAGCCTAGACTGACCCAGACTCATCAGCCGTCACCGCCCTAGGACTGACCCAGGCTCAGCTCCCAGCCCTAGGACTGACCAAGACTCAGCTCCCAGCCCTAGGACTGACCCAGACTCAGCCTCCCACCCTAGGACTGACTCAGGACTCAGCTCCCAGCCCTAGGACTGGACTCCAACCAGCTCCCAGCCCTAGGACTGACCCAGACTCAGCCCCCAGCCCTAGGAACTGACCCAGAGACCAGCCCCCAGCCAGGACTGACCCAGACTCAGCTCCAGCCCTAGGATTGGACCCTCAGACTCTGCCCCCACCTAGGAACTGACCCAACTCAGCCTCCAGTCCTAGGTCTGACTCAGACTCAGCCCCCAAGCCTAGGCTGACCAGACTCACCCCCATCCCTAGGGCTGACCCAGAACTCACCCCCAGTCCCTAGGCAGACCCAGACTCAGCCCCACGTCATAGGACTGACCCAGACATCAGTTACCAGCCCTAGGACAGACCAGACTCAGCCTTCAGTCCTAGGGCAGCCCAGACTCAGCCCCCAGTCGCTAGGACTGACCCAGACTCAGCTCCCAGCGCTAGGACTGACCCCAGACTCAAACCCCATCCTAGGGCTGAACCAGACTCAGCTCCCCACCGTAGACTGACCCAGACTCAGCCCCCAGCCCTAGACTGACCCAGACCTCAGCACCCAGCCCTAGTACTGACCCGAGACTCAGCCGTCCAGCCCCTAGACTGAACCAGACTCAGCACCACAGTGCGAGGGCTGACCCCGACTCAGCCCCAGTCCTAGGACTTACCCAGACTTAGAACTCATTTCCCAGCCCTAGGACTGACCCAGACTCAGCCCCCAGTACTAGGGCTGACCCAGACTCAGCCCCCAGTCCTAGGACTGACCCAGACTCAGCTCCCAGCTCTAGGACTGACAGTCCAGACACAACCCCCAGTCCTAGGGCTGACCCAGACCTCAGCTCACCCATCCCTAGACTGACCCAGACTCAGCCCCCACCCTATGACTGACCCAGACTCAGCACACCAGCCCTAGGACTGACCCCAGACTCAGCCCCAAGCATTAGGACTGACCCAGACTCAGCCCCCAGCCCTAGGAATGACCCAGACTCAGCCTCCAGCCCTAGGACTGATGACCCAGACGCAGCACCCAGCTCTAGACGGACCCAGACTCGCCCCCATCCCTAGAATGACCCAACTCCAGCCTCCAGCCTAGACTGACCCAACTCAGCCCCCAGCCCTAGGAATGACTCCAGATTCAGCTCCCAGCCCTAGGACTGACCCAGACTCAGCCTCCAGTCCTAGGACTGACCCAGACTCAGCCTCCAGTCCTAGGGCTGACCCAGACTCGGCCCCCAGTCCCAAGGACTGGTCCCAGATCTCAGAGCCCCCAAGGTCCGTAGGGCTGTACCCAGACTCAGCCCCCAGCCCTAGGACTGTCCCAGACTCAGCCCCCAGTCCTAGGGCTGACCCAGACTCAGCCCCCAGTCCTAGGGCTGACCCAGACTCAGCCCCCAGTCCTAGGACTGACCCTGACTTCATTCCCAGCCCTAGACTGACCCAGACTCAGACCCCCAGTCTAGGGCTGACCCAGACTTCAGCCCCCATCCTAGGACTACCCAACTCAGCTCCCAGCTCTAGGACTGACCGCCGCAGACTCAAAAACCCCAGTCCTGGGCTGACCCAGACTCAGCCCCCAGCCTTAGGACTGACCCAGACTCAGCACCCAGCCCTAGGACTGACCCCAGACTCAGCCCCAAGCTTTAGGACTGACCCAGACTCAGCCCCCAGCCCTAGGACTGACCCAGACTCAGTTCCCAGCCCTAGGACTGACCCCCAGTACTCAGCCCTCCATCCTAGGGCTGACCCAGACTCAGCCTCCAGTCCTAGGACTGACCCAGACTCAGTTCCCAGCCCTAGGACTGACCCAGACTCAGCCCCCAGCCCTAGGACTCAAACAGACTCAGCCCCCAGCTCTAGGACTGACCCAGACTCAACCCCAGCCCTAGGACTGACCCAGACTCAGCCTCCAGCCCTAGGACTGACCCAGACTCAGCCTCCAGCTCTAGGACTGACCCAGACTCAGCTCCCAGCCCTAGGACTGACCCAGACTCAGCCCCCAGCCCTAAGACTGACCCAGACTCAGCTTCCAGCCCTAGGACTGACTCAGACTCAGTCTCCAGCCCTAGGACTGACCCAGACTCAGCCCCCAACCCTAGGACTGACCCAGACTCAGACCTCGAGCCCTTAAGACTGGCCCTGACAACAGCCCCCAGTCCTAGGAAACTGACACAGACTCAGCCTCCAGCCCTAAGACAGAACCAGAGTCAGCCTCGAACCTCTAGGCCTGTCCAACTCACCTCCAGCCCTAGGACTGACCATGACTCAGCATCCACCCTAGACTGACCCAGACTCAGCCCCAGCCTTAGACTGACCCAGACTCAGCCCCCAGCCCTAGGACTGACCCAGACTCAGCCTCCCGCCCTAGGACTGACCCAGGCTCAGCTCTCAGCCCTAGGACTGACCCAGACTCAGCCCCAGCCCTAGGACTGACCCAGACTCAGCCCCCAGCCCTAGGTCTGACCAAGACTCAGCTCCAGCCCTAGGACTGACCTCAGACTCAGCCCCCATCCGAGGACTGACCCCAGAGACTCAGCCACTCCAGGCCTAGGTCTGACATCAGACTCAGCCCCCCAGCCCTAGGACTGACCCAGACTCAGCCCCCCAGTCCTAGGGCTGATCCCAGACTCAGCCCCCAGTCCTAAGGGCAGACCCAAGACCTCAGCCCCCAGTCTAGGACTGACCCGACTCAGTTCCCACCCTAGGACTGACCCCAGACTCAGCCCCCAGTCCTAGGCTGACCCAGACTCAGCCCACCAGTCCCCTAGGAATGACCCAACTCAGCTCCCAGCTCTAGGACTGACCCAGACTCAAACCCCCAGTCCTAGGGCTGTACCCAGACTCAGCTCCCCAGCCGTAGGACTGACCCAGACTCAGCCCCCAGCCCTAGGAATGACCCAGACTCAGCACCCAGCCCTAGGACTGTCCCCAGACTCAGCCCCAAGCTTTAGGACTGACCCAGACTCAGCCCCCAGCCCTAGGACTGACCCCAGACTCAGCTCCCAGCCCTAGGACTGACCCAACGCACTCCCCCAGTGCTAGGGCTGACACCAGACTCACGCCCCCATCCTAGACTTACCCAACTCAGTTCCCAGCCCTAGGACTGACCCAGACTCAGCCCCCAGTCCTAGGGCTGACCCAGACTCAGCCCCCAGTCCTAGGACTGACCCAGACTCAGCTCCCAGCTCTAGACTGACCCAGACTCCAACCCCCCCAGTCCTATCTGACCCAGACTCAGCTCCATCCCTAGGACTGACCCAGACTCAGCCCCCAGCCCTAGGACTGACCCAGACTCAGCACCCAGCCCTAGGACTGACCCCAGACTCAGCCCCAAGCTTTAGGACTGACCCAGACTCAGCCCCCAGCCCTAGGAATGACCCAGACTCAGCCTCCAGCCCTAGGACTGACCCAGACTCAGCACCCAGCCCTAGGACTGACCCAGACTCAGCCCCAAGCCTTAGGAATGACCCAGACTCAACCTCCAGCCCTAGGACTGACCCAGACTCAGCCCCCAGCCCTAGGACTGACCCAAATTCAGCTCCCACCCTAGGAGACTGGACCAGACTCAGCCCCCCAGTCCTAGGACTGAACCCAGACTCAAGCCCCATACTAGGGCTTGACCCCAGACTCAGCCCCCAGTCCTAGGGCTGACCCAGACTCAGCCCCCAGCCCTAGGACTGTCCCAGACTCAGCCCCCAGTCCTAGGGCTGACCAAGCTCAGCTCCCAGCCCTAGGACTGACCCAGACTCAGCTCCCAGCTCTAGGACTGACCGCGACTCAGCCTCCAGCCCTAGGACTGACTCAGACTCAGCTCCCAGCCCTAGGACTGACCCAGACTCAGCTCCCAGCCCTAGGACTGACCCAGACTCAGCCCCCAGCCCTAGGACTGACCCAGACTCAGCCCCCAGCCCTAGGACTGACCCAGATTTAGCTCCCAGCCCTAGGACTGACCCAGACTCAGCCCCCAGTCCATAGACTGACCCAGACTCAGCCTCCAGTCCTAGGGCTGACCCAGACTCAGTCCCCAGTCCTAGGGCAGACCCAGACTCAGCCCCTAGCCCTAGGACTGACCCAGACTCAGCCCCCAGTCCTATGGCTGACCCAGACTCAGCCCCCATCCTAGGGCTGACCCAGACTCACCGGCCCCCATCCCTAGACTGACCCAGACTCAGTTCCCAGCCCTAGACTGACCCCAAGACGCAGCCCCCATCCTAGGCTGACCCAACTCAGCCCCCCAGTCCTTAGACAGACCCAGACCACTCCCAGCTCTGAACTGACACCACTCACACCCCATCCAAGGCTGACCCAACTCAGCTCCCAGCCCTAGACTGACCCAACGTCCCCCCCCTTAGGACTGACCCAGACTCAGCACCCAGCCCTAGGACTGACCCCAGACTCAGCCCCAAGCTTTAGGACTGACCCAGACTCAGCCCACAGCCCTGGGACTGACCCAGACTCAGTTCCCAGCCCTAGGACTGACCCAGACTCAGCCCCCAGTCCTAGGGCTGACCCAGACTCACCTCCAGTCGCTAGGACTGACCCAGACTCAGTTCCCAGCCCTAGGACTGACCCAGACTCAGCCCCCAGCCCTAGGACTCAAACAGACTCAGCCCCCAGCTCTAGGACTGACCCACACTCAAACGCCCAGCCCTAGGACTGACCCAGACTCAGCCTCCAGCCCTAGGACTGACCCTAACTCAGCCTCCAGCTCTAGGCTGACTCAGACTCACTCCCTTTCCCTAAACTGACCCCAGACTCAGCCCCCAGCCCTAAGACTGACCCAGACTCAGCTTCCAGCCCTAGGACTGACTCAGACTCAGCACCCAGCCCTAGGACTGACCCAGACTCAGCCCCCAACCCTAGGACTGACCCAGACTCAGCCTCGAGCCCTAAGACTGGCCCAGACACAGCCCCCAGTCCTAGGACTGACCCAGACTCAGCCTCCAGCCCTAGGACTGACCCAGACTCAGCCTCGAACCCAAGGACTGACCCAGACTCAGCCTCCAGCCCTAGGACTGACCCAGACTCAGCCTCCAGCCCTAGGACTGACCCAGACTCAGCCCCCAGCCCTAGGACTGACCCAGACTCAGCCCCCAGCCCTAGGACTGACCCAGACTCAGCCTCCCGCCCTAGGACTGACCCAGGCTCAGCTCCCAGCCCTAGGACTGACCAAGACTCAGCTCCCAGCCCTAGGACTGACCCAGACTCAGCCTCCCGCCCTAGGACTTGACTCAGACTCAGCTTCCCATCCCTAGGACTGACCCCCAGACACACTCCCAGCCCTAGGACTGACCCAACATCAGCCCCCAGCCCAAGGACTGTCCCAGACTCAGCCCCCAGCCCTATGACTGACCCAGACCAAGCTCCCAGCCCTCGTTGACCATACTCAGCCCCCCAGTCCTAGACGACCAGACTCAGCCTCCCAGTCTAGGCCTGACATCAGACTCAGGCCCCCAGCCCTAGGACTGACCCAGACTCAGCCCCCAGTCCTAGGGCTGACCCAGACTCAGCCCCCAGTCCTAGGGCAGACCCAGACTCAGCCCCCAGTCCTAGGACTGCCCACTCATTCACCAGCCCCTAGACTGACCCAGACTCAGCCTTCAGTCCTAGGGCTGACCCAGACTCAGCCCCCAGTCCTAGGACTGACCCAGACTCAGCTCCCAGCTCTAGGACTGACCCAGACTCAAACCCCAGTCCTAGGGCTGACCCAGACTCAGCTCCCAGCCGTAGGACTGACCCAGACTCAGCCCCCAGCCCTAGGACTGACCCAGACTCAGCACCCAGCCCTAGGACTGACCCAGACTCAGCGTCCAGCCCTAGGACTGACCCAGACTCAGCCCCCAGTGCTAGGGCTGACCCCGACTCAGCCCCCAGTCCTAGGACTTACCCAGACTCAGTTCCCAGCCCTAGGACTGACCCAGACTCAGCCCCCAGTCCTAGGGCTGACCCAGACTCAGCCCCCAGTCCTAGGACTGACCCAGACTCAGCTCCCAGCTCTAGGACTGACCCAGACTCAACCCCCAGTCCTAGGGCTGACCCAGACTCAGCTCCCATCCCTAGGACTGACCCAGACTCAGCCCCCAGCCCTAGGACTGACCCAGACTCAGCACCCAGCCCTAGGACTGACCCCAGACTCAGCCCCAAGCTTTAGGACTGACCCAGACTCAGCCCCCAGCCCTAGGAATGACCCAGACTCAGCCTCCAGCCCTAGGACTGACCCAGACTCAGCACCCAGCTCTAGGACTGACCCAGACTCAGCCCCTCCACCCTAGAATGACCCAGACTCAGACCTCCAGCCCTAGGACTGACCCAGACTCAGCCCCCAGCCCTAGGACTGACCCAGATTCAGCTCCCAGCCCTAGGACTGACCCAGACTCAGCCTCCAGTCCAAGGACTTGACACCAGACTCCAGCCCCAGTCCTAGGGCTGAACCCAGACTCGGCCCCCATCCTAGGACAGTCCCAGACCCACCCCTAGGGGGAGGGAGAAAAAGGAGTGGGGAAAGGACCATCCCTAGGGGGGGGGCTAACCCAGACCTCAGGCCCCCAGCCCTAGGGACTGTCCCAGACCTCATCCCCCAGTCCCCTAGGGCTGAACCCAACTCAGCCCCCAGTCCAAGCTGACCCAGACTCAGCCCCCAGTCCTAGGACTGACCCAGACTCAGTTCCCAGTCCCTAGGACTGACCCCAACCTCAGCCCCCATTACCTAGGCTGACCCAACCTCAGCCCCCAGTCCTTTGGACTGACCCAGACTCAGCTCCCAGCTCTAGGACTGACCCAGACTCAAACCCCCAGTCCCTAGGGCTGACCCAGACTCAGCCCCCAGCCTAAGGACTGACCCAGGACTCAGCACCCAGGCCCTAGACTGGAACCCCAGACTCAAGCAGCCCCAAGCTTTAGGACTGACCACAGACTCAGCCCCCAGCCCTAGGGGACTGACCCAGACTCAGTTCCCAGCCTAGGACCGGACCCATCTCAGCCCCCCCGTCCTAGGGCAGACCCCCAGACTCAGCCTCACCGTAGGACTGACCCTGACTCATCTCCCAGCCCTAGGACTGACCCAGACTCACGCCCCAGCCCTAGGAACGCAAACATACACAAGAGCCCGGACCCAGCTCTAGACTGACCCCAGACTCAACCCCCCACCTAGGACTGAACCATACCTCCAGCCTCCACCCCTAGGACTGACCCTGACCTCAGCCACCAGCCTAGACTGACCCAGACTCAGCTCCCAGCCCTAGGACAGACCCAACTCACCCCCAGCCCTAAGACTGACCAACTCAGCCTTCCAGCCCTAGGGACTGACTCAGACTCAGTCTCTCCTGCCGCTTGGACGGACCCAGACTCAGCCCCCAACCCTAGGACTGACCCAGACTCAGCCTCGAGCCCTAAGACTGGCCCAGACACAGCCCCCAGTCCTAGGACTGACCCAGACTCAGCCTCCAGCCCTAGGACTGACCCAGACTCAGCCTCGAACACCGAGGAAAGACCCAACTCAGCCACCAGCCCTAGGACTGGACCAAGACTCAGCCTCCAGCCCTAGACTGACCTCCGACTCAGCCCCCCAGCCTTAGGACTGACCCAGAACTCAGCCCCCAGCCCTAGGACGGACCCAGACTCACCTCCCCCCTAGGACTGACACCCCGGGCTCAGCTCTCAGCCCTAGGACTGACCAAGACTCAGCTCCCAGCCGTAGGACTGACCCAGACTCAGCCTCCAGCCCTAGGACTGACTCAGACTCAGCTCCCAGCCCTAGGACTGACCCAGACTCAGCTCCCAGCCCTAGGACTGACCCAGACTCAGCCCCTGCCCAAGCCTGACCCAGACTCAGCCCCCAGCCCTAGGACTGCCCCGGCGCTGGGTTCAGCTTCCAGCCCTAGGACTGACCCAGACTCAGCCCCCAGTCCTAGGACTGACCCAGACTCAGCCTCCAGTCCTAGGTCTGACCCAGACTCAGCCCCCAGCCCTAGGACTGACCCAGACTCAGCCCCCAGTCCTAGGGCTGACCCAGACTCAGCCCCCAGTCCTAGGGCAGACCCAGACTCAGCCCCCAGTCCTAGGACTGACCCAGACTCAGTTCCCAGCCCTAGGACTGACCCAGACTCAGCCCCCAGTCCTAGGGCTGACCCAGACTCAGCCCCCAGTCCTAGGACTGACCCAGACTCAGCTCCCAGCTCTAGGACTGACCCAGACTCAAACCCCAGTCCTAGGGCTGACCCAGACTCAGCTCCCAGCCCTAGGACTGACCCAGACTCAGCCCCCAGCCCTAGGACTGACCCAGACTCAGCACCCAGCCCTAGGACTGACCCCAGACTCAGCCCCAAGCTTTAGGACTGACCCCCGACTCAGAGCCTCCAGCACTAGGACTGACCAAGACTCAGTGGGTGGGGGCGTCCACTCTAGGACTGACCCTGACTCAGAGCCCCCATCCCTAGGGCTGACCCAGACTCAGCCCCCAGTCCGACTACCCAGACTCAGCTCCCCTCTAGGACTGACCCAGACTCAACCCCACAGTCCTAGGGTGACCCAGACTCACTCCCAGCCCTAGGACTGACCCAACTCCAGCTCCAGGCCCTAGGACAGACCCAACCTCAGCACCCAGCCCCTAGACTGAACCCACTCACCACCAAGCTTTAGACTGCCCCAGACTTACTCAGGCCGCCCCAGCCCTAGAATGACCCAGACTCAGCCTCCAGCCCTATGACTGACCCATACTCACAATCCACCTAGGACTGACTCCAGACTCAGCACCCAGCCCTATGACTGACCCAGACTCAGCCTCCAGCCTAACGACGACCCAACGCAAGCCCCCAGCCCCTATGACAACTGCCGTGACTCATCCGCCAGCCTAGACTGACCCAGACTACCTATCATCTATCTAGAGAGGCGTGTCTGGATCCACATTGAAGATGTGGAACTTGGCAGGTATCAGAAAGTACTCAAGAGTGTTAATAATATGCATTAAAACAAAGAATTATTGGATAGTCTCCTAAAAGATATGGAGAGTCAAAGATGGAAAGGAGTCAAGTTTAACATTCAGAATTCCCAGTTTACAACAGTGACCCTAAAATAAAATCGACAATCATTGGAAAAACATGGAAACAAAATACATCGGGTAGCTCAGCTACAGTCCTAGGCTGACCCAGACTCAGCTTCCCAGCCAAGACTGACTCCCCAAACCTCAGCTCCCACCCTAGGACAGACCCCAGACTCAGCCCTCACCTAGACTGACCAGACGTCAGCCCCCAGACCTAGGACGACCCAGACCTCAGGCCCCAGTCCTAGGACTGACCCTACTCAGTCCCCCAGTCCTAGACTGACCCAGACACAACCCACAGCCCGAAGCCTGACCCCAGACTCAGCCCCCAGTCTAGACTGACCCAGAACTCAGCCCCCATCCTAGGACTGTGACCCAGACCAGGCCCCAGTCCTAGGACTGACCCAGACTGCAGCCCCATGTCCTATGACTGACCCAGACTCAGCCCCCAGTCCTAGGACTGACCCAGACTCAGCCCCCAGTCCTAGGACTGACCCAGACTCAGCCCCCAGTCCTAGGACTGACCCAGACTCAGCCCCCAGTCCTAGGACTGACCCAGACTCAGCTCCCAGCCCTAGGACTGACCCAGACTCAGCCCCAGCCCTAGGACTGACCCAGACTCAGCCTCCAGCCCTAGGACTGACCCAGACTCAGCCCCCAGCCCTAGGACTGACTCAGACTCAGCTCCCAGCCCTAGGACTGACCCAGACTCAGCCCCCAGCCCTAGGACTGACTCAGACTCAGCCTCCAGCCCTAAGACTGACCCAGACTCAGCCCCCAGCCCTATGACTGGGTATTCCCTTATCCATTGCAGTGCCCATTGCAGTGTGTGTGTGTGTGTGTGTGTGTGTGTGTACTCACCTAGTTGAGGTTGCGGGGGTCGAGTCCGAACTCCTGGCCCCGCCTCTTCACTGATCGCTACTATGTCACTCTCTCTGAGCCGTGAGCTTTATCATACCTCTGCTTAAAGCTATGTATGAATCCTGCCTCCACTACATCCCTTCCCAAACTATTCCACTTACTGACTACTCTGTGGCTGAAGAAATACTTCCTAACATCCCTGTGATTCATCTGTGTCTTCAGCTTCCAACTGTGTCCCCTTGTTACTGTGTCCAATCTCTGGAACATCCTGTCTTTGTCCACCTTGTCAATTCCTCTCAGTATTTTGTATGTCGTTATCATGTCCCCCCTATCTCTCCTGTCCTCCAGTATCGTCAGGTTGATTTCCCTTAACCTCTCCTCGTAGGACATACCTCTTAGCTCTGGGACTAGTCTTGTTGCAAACCTTTGCACTTTCTCTAGTTTCTTCACGTGCTTGGCTAGGTGTGGGTTCCAAAACTGGTGCCGCATACTCCAATATGGGCCTAACGTACACGGTGTACAGGGTCCTGAATGATTCCTTATTAAGATGTCGGAATGCTGTTCTGAGGTTTGCTAGGGCCCATATGCTGCAGCAGTTATTTGGTTGATGTGCGCTTCAGGAGATGTGCCTGGTGTTATACTCACCCCAAGATCTCTTTTCCTTGAGTGAGGTTTGTAGTCTCTGACCCCCTAGACTGTACTCCGTCTGCGGCCTTCTTTTGCCCTTCCCCAATCTTCATGACTTTGCACTTGGTGGGATTGAACTCCAGGACCAATTGCTGGACCAGGTCTGCAGCCTGTCCAGATCCCTTTGTAGTTCTGCCTGGTCTTCGATCGAGTGAATTCTTCTCATCAACTTCACGTCATCTGCAAACAGGGACACCTCAGAGTCTATTCCTTCTGTCATGTCGTTCACAAATACCAGAAACAGCACTGGTCCTAGGACTGACCCCTGCGGGACCCGCTGGTCACAGGTGCCCACTCTGACACCTCGCCACGTACCATGACTCGCTGCTGTCTTCCTGACAAGTATTTCCTGATCCATTGTAGTGCCTTCCCTGTTATCCCTGCTTGGTCCTCCAGTTTTTGCACCAATCTCTTGTGTGGAACTGTGTCAAACACCTTCTTGCAGTCCAAAAAAATGCAATCCACCCACCCCTCTCTCTCTTGTCTTACTGCTGTCACCATGTCATAGAACTCCAGTAGGTTTGTGACACAGGATTTCCCGTCCCTGAAACCATGTTGGCTGCTGTTGATGAGATCGTTCCTTTCTAGGTGTTCCACCACTCTTCTCCTGATAATCTTCTCCATGATTTTGCATACTATACATGTCAGTGACACTGGTCTGTAGTTTAATGCTTCATGTCTGTCTCCTTTTTTAAAGATTGGGACTACATTTGCTGTCTTCCATGCCTCACACAATCTCCCTGTTTCGATAGATGTATTGAATATTGTTGTTAGGGGTACACATAGCGCCTCTGCTCCCTCTCTCAATACCCATGGGGAGATGTTATCTGGCCCCATTGCCTTTGAGGTATCTAGCTCACTCAGAAGCCTCTTCACTTCTTCCTCGGTTGTGTGCACTGTGTCCAGCACTTGGTGGTGTGCCCCACCTCTCCGTCTTTCTGGAGTCCCTTCTGTCTCCTCTGTGAACACTTCTTTGAATCTCTTGTTGAGTTCTTCACATACTTCACGGTCATTTCTTGTTGTCTCTCCTCCTTCCTTTCTTAGCCTGATTACCTGGTCCTTGACTGTTGTTTTCCTCCTGATGTGGCTGTACAACAGTTTCGGGTCAGATTTGGCTTTCGCTGCTATGTCATTTTCATATTGTCTTTGGGCCTCCCTTCTTTTCTGTGCATATTCGTTTCTGGCTCTACGACTGTTCTCCTTATTCTCCTGGGTCCTTTGCCTTCTATATTTCTTCCATTCCCTAGCACACTTGGTTTTTGCCTCCCTGCACCTTTGGGTAAACCATGGGCTCATCCTGGCTTTTTCATTATTCCTGTTACCCTTGGGTACAAACCTCTCCTCAGCCTCCTTGCATTTTGTTGCTACATATTCCATCATCTCATTAACTGGCTTCCCTGCCAGTTCTCTGTCCCACTAAAACCCCGTTCAGGTAGTTCCTCATTCCTGTGTAGTCCCTTTCTTGTAGTTTGGCTTCATTCGTCCTGGCCTTCCTGCTTCTCCCTCCACTTGTAGCTCTACTGTGTATTCGAAGCTTAAAACCACATGGTCACTGGCCCAAGGGGTCTTTCATATGTGATGTCCTCGATATCTGCACTACTCAAGGTGAATACTAAGTCCAGCCTTGCTGGTTCATCCTCTCCTCTCTCTCTTGTAGTGTCCCTTACGTGTTGGCACATGAAGTTTTCCAGTACCACCTCCATCATCTTAGCCCTCCATGTATCTTGGCCCCCATGTGGGTCCAAGTTCTCCCAATCGATCTCCTTGTGGTTAAAGTCACCCATGATCAGGAGCTTTGCCCTGCATGCATGAGCTCTTCTGGCCACTCTAGCCAGTGTGTCAACCATCGCTCTATTGCTCTCGTCGTACTCTTGCCTTGGCCTCCTGCTGTTCTGTGGTGGGTTATACACTGCTATTACCACCTTGGGACCTGCAGAGTGAAGTGTTCCCGCTATGTAATCACTTTCTTCTCCGCTGTCTCCTCTCTCCAGCTCATCAAAATTCCAGCGATTTTTGATCAGCAACGCCACTCCTCCACCCCCCCTGTTCCCTCTGTCTTTCCTCAGGATTTGGTATCCCGTTGGAAAGATGGCATCTGTTATCATACCTGTAAGCTTGGTTTCTGTGAGAGCTATGATGTCCGGTGATGCTTCTTTGACTCTTTCATGCCACTCCTCCCACTTATTTGTTATTCCATCAGCGTTTGTGTACCATACCTTCAGTGTGTGTGTGTGTGTGTGTGTGTGTGTGTGTGTGTGTGTGTGTGTGTGTGTGTGTGTGTGTGTGTGTGTGTGTGTGTGTGTGTGTGTGTGTGTGTTGTGTTTGTGTGTGTGTGTGTGTGTGTGTGTGTGTGTGTTGTGTGTGTGTGTGTGTGTGTTTGTGTGTAACTCAGATGTTTGCAGGGATCAATTTATAGCTCCTGGTCCCGCCTCTTAACACTTCTCGACCGGTTTGACTGATTCCTGGCCTCCAGTGCTCGCTCATACCTACTCATGAAACTGTGCCAAGCATTCGTCACCACTCACTTCACCTAGTACGTGTACATGCGTGCACACACGTGTGTGCACGTTTTGGAGGTTGAGTTTAGACGTGAGGTGGTGCTCACACAGCCTCCGAGAGAGTCTTGACCGCACCTCAGTGGTCCTACGCTCACCCCTCCCTACAGGCTGGTATCATCCCCTCCCTCACTCCCTCTTCCTTACCACCTCTTCCCCCTCACTCCTTCCTCCTCACTTCCCCCTCACTTCCCCCTCACTTCCCCCTCACTTCCCCCTCACCCCTCACGGATCACTGCCTCTCGCTGATTTCTACTCGTAGATTTGTTTCGTGTTTCGTTCTTACTTCTGTTGTTACTGTTGCTGCTATTGATGGTACGGCTGTTGTTGCTGCTACTGTTACTGCTGTTGCTGCTGTTATTGTTGCTAGTGCTGTTACTGCTGCTGTTGTACTGTTACTGCTGTTCTTGCTAGTGTTGTTGCTGTTGTTGCTAGTTTTGTTGCTGCTGTTGCTAGTGTTGTTGCTGTTGTTGCTAGTGTTGTTGCTGTTGTTGCTGCTGTTATTGTTGCTAGTGCTGTTACTGCTGCTGTTGTTACTGTTACTGCTGCTGTTGCTAGTGTTGCTGCTGTTGTTGCTAGTTTTGTTGCTGCTGTTGCTAGTGTTGTTGCTGTTGTTGCTGCCAATGCTACTGTTGCTACTGTTACTGATCCTGGTATTACTTTTTCTCTCTCTTCCTCTTCCTCTTCCTAATTATCATCACCGTTATCAGTAATTCATCTAACAGAGAACAACGGGATCATCATGTACCTAGAGTGTTGATCATCATTATCGTCCCGTTGAAAGTATTAAAATAGGCTGGCTCATACACCCCACGCGCTAAACCCTAAGGGGTCAAAACCTTCCAGAGTTGGTTAATTAGATTTAATTGCTATCGTTTACACGAGGGTCACTAAGTTAACCTCACTACACAATGTCCAGAGAGATATTATACTCGTGTACACAATATTTTAGATGTGAATGTGGTCCACTCAAACCCTGGGTGAGGCTTGAGGATACAAGAGGCGTTGCCCCTCTGGATGGCCACACTGACACGCTGGCACGGGCTCTTGGTGTCGAGCCCCTCAACGGAGGTTCCTTGATTCTGGTGAGGGGTGCTTGATCTATAGAATTGGATCTGTGCTCCAATTCCTTGAATTAAGCCTGAATGTCTTCCCCCCCACAGGAGCTGTATAATTCCTACGGGTTTAGCGCTCCCCATAATAATAAGTGTTGATAAACCTGGAACTCAGTTGATTCAGCAAGTCTGTTGCATGTTTTCCTCGTGATCCAAGACTCTGATCCTACTAAAACAGAATGGTACTGATGGTCCAAGTTACCATGTTTGTTGAAGTTGATCCCTTCCCTATGATCAGTAACACTTCCATGGTTGTTCAACACTGAAATAGACGTAAGCATCAGCCAGAGTGGATGTGCAGGTATAATCCCACACTGGAAGTCTTCCAGGGATAGATTGTGATCCCATCCCAGTTGATAGGATTGCCGGATACTGAGAATCAAGGTTCTCAGTAAATCCTTTATCCATATCAAGGCTCCTTTTTACAACACTTGCTTGATTGTCTTGTATGCAAACTCTTCTAACTTATACTACAGACCACATTGGTCACCATGTGCCTTATTATAGATACACTTATATTCAGTGTGAGTTTTTGTAGTAAAGTCGAGTCGTGTGCCGGTTGTCAAAATAGGAAGTGTTAGAGGAGGAAGTCTCCAGAGTGATGTGCTCTCACAGTTTTCAGATACGCAGTCTCCCTGTCGGATGCTGGAGCACTGAGCATGTTCTCACTACTTTCCCGTGATGGAGCTGTCCTTGGTCTTGTGTTTGTAGGCCTGTGTTGTACCTGATATGGAAACTGAAGCTGTGAGCGTCTCCCAGTTTCCAATGACTGGAGTGAAGTTGGGGTGTGAGTCACCTGTTCAGTCACCCAGGTAGACTGACAACCTGCTGTACATGTTCACCAGTCTCCCATGTGGAACTCAATCACAACACACAAGAAACAATGGCTTTGTAACAGAGTTGTGAGTGTCTTCCTTTGCAGATGACACCCGAATCTGCATGACAGTGTCTTCCATTGCAGACACTGCAAAGCTCCAGGCAGACATCAACCAAATCTTTCAGTGGGCTGCAGAAAACAATATGAAGTTCAACGATGAGAAATTTCAATTACTCAGATATGGTAAACATGAGGAAATTAAATCTTCATCAGAGTACAAAACAAATTCTGGCCACAAAATAGAGCGAAACACCAACTGTCAAAGACCTGGGAGTGATCATGTCGGAGGATCTCACCTTCAAGGGACCATAACATTGTATCAATCGCATCTGCTAGAAAAATGACAGGATGGATAATGAGAACCTTCAAAACTAGGGAGGCCAAGCCATGATGACACTCTTCAGGTCACTTGTTCTATCTAGGCTGGAATATTGCTGCACACTAACAGCACCTTTCAAGGCAGGTGAAATTGCCGACCTGGAAAATGTACGGAGAACTTTCACGGCGCGCATAACGGAGATAAAACACCTCAATTACTGGGAGCGCTTGAGGTTCCTAAACCTGTATTCCCTGGAACGCAGGAGGGAAAGATACATGATTATATACACCTGGAAAATCCTAGAGGGACTAGCACCGAACTTGCACACGAAATCACTCACTACGAAGCAAAAGACTTGGCAGACGATGCACCATCCCCCAATGAAAGCAGGGGTTGTGTCACTAGCACGTTAAGAGACATACAATAAGTGTCAGGGCCCCGAGACTGTTCAACTGCCTCCCAGCACACATAAGGGGGATTACCAACAGACCCCTGGCAGTCTTCAAGCTGGCACTGGACAAGCACCTAAAGTCAGTTCCGGATCAGCCGGGCTGTGGCTCGTACGTTGGTTTGCGTGCAGCCAGCAGCAACAGCCTGGTTGATCAGGCTCTGATCCACCAGGAGGCCTGGTCTCAGACCGGGCCGCGGGGGCGTTGACCCCCGGAACTCTCTCCAGGTAAACTCCAGGAACACACTTCCAACACACACTCTTGTGTGTTAGTGTGACCAGTTAATGGTCCAAGTGGGACCTAAACGTTGTCATAAATCGGACCTAAACGTCGTCATAAGCTTCACTCTCCTATGTGAGGGTTACTGTGCTTTGTATCACAAATAATAACTTTAAATATATGCTGGAAGGTCAATAATAACTCACATGGAAACAGAAGCTCGGGAAATTGATCTGTGTATTTCGGCTCCTTTCTGGTACGCTCTTCAGCTGAAGGAGATTGAAATATACAGATTAATCAACCTTCTGTGTCTTTGTCTCGATGTGGGTTATTTATCAACACTGACAGGTGTTCAATATACTTTAGTCATCCATAGGTTGAATGGGTATGTCAGTGGCTTTGGTTGTGAGTTGGACCTGCCTAGCATGGGCCAGTAAGCCTGTTGCAGTGCTGCTCCACTCTTCTGATATGTCAGGAAAGCTGCAGTGTAGTCCAGAGTGAAATATTTGTGTTGTAAGTCACACAACGCCAGGTAGTGAACGACTGTCTACACACACACACACACACACACACACACACACACACACACATACACACACACACACACACTACAAGAGAGAGAGGAGAGGATGAACCAGCAAGGCTGGACTTAGTATTCACCTTGAGTAATGCAGATATCGAGGACATCACATATGAAAGACCCCTTGGGGCCAGTGACCATGTGGTTTTAAGCTTCGAATACACAGTAGAGCTACAAGTGGAGGGAGAAGCAGGAAGGCCAGGACGAATGAAGCCAAACTACAAGAAAGGGGACTACACAGGAATGAGGAACTTCCTGAACGGGGTTCAGTGGGACAGAGAAACTGGCAGGGAAGCCAGTTAATGAGATGATGGAATATGTAGCAACAAAATGCAAGGAGGCTGAGGAGAGGTTTGTACCCAAGGGTAACAGGAATAATGAAAAAGCCAGGATGAGCCCATGGTTTACCCAAAGGTGCAGGGAGGCAAAAACCAAGTGTGCTAGGGAATGGAAGAAATATAGAAGGCAAAGGACCCAGGAGAATAAGGAGAGCAGTCGTAGAGCCAGAAACGAATATGCACAGATAAGAAGGGAGGCCCCAAAGACAATATGAAAATGACATAGCAGCGAAAGCCAAATCTGACCCGAAACTGTTGTACAGCCACATCAGGAGGAAAACAACAGACAAGGACCAGGTAATCAGGCTAAGGAAGGAAGGAGGAGAGACAACAAGAAATTACCGTGAAGTATGTGAGGAACTCAACAAGAGATTCAAAGAAGTGTTCACAGAGGAGACAGAAGGGGCTCCAGAAAGACGGAGAGGTGGGGCACACCAACATGTGCTGGACACAGTGCACACAACCGAGGAAGAAGTGAAGAGGCTTCTGAGTGAGCTAGATACCTCAAAGGCAATGGGGCCAGATAACATCTCCCCATGGGTATTGAGAGAGGGAGCAGAGGCGCTATGTGTACCCCTAACAACAATATTCAATACATCTATCGAAACAGGGAGATTGCCTGAGGCATGGAAGACAGCAAATGTAGTCCCAATCTTTAAAAAAAGGAGACAGACATGAAGCATTAAACTACAGACCAGTGTCACTGACATGTATAGTATGCAAAATCATGGAGAAGATTATCAGGAGAAGAGTGGTGGAACACCTAGAAAGGAACGATCTCATCAACAGCAGCCAACATGGTTTCAGGGACGGGAAATCCTGTGTCACAAACCTACTGGAGTTCTATGACATGGTGACAGCAGTAAGACAAGAGAGAGAGGGGTGGGTGGATTGCATTTTCTTGGACTGCAAGAAGGCGTTTGACACAGTTCCACACAAGAGATTGGTGCAAAAAATGGAGGACCAAGCAGGGATAACAGGGAAGGCACTACAATGGATCAGGGAATACTTGTCAGGAAGACAGCAGCGAGTCATGGTACGTGGCGAGGTGTCAGAGTGGGCACCTGTGACCAGCGGGGGTCCCACAGGGGTCAGTCCTAGGACCAGTGCTGTTTCTGGTATTTGTGAACGACATGACGGAAGGAATAGACTCTGAGGTGTCCCTGTTTGCAGATGACGTGAAGTTGATGAGAAGAATTCACTCGATCGAAGACCAGGCAGAACTACAAAGGGATCTGGACAGGCTGCAGACCTGGTCCAGCAATTGGCTCCTGGAGTTCAATCCCACCAAGTGCAAAGTCATGAAGATTGGGGAAGGGCAAAGAAGACCGCAGACGGAGTACAGTCTAGGGGGCCAGAGACTACAAACCTCACTCAAGGAAAAAGATCTTGGGGTGAGTATAACACCAGGCACATCTCCTGAAGCGCACATCAACCAAATAACTGCTGCAGCATATGGGCGCCTAGCAAACCTCAGAACAGCATTCCGACATCTTAATAAGGAATCATTCAGGACCCTGTACACCGTGTATGTTAGGCCCATATTGGAGTATGCGGCACCAGTTTGGAACCACACCTAGCCAAGCACGTAAAGAAACTAGAGAAAGTGCAAAGGTTTGCAACAAGACTAGTCCCAGAGCTAAGAGGTATGTCCTACGAGGAGAGGTTAAGGGAAATCAACCTGACGACACTGGAGGACAGGAGAGATAGGGGGGACATGATAACGACATACAAAATACTGAGAGGAATTGACAAGGTGGACAAAGACAGGATGTTCCAGAGATTGGACACAGTAACAAGGGGACACAGTTGGAAGCTGAAGACACAGATGAATCACAGGGATGTTAGGAAGTATTTCTTCAGCCACAGAGTAGTCAGTAAGTGGAATTAGTTTGGGAAGCGATTTAGTGGAGGCAGGATCCATTACATAGCTTTAAGCAGAGGTATGATAAAGCTCACGGCTCAGGAGAGTGACCTAGTAGCGATCGTGAAGAGGCGGGGGGCCCGGAGTCGGACTCGACCCCCGCAACCTCAACTAGGTGAGAACTAGTGAGGTGAGTACACACACACCCACACACACACACACACAACACCACACACACACACACACACACACAAAACCACACACACACACACACACACACAAACACACACACAACAAACACACACACACACAAACACACACACACACAAAACACACACACACACAAAAACACACACACAAACACACACACACACAAAACACACACACACACAAACACCCCACACACACAAAACACACACACAAAACACACCACACACACAAACAAAACACACACACAAACACACACACACACACAAACACACACCCCCACACAAAACACACACACACAAACACACACACCACACACACACACACACACACACACAAACACACACACACACAAAAACAACACACAAACACACCCCAAAACACACAAACACACACAACACACACACACAAAACACACACAAACCCAAACACACACACACACACAACAAACACACACACACACCCCACACACAAAACACTCACACACACCCCACACCCCACACACACAAACCAAACACAAACAACACACACACAACACACACACACACACCCACGCTCACACCCACACCCACACCCACGCTCACACCCCACCCACACCCACGCTCACACCCACACCCACGCTCACACTCACACCCACACCCCGCTCACACCCACACCCACACCACGCTCACACCCACAACCCAAACCCACGCTCACCCCACACCCACACCCACACCCACACCCACGCTCACGCTTCACCCACGTCACACCCACGCTCACACTCACACCCACACCCACGTTCAACCCACACCCCGCTCACACCCACCCCACCCCACGCTCACCCCACACCCACGCTTTTCACCCACGCTCACACCCACACCCACGCTCACACCCACACCCACGCTCACACCCACACCACACTCACACCCACACCCACACTCACACCCACACCCACGCTCACACCCACACCCACGCTCACACCCACACCACGCTCACGCTTACCACCCTCGCTCACACCCACACCCACGGCTACACCCCACAACCCACGTCCACCCCACACCCACGCTCACACCCACACCCACGCTCACGCTTAACCCACGCTCACACACACACCCACGCTCACACCACACCCAGCTCACGCTTACACCCACGCTCACACCCACACCCACGCTCACGCCACACCCCCCGCTCACGCTCACCAACCCACACCCCGCTCACTCCACCACCACGCTCCCCCCACACCCACGCTCACACCCACGCTCACACCCACACCCACGCTCAACACCCACACCCACGCTCACACCCACACCCCGCTCACGCTCCCAACCCACCCACGCTCACACCCACACCCACGCTCACAACCACACCCACACTCACACCCACACCCACGCTCACGCTTACAAACCCCGCTCACAACCCCCACCCACGCTCACGCTCACACCCCACGCTCACACCCACACCCACGCTCACGCTCACACCCACACCCACGCTCACACCCACACCCACGCCACACCCACACCCAGCTCACACCCACGCTCACACCCCACCCCCGCTCACACCACACCCCGCTCACACCCACACCCACGCTCACGCTCACACCCCAACCCACGCTCACACCCACCCACGCTCACGCTCACACCCACACCCACGCTCACACCCACACCCACGCTCACACCACACCCACGCTCACGCTCACACCCAAAACCCACGCTCACATCCACACCCCACGCTCACACCCCAAACCCCCGCTCACACCCACACCCACGCTCACACCCACACCCACCATCACACCCACACCCACGCTCACACCCACACCCACGTCCACCCACAACCCACGCTCACACCCACACCCCCACTCACATCCACACCCACGCTCACACTCACACCCACGCTCACACCCACACCACGCTCACACCCACGCTCAACCCCACCCACGCTCACACCCACACCCACCTCACAAACCCCCAAACCCCCGCTCACGCTCACACCCACACCCACGCTCACACCCACACCCACGCTCACGCTCCCCACCCCCCACCCACGCTCACACCCACACCCACGCTCACACCCACACACCCACGCTCACGCTCACACCCACACCCACGCTCCCACCCACACCCACGCTCACGCTCACACCCACACTCACGCTCACACCCACACCCACCTCACGTCCCCACCCACGCTCACACCCACACCCACGCTCACACCCCCACCCCACACTCACACCCACACCCACGCTCACACCCACACCCACGCTCACACCCACACACCCCGCTCACACCCACACTCACACCCACACCCACGCTCACACCCACACCCACACTCACCCCACCCACGCTCACACCACACCCACGCTCACGCTCACACCCACACCCAAAGCTCACACCCACACCCACGCTCACACCCACACCCCACTCACACCCACACCCACGCTCACACCCACACCCACG
This sequence comes from Cherax quadricarinatus, assembly GCF_026875155.1. Classification (NCBI taxonomy): domain Eukaryota; kingdom Metazoa; phylum Arthropoda; class Malacostraca; order Decapoda; family Parastacidae; genus Cherax; species Cherax quadricarinatus. The sequence continues at coordinate 24,400,188 of NC_069484.1, read as the reverse complement.
CTCACACCCACCCCACTCACACCCACACCACGCTCACACCCACACCCACGCTCACACCCACACCCCCACTCACACCCACACCCACGCTCACACCCACACCCACGCTCACACCCACACCCCACACTCACACCCACAGCCACGCTCACACCCACACCCACGCTCACACCCACACTCACACCCACACCCACGCTCACACCCACACAACTCACACCCACACCCACGCTCACACCCACACCCACGCTCACACCCCCACCCACGCTCACACCCACACCCACACTCACACCCACACCCACGCTCACATCCACACCCACGCTCACACCCCAACCCACACTCACACCCACACCACGCTCACACCCACGCCCACACCCACACCCACGCTCACACCTACACCCACGCCTATACCACGCCCGCACCACGCCCACACCACACCCACACCACCGCCCACACCACGCCCACACCACGCCCACACCACGCCCACACCACGCCCACACATGTAAGACCGCAGGTGTAAGGTGACTAACACCCAGGTACCTACTTACTGCCAGGTGAACAGCAGGTGTAAGAAAACATGGAACAAAGTTTAAGAAATTAGGTAAACAATATAACAACAGCACAGCTAAGAGTGAAACTTAACCTGAAGACAGTACTGCAGTAATAGTCTAAAATACCGACAGGTTGATCAGGCACAAGTGCATCACATTGATGTCTTTATGTCCGACACGTTTCGCCCTCGCAGTAGGCTTTATTGACAACGTTTCGCCCACACAGTGGACTGTGTCAAGTCACAAACGTTAGTATATATATACATATATATATATATATATATATATATATTATATATATATATATATATATATATATATAATATTATATATATAATATATTATATATATATATATATATATATTGATCAAGCCAACAGCACTCTCCTTGGTGCTCCTCTTGGGCCCAATATCATTGATCTGATCCTAGAAAAAAAAAACTCAGACCACAGGACGATGGAAGGCAGAATGAAAGACATCGATACACATGATGCCTTCTACCTACTCACCAGGTGCCTGTCCATCCCTAAGCTTTCCTACTTCCTGAGATGCTCCCCTGCCTTCAGCAGTCAGAAACTCAAGGAATATGACTCCCTTTTAAAGACCATGATAGAGAGTGTATTGAATCTTTCCCTTGAAGATGGACAGTGGTTGCAAGCCTCACTACCAGTCAGGCTTGGGGGGCTGGGAGTACGCAGATCCTCCCAGATTGCTCTACCAGTTTTCCTATCCTCTTCCATAACATCAAAAGAGTTAATAAGACAAATTCTTCTTGATAACCTCAGTGACTCAGCAGGAATACAGGACCCTAACTATGTCAGTGCCATCACTGAATGGGAGATTCTTGCTGCTCCAGCAGCAAACCATATGCAGCACTGGCTCACAGTCAAGCTGGGATGGCCCAATCGCTGTAAAGGTGCTTGCCAACATTCTCAGGGCTGTAACATCAGACAGGGAGACTGCCCATCTCCAGGCTGTGAGTGCACCTCACTCCAGGAACTTCGTCCAAGCAGTTCCCATATCGGCAATGGGAATGCGCCTCGACCCTAAGACCCTCCGTATTGCAGTGGCTCTGCGCCTTGGTGCCCCAATTCACACGGAATATACGTGTATTTGCGGCGAAGCACAAGCTGACCAATATGGTCTACATGGTCTTCACTGCTCCAAAACCAAGGGCTGGCATGCAAGACACAATGAGGTCAACGACATCATTAAGAGAACCCTTGCTACAGCTGGATGTCCAGCCGAGAGGGAGCCCCAATCACTAGCAGCCAACAATACCCACAACCCAGCAAACCGCCCCGACGGGATCACCATCTATCCTTGGAAGAATGGCAAGCTCTTAGCATGGGACTATACCTGTGTGTCCACACTGGCTGACACCTACATCCATCACAGTGTCTGGAGACAGGGAGGAGCTGCTGACCACAGGGAGGAGTACAAGATCAGCAAGTACAGATACATAAGCCATCAATATTAATTTGTCCCAGTCTGATCAGAGACCTTGGGATCATGGGGAAAACATGCCACACGTTTCCTTAAAGAACTGGGTTCCAGACTCATCGACACCACCAGGGACCCAAGGGCAGCCACTTTCATGTTCCAGCGCCTCAGTGTGGCCATCCAGAAGGGAAATGCTTGCTGCATACTGGGCTCGCGTCCAGCTTCAGAGGAGCTGGAGGAGAATAATAACCTTTGATATAATGTACCAATGTAGTCATGTTTGCATTTTTTGTCAGTGTATTCTGTCTATAAATAAAGTTCACATAGAATATATAATATAGGGGATGGTAGGAGGAGAAAATATTCAAGCAGCTCCTGGGAGAACCTTGAGTTTCCCCTGAAGTAATTTGATTCTCTTCTCTGAGGATGAGGGTCCCCAGTAAAGTTCTAGAGGTGGTACCTCCCTATATTATATTTGTATATATATATATATATATATATATATATATATATATATATATATATATATATAATATATATATATATATATAAACACTGATCTCTGGCTGAAGAAGACTCGAACCTACAAACCTTGGAACAAGGTACGCAGGGCTATACCATTCTCACCACACTGGACCAATATCTTGGCATCCAGCTTTCGCTAGACGTTTGATCCAAGGCAACCAGCTTTCAGGGAGAAGGCTTACAGCTTTTCATCTCATCCCCTGCATGCATCAGCCTTACTAGAGATTTTAACAATGCCAGGAATTCGCAAGAGCAGGTGAAATATACACAAACACTGATCTGTGGCTGAAGGAGACTCGAACCTGTGAACCTTGGTCCAGTGTGGTGAGAATGGTAAAGCACTGCGTACCTTGTTCCAAGGTTCATAGATTCGAGTCTCCTTCAGTCAGAGATCAGTGTTTGTGTATATTTCGCCTGCTCTTGCGAATTCCTTGCATTGTATATATACATACATAATATATATATATATATATATATATATATATATATATATATATATATATATATATATATATATATATATATAACAGCAGTATGAGTGGTAGTGGAGGCTGCAACAACAACAACAGCAGCAGCAGCAGCAGCAGCAGTGGTAGTGCAGATGCTGCTGGAACATTGTTGTGGTCAAGACAGTAGTGGACAACCACACCACCTGTGATTGCTTCCTCCATCATCATCTGCTTTCCCGTATCTCCCTCCGTCCCTCCCTCAGTCCCTCCCTCCCTCATTACTCCCTCACTACTCTCCCTCACTACTTCCTCCCTCACTACTCTCCCTCATCTCTCCCTTACAAAATCTTCTTACCCTCTATCTACCTTCTATCTTACCCTTCTCCATCATGGCACTGGTACCACCTTCGCCTCACAACATACAAACCCGGGTTCTAACCTGGGGCGGGTGTAAACTTTAGGACGTGTTTCTTTAAGACACCTGTTGTCCCTGTTTATCTAGCAGTAAGTAGGTACCTGGGTGTTAGTCACCTTACACCTGCTGTCACTCTTCACCTAACAGTAAGTAGGTACCTGGATGTTAGTCACCTTGCACCTTCTGTCACTGATTATTCCCAAACCACCATTCCCAACCAACTATTCCAAACTCAGTATTCCCAACCCACCATTCCCTACCTATCCTTCCCAACCTACCATTCCCAACCCACCATTTCAAACCCACCATTAACAACCCACCATTCCCAACCCACCATTCCCTACCTATCCTTCCCAACCTACCATTCCCAACCCACCATTTCCAACCCACCATTAACAACCCACCATTCCCAACCCACCATTAACAACCCACCATTCCCACCCCACCATTCCCAATCCACAATTCCCAACACACTATTCTAAACCTACCATTCCCAACCAACCATTCCCAACCCACCATTCCCAAAACACCATTCCCCAAACCACCATTCCCAACCCACTATTCCAAAAGCAATATTCCCAACCCACAATTTCCAACCCACCATTCCCTACCTATCCTTCCCACCCTAAACCACTCTACTAACCCCCAACCCACCATTTTCCCAACCCACTGGGAACATTCCCCCAACCCACCATTCCCAATCCACCATTCCCCAACAAACACTAGTAGTCCAAACCTACAATTCCCACCCACCAATTCCCCCAACCCACCATGTCCCAACCTTACCAATTAACCAACCCAACATTCCCAACCCCACCATTCCCAACCTACCATTTCCCACACCCACCATTCCCAACACAGCCATTCCCAAACCCACAGATTCCCAATCCACTATGCCAACCCACCATTCCTCCCAACCTACCATTCTCACCCATATTTCCAAGCCAATCCATTCCCAACCATTATTTCCCAATCCACCATTCTCAACCCCCCCATTTCCCAACCCACCATTATTCCCAACCCACACTTCCCAACCCACAATTCCCAACCCACCAATTCTGTGTTCCCAATCCACCATCCCAATCCCACCAATCCCCGACCACCATATCCAATTCTAAACCATTCCCAACCTACCATTCTTGTCCCAACCATTCCCAACCAACCATTCTTCCAACCCACCATTCCCAACCAACTTCCAACCTACCATTCCCAACCTACCATTCCCAACCTACCATTCCCCAACCCCACCCATTTTCCCAACCCACCATTCGCAACCTACCATTACCAACTCACCATTCCCAACCCACCATTCCCAATCTGCAATACCCAACCAATCATTCCCAACCCACCATTTCCAACCTAACCATTCCCAACCTACCATTTTACCAAAACCCACCATTCCCGAACCCACCATTTCCCAACCAATCATTCCCACCACCATCAGAACCCTCCTTCCCAACCTATACTACCATCAAACCCCTCTCCATTCCCAAAACCTAACATACCCAACCCACCATTCATTCCTAACCTAGCATTCCCAACCCTCCTTACAACCCCCAAATCTCAACTCACCATTCTCAACCCAACCATTCAACCCACCATTCGCCCAAAATACCATTCCCAACCTACAACCAATTTCCCAACCCACCAATCGCAATCCTCATAACCCAACCCACCAGTTCTCAACCCACCGCCTTCCCAACCTATACCATTCCCAACCTACCATTTCCCAACCCACCATTCCAACCCACTATCACTAACCCTACCAATCCCCCAACCCACCAATCCCAAACCACCATTCCCAACCCACCATTCCTAACCCCACCCATTCTTCAACCTACCAATTCCCAAAACACAATATTCCCCACCACCAGTTCTCCCAACCAATATTCCCAACCCAGCCATTTCCCCAACCTACCATTCCCAACCCTCCTTTCCCAAACCCACAACCATTCCCAACCCATAATTCCCCAACCCAAACCAATCCCAACCCATCATTTCCAACCACCATACCCAAACCCACACCGTTCCCAACCCACCATTCATAACCCAACACCATTCCCAACCCACCATTCCCCAACCTTCGAATTCTCCATCCCCCACCGTTATCCCAACCCACCAAATTTTCCCCAACCCCCACCGTTCCCAACCCACCATTCCCTCCCAACCCACGAACCATTCCCAACCCACCATTTCCCAACCACCATTCCCAACCCACCATTCCCAACCCACCATACCAACCCACCATTTTCCCCAACCACACCAACCCAACCCCACCATTTTCCCAACCCACCATTCCCAACCCCCATTCCCAACCCACCAATTCCCAACCCCCATTCCCAACCCAGCCATTCCCAGCAACACACAAGAGAGGAACATTACAGATTTGATATTTAGTGGCTTTTCGGTCATTACAATGAGTGTTTTTTCCTCTCTGCCACCCCCCCCCTTTACCGCCCCAGTCCTCTCCCTCTCCCCCTTCCCCCTTTCACACTCCACCTCTCCCTGTCACCTCCCCATCCCTTGCTTGCCCCTTCCCCCTTTCCTCCTTTCCCCATCCCCCAGCGATACAAGTGCAGGTGTGTTAGCAATGGGAGGAGAGACCGTCCCTAAAGTTTTACCCTGTGTGAGTCCCCCCCCTCGTGGGGGTCACCGCCCCCCGCCCGCGTCCAGTCCCCTGACCAGGCCACATGGTGCGATGACCTGAATCAACCAGCTGTTAGAGCTAGTAGCAACAGCAGCACATAACAAACACTGACCCAAGAACACTCGCCTCCAAATACAATACATACTGTATGTACAATGGTAGTACACTGTATGTACAATGGTAGTACACTGTATGTACAATGGTAGTACACTGTATGTACAATGGTAGTACAAACAGTATGTCACAATGGATTACACTGTATGAACAAGTAGTACATGTATGTACAATGGTATACAAACTGTATGGACAATGGTAGTACACTGTATGTACAATGGTAGTACACTGTATGAAAATGGTAGTACACTGTATGTACAATGGTAGTACACTGTATGTACAATGGTAGTACACTGTATGTACAATGGTAGTACACTGTATGTACAATGGTAGTACACTGTATGTACAATGGAAGGGAAGTAGCTCCCAAGGGCAGGTGATGTAGTAGGCACCAGGCAGGTGTGGAAGCACCAGCAGTGTGTAGAAGCACCAGGCAGGTGTGTAGTAGCACCAGGGCAGGTGTGTAGTAGTCACCAGGCAGTGTGAAGGAAGCACCATGCAGGAGTGTAGCACCAGGCAGGTGTGTAGTAGCACACAAGGCAGGTGCGTAGTAGCACCAGGCAGGTGTGTTTTACACCAGGGGAATTGACACCAGGAGGGATTACAAACAGGGAGGTGTTTTATGGGACCACAGGGGTTTTTAAACCCGCCAGGGTGTATGGCCCAGACAGGTGTTAGTGGCACCGGCAAGTGTGATGACAAAAGGGAAGTATATAGTGACACCAGGCAAAATTAGTGGCACCAGGCAGGGTTAATTCCAAGGAAGGTACTCCACCCTTGCAAGTAACCCAGGGAGGGGGTAGTGGCACCAAGGGAGGTTTATGGGGACCAGGCAGGTGTTTATGCACCCGGCAGGTTTTTAAAGAAAAAAGGCATGTTCCTAGCAAGCAGGGATGTAGTGCACCAGGCAGGGGTGTAGTGCAAACCCGGCAGGGGTTTTAATTTCACCAAAGGAAAGGATTGAGCACCCCAGGTTGTTGACACCGGCAGGTAGTATACACCATCAGGTGTTAGGGGCACCAGGCAGGTATGAGTAGCACAAGCAGGGATGTATAGCACCAAGGCAGGTGTAATACACCAGCATATTATAAACACCCGGCAGGGGGTGTATAGCACCAGGGGGTGTGTAGTGACACCGGGGGTAAATTTGTAGACCCCCAGGCATGTAAAGCCCACAGGGGTGTAGTGACACCAGGCAGTATGAGTAGCACCGGGAGCATGTAAAACCCGCAGGGGGTTTGTAACCACAAGGGAAGAGCCCACAGGGTTTATACACCAGGCAGGGTTTAGTCACCAGGCAGGTGGTTTGTGCACCAGGCGGTTTTTGTAGACCAAGGTGTTATGACACCAGGGAGGGTTATTGCACCCGCAGGCATGTAAGCACCAACAGGGTTGTATGACACCACAGGGATGTAGTAGCACCACAGGGGGGTTTGTGACACCAGGCGGGATGAGTAGCACCCCCCGCATTATAAACCACAGTATGCATCACCAGGAAATTTAAGCACCAGGGAGGTGTGTAGGCCCACGGTTGATACACACATTGTAGACACCACAGTATGGGAACACCAGGGGAGGGGTGTAGTGGCACCCGGCAGGTTTCGTAGTAGCACCAGGCAGGTGTGTAGTGACACCAGGCAGGTGGTAGTAGCACCAGGCAGGTGTGTAGTGACACCAGGCAGGTGTGTAGTAGCACCAGGCAGGTGTGTAGTGACACCAGGCAGGTGTGTAGTAGCACCAGGCAGGTGTGTAGTGTAACCAGGCAGGTATGTAGTAGTAACAGGCAGGTGTGTAGTGGCACCAGGCAGGTATGTAGTAGAACCAGCCAGGTGTGTAGTGACACCTGGCAGGTGTGTAGTAGCGCCAGGCAGGTATGTAGTAGCATCAGGCATGTGTGTAGTGACACCAGGCAGGTGTGTAGTAGCACCAGGCAGGTGTGTAGTGACACCAGGCAGGTGTGTAGTAGCATCAGGCAGGTATGTAGTGAGACCGGGCAGGTGTGTAGTGACACCAGGCAGATGTGTATTAGCTCCAGGCAGGTGTGTAGTGGCGCCAGACTTTTAAGTGAACACTAGTGCCACTTATAAGGTAAGAAAAGTGTCCTAATAAGTGACCACCAGTGCCACTTACAGTGACCACCAGTGCCACTTCCAGTGTCCACCACTGCAACTTACAGTGGCCACCAGTGCCACTTACAGTGACCACCAGTGCCACTTACAGTGATCACCAGTGCCAGTTAAAGTGAACACCAGTGCCACTTACAGTGACCACCAATGCCATTTACAGTGAACACAATTGCCACTTACAGTGACCACCAGTGCCACTTACAGTGAACACCAGTGCCATTTACAGTGAACAATAGTGCCACTTACAGCGACCACCAGTGCCACTTACAGTAACCCAAGTTCCACTTACAGTGACCACCAATGAGACTTACAGTGAACACCAGTGCCACTTACAGTGACCACCAGTGCCACTTACAGTGACCACCAGTGCCACTTACAGTGACCACCAGTGCCACTTACAGTGACCATCAGTGCCACTTACAATGACCACCAGTGTCATTTACAGTGACCACCAGTGACACTTACTGTGAACACCAGTGCCACTTACAGTGACCACAAGTGCCACTTACAGTAACAACAAGTGCCACTTACAGTGAACACCAGTGCCACTTACAGTGACCACCAATGCTACATACAGTGACCACCAGTGCCACTTACAGTGACCACCAGTGCCACTTACAGTGACTACCAGTGCCACTTACAGTGACCACCAGTGCCACTTACAGTGACCACCAGTGCCACTTACAGTGGCCACCAATGCTACTTACAGTGACCACCAGTGCCACTTACAGTGAACACCAGTGCCACTTACAGTGACCACCAATGCTACATACAGTGACCACCAGTGCCACTTACAGTGACCACCAGTGCCACTTACAGTGACCACCAATGCTACATACAGTGAACACCAGTGCTACTTATATTGAACATCAGTGCCACTTACAGTGGCCAC
>NC_069484.1:24378535-24383535 GCF_026875155.1 Cherax quadricarinatus | reverse complement strand
GTATGTCTAAAATCACCTTCTCGACACTTGTTTGGGATTTCTTAAGAGACGCTAAACACTTTCTTAAGAATGTTTTGCTTTCTTAAGAAAGCAAAAGATTCTTGATACGTGTTTGTGAGGGTAGTGTAATTGCAATGTCCCGACTTCTATGACCCACCTCATACTTACCCCCGACATCTATGACCCACCTCATACTTACCCCCGGCATCTATGACCCACCTCATACTTACCCCCGACATCTATGACCCACCTCATACTTACCCCCGACATCTATGACCCACCTCATACTTACCCCCCGGCATCTATGACCCACCTCATACTTACCCCCGGCATCTATGACCCACCTCATACTTACCCCCGACTTCTATGACCCACCTCATACTTATCCCCCCGGCATCTATGACCCACCTCATACTTACCCCCCCGGCATCTATGACCCACCTCATACTTACCCCCGACTTCTATGACCCACCTCATACTTACCCCCCCGGCATCTATGACCCACCTCATACTTACCCCCGGCATCTATGACCCACCTCATACTTACCCCCGACTTCTATGACCCACCTCATACTTACCCCCCCGGCATCTATGACCCACCTCATACTTACCCCCGGCATCTATGACCCACCTCATACTTACCTCCGGCATCTATGACCCACCTCATACTTACTCCCGACTTCTATGACCCACCTCATACTTACCCCCGGCATCTATGACCCACCTCATACTTACCCCCCGGCATCTATGACCCACCTCATACTTACCCCCCCGGCATCTATGACCCACCTCATACTTACCCCCCCCCGGCATCTATGACCCACCTCATACTTACCCCCGGCATCTATGACCCACCTCATACTTACCCCCGGCATCTATGACCCACCTCATACTTACCCCCCGGCATCTATGACCCACCTCATACTTACCCCCGGCATCTATGACCCACCTCATACTTACCCCCCGGCATCTATGACCCACCTCATACTTACCCCCGGCATCTATGACCCACCTCATACTTACCTCCGGCATCTATGACCCACCTCATACTTACTCCCGACTTCTATGACCCACCTCATACTTACCCCCGGCATCTATGACCCACCTCATACTTACCCCCCGGCATCTATGACCCACCTCATACTTACCCCCCGGCATCTATGACCCACCTCATACTTACCCCCGGCATCTATGACCCACCTCATACTTACCCCCGGCATCTATGACCCACCTCATACTTACCCCCCGGCATCTATGACCCACCTCATACTTACCCCCGGCATCTATGACCCACCTCATACTTACCCCCCGGCATCTATGACCCACCTCATACTTACCCCCCGGCATCTATGACCCACCTCATACTTACCCCGGCATCTATGACCCACCTCATACTTACCTCCGGCATCTATGACCCACCTCATACTTACCCCGACTTCTATGACCCACCTCATACTTACCCCCGACTTCTATGACCCACCTCATACTTACCCCCGACTTCTATGACCCACCTCATACTTACCCCCCCGGCATCTATGACCCACCTCATACTTACCCCCGGCATCTATGACCCACCTCATACTTACCCCCGGCATCTATGACCCACCTCATACTTACCCCCAGCATCTATGACCCACCTCATGCTTACCCCCGGCATCTATGACCCACCTCATATACTTACCCCCGGCATCTATGACCCACCTCATACTTACCCCCGGCATCTATGACCCACCTCATACTTACCCCCGCATCTATGACCCACCTCATACTTACCCCCGGCATCTATGACCCACCTCATACTTACCCCGACATCTATGACCCACCTCATACTTACCCCCGACATCTATGACCCACCTCATACTTACCCCCGACATCTATGACCCACCTCATACTTACCCCCTGCATCTATGACCCACCTCATACTTACCCCCGACATCTATGACCCACCTCATACTTACCCCAACATCTATGACCCACCTCATACTTACCCCCGACATCTATGACCCACCTCATACTTACCCCCGGCATCTATGACCCACCTCATACTTACCTCCGACATCTATGACCCACCTCATACTTACCCCCGACAACTATGACCCACCTCATACTTACCCCCGACATCTATGACCCACCTCATACTTACCTCCGACATCTATGACCCACCTCATACTTACCCCCGACATCTATGACCCACCTCATACTTACCCCGGCATCTATGACCCACCTCATACTTACCTCCGACATCTATGACCCACCTCATACTTACCCCCGACATCTATGACCCACCTCATACTTACCCCCGGCATCTATGACCCACCTCATACTTACCCCCGGCATCTATGACCCACCTCATACTTACCCCCGACTTCTATGACCCACCTCATACTTACGTCCGACATCTATGACCCACCTCATACTTACCTCCGGCATCTATGACCCACCTCATACTTACCCCCGACATCTATGACCCACCTCATACTTACCTCCGACATCTATGACCCACCTCATACTTACCTCCGACATCTATGACCCACCTCATACTTACCTCCGACATCTATGACCCACCTCATACTTAGTATTCTAGTTTATTACTGTTCACAAGTTCCACTGAAACAGTCAGTGTATGTTCTCAGAGACTGTTGAGGGAACTGTCTGTTGCTGTAGGGAACTGTCTGTTGCTGTAGGGAACTGTCTGTTGCTGTAGGGAACTGTCTGTTGCTGTAGGGAACTGTCTGTTGCTGTAGGGAACTCTCTGTTGCTGTAGGGAACTGTCTGTTGCTGTAGGGAACTGTCTGTCGCTGTAGGGAACTGTCTGTTGCTGTAGGGAACTGTCTGTTGCTGTAGGGAACTGTCTGTTGCTGTAGGGAACTGTCTGTTGCTGTAGGGAACTGTCTGTTGCTGTAGGGAACTGTCTGTTGCTGTAGGGAACTGTCTGTTGCTGTAGGGAACTGTCTGTTGCTGTAGGGAACTGTCTGTTGCTGTAGGAAGCTGTCTGTTGCTGTAGGGAACTGTCTGTTGCTGTAGGGAACTGTCTGTTGCTGTAGGGAACTGTCTGTTGCTGTAGGGAACTGTCTGTTGCTGTAGGGAACTGTCTGTTGCTGTAGGGAACTGTCTGTTGCTGTAGGGAACTGTCTGTTGCTGTAGGGAACTGTCTGTTGCTGTAGGGAACTGTCTGTTGCTGTAGGGAACTGTCTGTTGCTGTAGGGAACTGTCTGTTGCTGTAGGGAACTGTCTGTTGTGTAGGGAACTGTCTGTTGCTGTAGGGAACTGTCTGTTGCTGTAGGGAACTGTCTGTTGCTGTAGGGAACTGTCTGTTGCTGTAGGGAACTGTCTGTTGCTGTAGGGAACTGTCTGTTGCTGTAGGGAACTGTCTGTTGCTGTAGGGAACTGTCTGTTGCTGTAGGGAACTGTTTGTTGCTGTAGGGAACTGTCTGTTGCTATAGGGAACTGTCTGTTGCTTTAGGTAACATTAAACATTAACTTATATTAACCTAAGCAACCGTAGGTGTTTTCAAAACACGTGAGAGCAGAACAAGTGAAAAAAAACCTGCTGTTTCGTGTCTAAATTGTTTATTAATTAATACAAGTGTTAAACCTTGTATAGTTAACCTTGCGTGTATCGTGAGAGTTAACACTGTTAACACTGTGCCAACTACCCACTTATCTACATGTAAGGGAAGTTTATTTAGAGACAGGTACACTGAGTCCAGTTATCATATATGGTGATATACTGTGCAAGAATGGTATATAATACCGACAAGATGAAATTAAGACACATGTGCAACATCTTGGTATCTTTATTCTAGACGTTTCGCCCTCCAGTGACTTTATCAATGCAATTTCTAGGACATAACTTGAAGACAGGAGAACTATGTACAGAAGATGAGGTAATCAGTCCCTCAACCTAGGAGTAGGTGCGAACAGCACCATAGTCGTGGAGATTCTGAAGCAGAAGAAAGGATCCTGGCGCTTATATAGTAACGTCAGGTGTAGCAGACGAGGGCATAGTCACTGGTAGGCGGGATTCCCCAGTGAAATCTGCTACACCTGACGTTACTATATAAGCGCCAGGATCCTTTCTTCTGCTTCAGAATCTCCACGACTATGGTGCTGTTCGCACCTACTCCTAGGTTGAGGGACTGATTACCTCATCTTCTGTACATAGTTCTACTGTCTTCAAGTTATGTCCTAGAATTTGTATTGATAAAGTCACTGGAGGGCGAAACGTCTACAATAAAGATACCCAGATGTTGCACATGTGTCTTAATTTCATCATGCTGATATATTGAACAATAACTCACAATACCGTCCCTGGAACAATATACAAATAATCCGAATATAATAGACGTTCCGGTCCTACTTGGACCAGTAACTTAATGATCCAAGTGGGACCGAAACGTTGTCGTAAGTTTCTGTCTCCCATGTAAGGGTTATTTGTGTATTGCAACATATACAACACAACCTCTGTAAAAAAAATTTTGAATTTCCAAGCGCTTTCGTGACTTCTCACATCATCATCATAAAAATAATAATAATAATAATAATAATAATAATAATAATAATAATAATAATAATAATCTTTATTTCTACCAGTACATGTACAAGGTATACATATCATAGTTGACATCAGTGACATACTACTGTATAGAAAGCCGCTTGTTATGCCGAGCATTTCCTGCAAATTAGGTCATGGTTGTCCCCAGGATGCGACCCACACCAGTTCACTAACACCCAGGTACCTATTTTACTGCTAGGTGATCATGGATAGCAGGTGTCTTAAGGAAACACGTCCTAATATTTACAGCTTTGCCGGGGATCGATCCCCGGACCTCTGTGTATCAGCTGAATGCGCTACCAATCTACTTACGGAATAGGTCCTAGATAATGTGAGAAATCACGAAAGTGCTGGGAAATTAGGTATATTGTTATATTCGTTATTTTGCATGTTGTGATATCACCTGTTTACTGCTATGTTATTACATAGTAACAGGTGTTACCTT
>NC_069484.1:24348535-24373535 GCF_026875155.1 Cherax quadricarinatus | reverse complement strand
GGAGGAACGGCAGGAGGGGTGGCAGGAGGAACGGCAGGAGGGGTGGCAGGAAGAACGGCAGCTGGGGTGGCAGGAAGAACGGCAGGAGGGGTGGCAGGAGGAACGGCAGGAGGGTCGGCATGAGGAACTGCAGGAGGAACGACATGAGGAACGGCAGGAGGGGTGGCAGGAGGAACGGCAGGAGGGGCGCCAAGAGGAACGGCAGGAGGGGTGTGTAGGAGAAGATGCAGAAGGGGCGGCAGCAGGAACGGAAGGAAGGGTAGCAGGAGGAACGGCAGGAGGAACAGAAGGAGGGGTAGCAGGAGGGGCGACAGTAGCAGTAGGAGGGGTGACCGGAGGGGCGACAGTAGCGGCAGCAGACCTACAGCGAGGGACAGGCTAGCCTCCAGGGTGGCCGCCGCCGCCGCCGCCGCAGACAAAATCAATAAGGGTGGCACTGGTGGGGGGGGGGGGAGGCACCATGCTAAAGGGGGAAGAGGCATAGCAGGGAATAACAGCAGTGGCACATGTGCCAGCCTACACTGCTAGGCCTATCACAACACAGCCTGGGACATGTTATTCCCAGGCCTATCACAACACAGCCTGGGACACCTCATTCCCAGGCCTATCACAACACAGCCTGGGACACGTTATTCCTATGCCTATCACAACACAGCCTGGGACACGTTATTCCCAGGCCTGTCACAACACAGCCTGGGACACGTTATTCCCAGGCCTATCACAACACAGCCTGGGACACGTTATTCCAGGCCTATCACAACACAGCCTGGGACACGTTATTCCCAGGCCTATCACAACACAGCCTGGGACACGTTATTCCCATGCCTATCACAACACAGCCTGGGACACGTTATTCCCAGGCCTATCACAACACAGCCTGGGACACGTTATTCCCAGCCTATCACAACACGGCCTGGGACACCTCATTTCCCAGGCCTATCACAACACAGCCTGGGACACGTTATTCCCAGGTCTATCACAACACAGCCTGGGACACCTCATTCCCAGGCCTATCACAACACAGCCTGGGACACGTTATTCCCAGGTCTATCACAACACAGCCTGGGACACGTTTATTCCCAGGCCTATCACAACACAGCCTGGGACACGTTTATTCCACATGCCTATCACAACACAGCCTGGGACACGTTATTCCCAGGCCTATCACAACACAGCCTGGGACACGTTATTCCCAGGCCTATCACAACACGGCCTGGGACACCTCATTCCCAGGCCTATCACAACACAGCCTGGGACACGTTATTCCCAGGCCTATCACAACACGGCCTGGGACACCTCATTCCCAGGCCTATCACAACACAGCCTGGGACACGTTATTCCCAGGTCTATCACAACACAGCCTGGGACACCTCATTCCCAGGCCTATCACAACACAGCCATGGACACGTTATTCCCATGCCTATCACCGGGTATCAGATCCTGAGGAAGGATAGAAGGAGCAGGGGGGGGAGGAGGGGTTGCACTACTAATAAAAAACCGGTGGGGTTATCAAGAAATGGAAGGTATGGACTAGATTGGAGAAAGGGATTACATAGTAGGTACAGTTCAGTCAGGGAAACACAAGGTAGTCATTGCAGTTATGTATAACCCACCACAGAATGAATAGGATGAATGCAACAGAGCAATGGTGGACACTCTAGCTGAGGTGGCAAGAAGGGCCCACTCAAGTAGAGTGAAGTTACTGGTCATGGGCGACTTCAATCACAGGGAGATTGATTGGGAAAACCTGGAGCCACATGGGGGTCCCGAAACATGGAGAGCCAAGATGATGGATGTGCTGGCAAATCTCATGCACCAACATGTTAGGGATACTACCAGAGAGAGAGGGGAGGATGAACCAGCAAAACTGGACCTCGTGTTCACCCTGAGTAGCTCAGATATTGAGCACATCACATATGAAAGGCCCCTTGGAGCTAGTGACCACGTAGTTATGAGCTTTGAATACATCGTGGAGCTAAAAGTGGAGAGGGTAACAGGTGTAGAAAGGGAAAAGCTAAACTATAAAAGGGGGGGACTACACAGGAATGAGGACCTTCCTGCAGAAGGTTCAGTGGGAACAGGAGTTAGTAGGAAAATCAGTAAACAAAATGATGGACTTTGTAACAACAAAATGCAAGGAGGCAGAGGAAAGGTTTGTTCCCAAGGGTAACAGAAATAATGGGATGGACAGAACGAGCCCTTGGTTTACCCAAAGGTGCAGGGAGCAAAAACTAAGTGCTCTAGAGAATGGAAAAAGTACAGAAGGCAAAGGACTCAGGAGAATAAAGAGATTAGTCGACAAGCCAGAAACGAGTAGGCACAGATAAGAAGGGAGGTACAGCGGCAGTGTGAAAATGACATAGCATCGAAAGTCAAGTCTGACCCGAAACTACTCTACAGCCACATCAGGAGGAAGACAACAGTCAAGGACCAGGTAATCAGGCTGAGGAAAGTAGGTGGGGAGCTCACAAGAAACGACCAGGAGGTATGTGAGGAGCTCAACCTGAGATTTCAGGAAGTATTTACAGTGGAGGCTGAAGGGACAATGGGGAGACAAAACAGTGGCATACAGCAACAAGGGATATACCAACAAGTGTTGGATGAATTACACACAACTGAGGAGGAGGTGGAGAAGCTCCTAAATGACCTTGATACCTCAAAGGCAGTGGGACCGGACAACATCTCTCCATGGGTCCTTAGAGAGGGAGCAGGGACACTACGTGTGCCACTAACCAAAATCTTCAACACTTCCCTTGAAACTGGGCAACTACCTGAAGTATGGAAGAAGGCAAATGTAGTCCCCATCTTTAAGAAGGGAGACAGAAATGAAGCACTAAATTATAGACCAGTGTCACTGATGTGTATAGTATGCAAAGTCTTGGAAAAGATTATCAGGAGGAGAGTGGTGGAGCACCTGGAGCAGAACAAGATTATAAACGACAGCCAGCACGGATTCATGAAAGGCAAATCCTGTGTCACAAACCTACTAGAGTTTTACGACAAGGTAACTGAAGTAAGAAATGAGAGGGAGGGGTGGGTTGATTGCATCTTCTTGGACTGCAAGAAGGCCTTCGACACAGTTCCTCTATCACAACACAACCTGGGAAATGTTATTCCCAGGCCTATCACAACACAGTCTGGAACACGTTATTCCCAGGCCTATCGCAGCACAAAATAAGACATCGTGTTTTTTTAAATACATTTTGTTTACAAAATGGGAGATCTTGTTTACATGATATACATCTGATGAGTTTCGAGAGTTTTTCTACTTCCAGAGCCCGGCCATAGACCAGGCTTCTCTGGTACTAGCCTGGTCAACTAGGCTCTTGATGCTGGTGGTCCACTGCCCCACATATTCATCACAGCCTGGTTGATCTGGCACCTGGTGAAGATACTTGTCCAGTTTCCTCTTGAAGACTTCTACACTTGTTCCAGCAGTGTTTCTGATATCTTCTTGAAGACTTCTACACTTGTTCCAGCAGTGTTTCTGATATCTTCTTGAAGACTTCTACACTTGTTCCAGTCGTGTTTCTGATATCTTCTTGAAGACTTCTACACTTGTTCCAGCAGTGTTTCTGATATCTTCTTGAAGACTTCTACACTTGTTCCAGCCGTGTTTCTGATATCTTCTTGAAGACTTCTACACTTGTTCCAGCAGTGTTTCTGATATCTTCTTGAAGACTTCTACACTTGTTCCAGCAGTGTTTCTGATATCTTCTTGAAGACTTCTACACTTGTTCCAGCAGTGTTTCTGATACCTTCTTGAAGACTTCTACACTTGTTCCAGCCGTGTTTCTGATATCTTCTTGAAGACTTCTACACTTGTTCCAGCAGTGTTTCTGATATCTTCTTGAAGACTTCTACACTGTTCCAGCAGTGTTTCTGATATCTTCTTGAAGACTTCTACACTTGTTCCAGCAGTGTTTCTGATATCTTCTTGAAGACTTCTACACTTGTTCCAGCCGTGTTTCTGATATCTTCTTGAAGACTTCTACACTTGTTCCAGCAGTGTTTCTGATATCTTCTTGAAGACTTCTACACTTGTTCCAGCAGTGTTTCTGATATCTTCTTGAAGTCTTCTACACTTGTTCCAGCAGTGTTTCTGATATCTTCTTGAAGACTTCTACACTTGTTCCAGCAGTGTTTCTGATATCTTCTGAAGACTTCTACACTTGTTCCAGCAGTGTTTCTGATATCTTCTTGAAGACTTCTACACTTGTTCCAGCAGTGTTTCTGATATCTTCTTGAAGACTTCTACACTTGTTCCAGCAGTGTTTCTGATATCTTCTTGAAGACTTCTACACTTGTTCCAGCAGTGTTTCTGATATCTTCTTGAAGACTTCTACACTTGTTTCCAGCAGTGTTTCTGATATCTTCTTGAAGACTTCTACACTTGTTCCAGCAGTGTTTCTGATATCTTCTTGAAGACTTCTACACTTGTTCCAACAGTGTTTCTGATATCTTCTTGAAGACTTCTACACTTGTTCCAGCCGTAGTTTCTGATATCTTCTTGAAGACTTCTACACTTGTTCCAGCAGTGTTTCTGATATCTTCTTGAAGACTTCTACACTTGTTCCAGCAGTGTTTCTGATATCTTCTTGAAGACTTCTACACTTGTTCCAGCAGTGTTTCTGATATCTTCTTGAAGACTTCTACACTTGTTCCAGCAGTGTTTCTGATATCTTCTTGAAGACTTCTACACTTGTTCCAGCAGTGTTTCTGATATCTTCTTGAAGACTTCTACACTTGTTCCAGCAGTGTTTCTGATATCTTCTTGAAGACTTCTACACTTGTTCCAGCAGTGTTTCTGATATCTTCTTGAAGACTTCTACACTTGTTCCAGCAGTGTTTCTGATATCTTCTTGAAGACTTCTACACTTGTTCCAGCAGTGTTTCTGATATCTTCTTGAAGACTTCTACACTTGTTCCAGCAGTGTTTCTGATACCTTCTTGAAGACTTCTACACTTGTTCCAGCAGTGTTTCTGATATCTTCTTGAAGACTTCTACACTTGTTCCAGCAGTGTTTCTGATATCTTCTTTGAAGACTTCTACACTTGTTCCAGCAGTGTTTCTGATATCTTCTTGAAGACTTCTACACTTGTTCCAACAGTGTTTCTGATATCTTCGACTTCTACACTTGTTCCAGCAGTGTTTCTGATATCTTCTTGAAGACTTCTACACTTGTTCCAGCAGTGTTTCTGATATCTTCTTGAAGACTTCTACACTTGTTCCAGCAGTGTTTCTGATATCTTCTTGAAGACTTCTACACTTGTTCCAGCAGTGTTTCTGATATCTTCTTGAAGACTTCTACACTTGTTCCAGCAGTGTTTCTGATATCTTCTTGAAGACTTCTACGCTTGCTCCAGCAGTGTTTCTGATATCTTGACTCACGAAATCGTAATGACACGATTGCAAACAAACCATACCACGGGCGGGGTTAGAACTCGCGATCAGAGAGTCTCAAAACTCCAGACCGCCGTGTTAGCCACTGGACCAGCTAGCCACAATAAGATTCGTTCAACTAGGTATATTTCTACACCATAGGAAGGTTAGCATAGGCACCTCTGTGACCACAAATGCAGTGGCTAACGCGACGGTCTGGAGTTTTGAGATTCTCTGATCGCGGGTTCTATCCCCGCCCGTGGTATGGTTTGTTTGCAATCGTTCATTACGATTTCGCGAGTCATGTTTACGGCTTTGAGGGGACTTGAGCTAGAGTTCGTCACGGCCACGCTAGCTGGAAATTCGTCTATAAAAACTTGCATTTGTGGTCACAGTGGTGCCAATGCTAACCTTCCTATGGTGTAGAAATATACCTAGTTGGACGAATCTTATTGTGGCTAGCTGGTCCAGTGGCTAACACGGCGGTCTGGAGTTTTGAGACTCTCTGATCGCGGGTTCTAACCCCGCCCGTGGTATGGTTTGTTTTTCTGATATCTTCTTGAAGACTTCTACACATGTTCCAGCAGATGCTGAATAAGCTGGGACCACGGATGTTGATACAGACCTCTCTTATTATGCCCACCACACCCCTACTTTTCACTGGGCTTATTTTACACTTCCTCCCATATTTCTCACTCTAGTATGTTATGACAGTGTGCAGGATTGGGACAAGTCCCTCAAGTACCTTCCGCCTATAAATTATCATGTATCTCTCTCTCTCTCCTCCATTCCATTAAGTACGTATTTAGGATTTTAAGGCCTTCCCATTAATTTAAATACCTTATTGGCTCTAAAGAGGCTGTGAACTATCATTGTATTTGTTCCAGCTCACCTGAAAGAGGCCATCAACACTAAATAGAAATCTTAATGGGATAACACTTGATTTAAATAGTGTCACCCTTGGCACTGTTTATCTTGTGGATAAAGGCACTTATGTACAGATCATGTTATTAGAAGCCACGTCTTGTTGGCATCACTATTTCTCTACTGTTTATCGTCTTTTCAAAGTTCTCTTTATCCATCTCGTCATCTGGCTGTCGTGACACTTGCCTTATTGTGTTCCAAGTCAGCTGATATTATTACACCCATATCCTTCACATGTTTCTTTCGTTCTATCTGATAATCCTCTTGAATTTTGTGTTTTGTGTACAGTGCCCCTTTTGAGTTCTTCCTTCTTTCCATATCTAAGAAGTTGGTACTTGTCACCACTGAACGTCATGTTGCTCTCCACTGACCATTACAAGACCGTTTATATCTTGTATTTTTCCCGTGTCTTCTTCTGAGGTGATTTTCATGGTTGTTTTGGTATCTGAAAATGATTCATGGAATCGCGAAATGTGTGGGGATCTAACTCATGGTAACCCAGTCCTAAAACTCGCAGGCCAGTGTGGCCCATGCTAACCTTCTTATGGATGAATATTGGATGAATCTTGTTAGGTCGGCATGGTCGAGTGGTTAACAAACTCATCTGCTAATTTTAAGACTTCCTGGCGGTGAGTTCGAACCCTACACGTTCCGTGATCTGCAAATGATGATACGAAATTGTAAGGAGTGCTTATATTTATGCTTGCTATGAGCATAAGAAACAGTAGAGGCCCCAGGACAGTACCTCGGGGCACTCAACTTTTGACTTTGTTAATGCTAGATTTTGTCGTATTTACTATTATCTTCTATATATTAGAAACCTGAAGATCCATTTACCTACTTTCCTTATTATACGTATTGCCCTTATTTTATGTGTAATCAACCCATGATCGTATTTTTCAAATACCTTTGTGATATCTCTGTAGGCCGCATCTGCATTTTGTTCCAATGCTTCCATAATTCTGTCACAGCGCTCCTTGATCCTTCTGTTATGTTCCGTGTGAGCAGGACCTGCCTAGCAAGGGCCACTAGCTATAATTATGAAAATGGTAAACAGTACCGACCAGCAGATGAACAAGATACATGTGCAACAGGTTAAGTTAGATAAAATTGACCAGATGTGGTGAAAATAGTTCAGGAAACTTACACTAGAGGATCTGTCTACTGGCTACACCACCTCCTCCAGCTTCTAGTCACCTGACTGCAGTATATAAGCCACTTCTCCCAGCATATGCTGTTCGTTTCTCAAGACTGATGGACTAGACACGTCTATTCGTCCTGGCCTTCTACTGGCTTACCCGTCCACATCTTTAACAATTAATATTAGTATTACAGTTAGGTACCTTTATTATTGAAACATTTGGCCTACTGAAGAAGGAAGTTTGAGGTGGTCAGTCCCTCAGCCTTGGAGAAGGAAGTTTGAGGTGGTCAGTCCCTCAGCCTTGGAGAAGGAAGTTTGAAGTGGTCAGTCACTCAGCCTTGAAGAAGGAAGTTTGAGGTGGTCAGTCCCTCAGCCTTGAAGCAGTAAGTTTGAGGTGGTCAGTCCCTCAACCTGGAGGAAGACTGACCTTCATAGTGTTGAACAGTGAACCTGGAGCCTAGGAATGCAGTCTTGTATACTGCCAGGGTGGAAGCACTGGACGTGTGTCCCCACACCTGCTGTACCTGTTCACTTAGTACTAAGTACCTGAGTGCTAGTTATCTTATACCTACTGCCCCTGTTCACCTGGTATTAAGTAGGTACCTGGGTGTTAGTCGTCTTACACTTGTTGTCCCTGTTCACCTAGCAGTAAGTAGGTACCTGGGTGTTAGTAGACTGGTGTGGGTGGCATCCCGGGGGGTGGTAGTATACCTCAAATACATCTGAGTTTTTAAAAGAACTGAGGTAGGTCAACACCTGTAAAACCTTGAGACGTCTCAGGAGGCAGTAAGCCAGGAGACCTACTGCAGTGCTACCCTATTCTTCCGTTGTGTTGGTTGTGAGTAGACCTGCCTAGCATGGACCAGTAGGCCTACTGCAGTGCTACCCTATCCTTCTCTTGTGTTGGTTGTGAGTAGGACCCGCCTAGCGTAGGCCTGTAGGCCTATTGACCTATTAGACTGGCCAGAAATATTGCGGGTTTAAAGAATTTTGGGGATTAGAGCAACGTCGACCTTATGTTATGCAGCCATAAGGGCTACAATAGTACCGTTAGGCACTTAACCAGGATAACGGAAGGAGAGGGAGGATAGACCTCCCTGGCTAGGCAGGGCTAGGTGGACGATAGACCCCCTGGCTAGGCAGGGCTAGGTGGACGATAGACCCCCTGGCTAGGCAGGGCTAGGTGGACGATAGACCCCCTGCCTAGGCAGGGCTAGGTGGACGATAGACCCCCTGGCTAGGCAGGGCTAGGTGGACGATAGACCCCCCTGCCTAGACAGGCCTAGGTGGACGATAGACCCCCTGGCTAAGCAGGGCTAGGTTGACGATAGACACCTCTGGATAGGCAGGGCTAGGTGGACGATAGACCCCCCTGGCTAGGCAGGGCTATGTGGACGATAGACACCCCTGGATAGGCAGGGCTAGGTGGACGATAGACCCCCTGGCTAGGTAGGGCTAGGTGGACGATAGACCCCCTGGCTAGGCAGGGCTAGGTGGACGATAGACCCCCCTGCCTAGACAGGGCTAGGTGGACGATAGACCCCCTGGTTAGGCAGGGCTAGGTGGACGATAGACCCCCTGGCTAGGCAGGGCTAGGTGGACGATAGACCCCCCTGGCTAGGCAGGGCTAGGTGGACGATAGATCCCCCTGGCTAGGCAGGGCTAGGTGGACGATAGACCCCCCTGGACAGGCAGGGCTAGGTGGACGATAGACCCCTCTGCCTAGGCAAGGCTAGGTGGACGATAGACCCCCTGGCTAGGCAGGGCTAGGTGGACGATAGACCCCCCTGCCTAGACAGGGCTAGGTGGACGATAGACCCCCGGCCACCCTAAGGGGGAAGGAAGGGGGTCTGGGGCCGGTCCATTAAGGGGTATGGATCACTACCACGTCTCCCTGGCCCACTGCCTGTTGTTTACAAGCACCCACTACCTGTTTATTACGATTATTATTGTTATTATATTTTCTGGTGAGCGCTAAATCCTTGTGGATCATACAGTGTCTGTAGAATGACGCTTACCCCTTCCTGTTTACCCTTTACCATTCCCTGTTTACCTGCTGCCACTTCCTTGTTTACCTGCTCCCACTTCCTGTTTTCCTGCTCCCACTTCCTGTTTACCCACTCCCACTTCCTGTTTACCTACTCCCACTTCCTGTTTACCTGCTCCCATTTCCCTGTTTACCTACTCCCACTTCCTTGTTTACCCTGGCCCCACTTCCTTTTTTACCTGCTCCCACCCCTGTTTACCTGCTCCCACTTCCTGTTTACCCACTCCCACTTCCTGTTTACCTGCTCCCACTTCCTGTTTACCTACTCCCACTTTCTGTTTACCTGCTCCCACTTCCTGTTTACCCACTCTCATTTCCCTGTTTACCTACTTCCACTTTTTTTTACCCGCTCCCATTCCGGGTTTACCTGCTCCCATTTCCCTGTTTACCCACTACCACTTCCTGTTTCCCCCACTCCCATTTCCTGTTTACCTGCTCCCACTTCATGTTTCCCCACTCCCAAACTTCCTGTTTACCTGCTCTCCACTTCCTGTTTACCCACTACCACTTCCTGTTTACCCACTCCCACATTCCTTTGTTTACCTGCTCCCACTTCCTGTTTATCCACTCCCACTTCCTGTTTACCCATCCCACTTTTGTTTACCTGCTCCACTCCGGTTTACCCACTCCCACTTCCTGTTTACCTGCTCCCCACTTCCTGTTTACCTACCCCCACTTTTTTTTTACCTGCTCCCACTTCCTGTTTACCCACTCTCACTTCCTGTTTTACCTACTTCCCTTCCTGTTTACCGCTCCCACTTCTGTTTACCTGCCCCCATTTCCTGTTTACCTGCTCCACTTCATGTTTACCCACTACCACTTCCTGTTTACCTGCTTCCATTCCCTGTTTACCCACTACCATTTCCCTGTTTACCCACTCCCACATCCTGTTTACCTGCTCCCACTTCCTGTTTATCCACTCCCCTTCCTGTTTATCCACTCCCACTTCCTGTTTACCCACTCCCACTTTCTGTTTACCTGCTCCCACTTCCTGTGTACCCACTCCCCCCTTTCCTGTTTACCTGGATGCCTTTTTCCTTGTTTACCTGCTCCCACTTCTGTTCACCCAATGCCCAATTTCCCGTTTACCTGCTCCCACTTCCTGTTTATCTGCTCCTATTTCCTGTTACCTGCTCTCACTCCCTGTTTACCTGCTCCCACTTTCTGTTTATCACTCCCACTTCCTGTTACCTGCTCCCACTTCATGTTTACCTGCTTCCACTTCCTGTTTATCTGCTCACACTTCCTGTTTACTCATTTCCCACTTCCTGTTTACCCACTCCCACTTCCTGTTTACCTACTCCCACTTCCTGTTTACCCACTCCACTTCCTGTTTATCCACTCACATTTTCCTGTTTACCCACTCCCACTTCTGTTTACCCCACTCCCACTTCATGTTTACCCACTCCCACTTCCTGTTACCCCCCTCCCACTTCTGTTTACCTGCTCCCACTTCCTGTTTACCCACTCCCACTTCCTGTTTACCCACTCCCACTTCCTGTTTACCCCAACTCCCATTTCCCTTTGTTTACCCACTCACATTTTCCCTGTTTACCTGTTCCACTTCCTGTTTACCACTCCCACTTCTTGTTTACCCACTCCCACTTCCTGTTTACCCACTCCCACTTCCTGTTTACCCACTCCCACTTTCTGTTTACCCACTCCCACTTCTTGTTTACCCACTCCCACTTCCTGTTTACCCACTCCCACTTCCTGTTTACCTGCTACCACTTTCTGTTTACCTACTGCCACTTCCTGTTTTAAAATAGTTTGATTATCAGATGTACCAGGTTGTGATGGCTGGACCAGCGGGATAAACACAGCCTGGTTCAACAGATAGTCCAGGAATAATCTTGCTGGCTGCAAAGCTAGGAATACCACTCAGCTCACACACTGAGGTCCCTGGTTCGATCCCACGTACGGGTAGAGAGAGGACGTGTTTCCTTAAGACACCTGTTGTCCATGTTCACCTAGCAGTAAAATAGTACCTGGGTGTTAGTGGACTGGTGTGGGTCACATCCTGGGTGTTAGTGGACTGGTGTGGGTCACATCCTGGGTGTTAGTGGACTGGTGTGGGTCACATCCTGGGTGTTAGTGGACTGGTGTGGGTCACATCCTGGGTGTTAGTGGACTGGTGTGGGTCGCATCCTGGGACAAAACTGACCTAATTTGTGGGAAATGCTCAGCATAACACGCGGCTTTCTATATAGTAGTATGTCACTGATGTCAACTATGGTCTGTATACCCTGTTCTTGCACTGGTAGAAATAAAGATTATTATTATTATTATTATTATTATTATTATTATTATTATTATTATTATTATTATTATTATTATTATTATTAGCTTCACTTCACCTTACTGCAGTATATAAGCCACTTCACACATACTGACTTATATCAAGATCAATGGATTGAACACATCGACTTCAGGCTGAGGGACTGATTATTCAAAGTCGCATCTTTCACCGTTTTTCTCTGTACTGGACTAGTGAAGCCACTGGCTGGTGAAATGTTTCCACAATAAAGATTCCCAAATGAAGCACAAGTATCTCATTCATCTACTGGCCCATGCTAGGCAGGTCCAAGTCGCAAGGCAGGTCCAGGTCACAAGGTTTTAGCTTCTATGACGGTACTTGGGAGTTTGTTCCACTCATCCACAACTCTATTACCAAACCAGTACTTTCCTATATCCTTTCTAAATCTGAATTTTTCCAACTTAAAACCATTGCTGCGAGTCCTGTCTAGGCTAGATATTTTCAGCACACTATTTACATCCCTTTATTTATTCCTGTTTCATTTATCACCTCAATCATATCCCCCCTAATTCTACGTCTTTCTAGAGAGTGCAGTTTCAGGGCCCTTAGTCTATCCTCATAGCGAAGGTTTCTGATACATGGGATCAACTTTGTCATCCTCCTTTGTTTCCCTTTTCCAGAGAATTTATATCCATTCTGTAATCGGTGACCAAAACTGTGCGCAAAAATCTAAATGAGGCCTAACCAAGGATGTATAGAGTTGAAAAACAACCTGAGGGACTCCTATTATTTATGCTCTTGATATGAAGCCAAGGATTCTATTAGCTTTATTGCGAACACTTATGCACTGTTGTCTTGGTTTCAGATTACTACTAACCAGAACTCCTAAATTATTTTTGCATTCCGAGTGATTAAGATCTACATTATTTAGTTTATGTCATGGCCTATTTTTCTTTCCAATGCAGAGAACTTTGCATTTATCTACATTAACGCATCTGCCACTTCTCCAAACCATTACACCAACTTGGTGTCCTCGTCAGAATTTATCTGACCGTAAACTTATGTTACAACAAGGGCCCCAAAAATGACTCCTGTGGAACACCGCTTATGAGTGTGCCCACTCTGTCTATCCTACTTATACAAAAATTTTTACTTACAGGTCAATACGCCTTGATCCAGGAAATATTTCCTCTATTCCGTTTTGCCTTAAAGGGTTTCCCCAATACCCTCTGATGTGGAATCTATCGAAAGCCTTACTGAAGTCCATATACACAATATCCCTATCATTTACCATGATCTACCTCCTCAAATACCTTAGTTTAAGAAAGTTAAATAAATTCGTAAGGACAGAAAAAAGCCCCTTTGTAAAACCATGTTGGGGATTCATTAATCAAACTGTGTCTTTCAAGATGGCTACGAACTGCTTCGGAAATTATTGATTCCATCAAATTTTCCCACAGTGAAAGCTAGGCTAATTGGTCTATAATTTGATGCTAACGAACTGTCTCCTTTGTAGAGAGGTATTACATTAGCCATTTTCCACTTATCTGGCACTATGCCAGGAGAGCGAAACATGTCATTATTAAAGTATCCTAATGGTGTCGAACTAGACAATTGTGGAAACGTTTCGCCAAGCAGTGGCTCCCACCTGGAGACTAACCTGGAGAGTCTACCTGGAGGCTATTCCGGAGATCAACGCCCCCGCAGCCCGGTCCATAACCAGGATTCCCGGTAGCTCAGGGCTTGATCAACCACGCTGTTACTGCTGGCCGCACGTAGTTCAGCATACGAAACCACAGCCCGGCTGATTCGGCACCGACTTTAAGTATCTGTCCAACTCCCTCTTGAAGGCAACCAGGGGTCTAGTGGTAATTCCCCTTATGCTTGGTGGGAGGTTGTTGAACAGTCTTGGGCCCCGGACACTTATGGTATTTTCTCTTAGTGTACCAATGGCTCCCCTACATTTCATTGGAGGTATTTTGCATCGCCTGCCCAGTCTTTTACTTTCGTAGGGAGTGATTTCTTTGTGCATATTCAGGACCATTTCTTCCAGGATTTTTCAAGTGTAGATTATGATATATCTCTCTCTCCTGCGTTCCAGCGAGTACAAGTCAAGTGCTTCCAAGCGTTCCCAGTAGTTAAGGTGCTTGACAGAACTTATACGTGCAGTAAAGGATCTCTGTACACTCTCTAGATCTGCAATTTCACCTGCTTTGAATGGAGATGTTAATGTACAGCAGTATTCCAGCCTAGAGAGAACAAGTGATTTAAAAAGGATCATCATTGGCTTGGCATCTCTTGTCTTGAATGTTCTCATTATCCATCCTATCATTTTCTTTGCACTTGTGATCGTGGCACTGTAATAATGTTGGTAAAATTACCGACAATATGTAAAGTAAAAGGACACAAGTGCAACTAATGTGACATTCTATTGTGGCAACGTTTCACTCTCCAGGAGCTTTGTCAAGACGGCTTGACAAAGCTCCTGGAGAGCGAAACGTTGCCACAGTAAAAATGTCACATTAATTGCACTTGTGTCCCTTTACTTTACATATTGTCGGTAATTTTACCAACATTATTACAGATCGTAGTATCATCTGCAAAGGATGACACGGTGCTGTGGCTTGCATCTCTGTCTATGTCTGATATGAGGATGAAGAACAGGATGGGGGCGAGTACTGTGCCTTGTGGAACAGAGGTTCTCACTATGGCAGCTTCCGTTTTTCTGTTTTTCTTCCAGTGCATCCAAGACCATATCATAGTGATCCAGTAGTTGTGAGAGGCAGGAGCGACCTGCCCTGAACCCATGTTGCCCTGGATTGTGCAGATTTTGGGAATCCAAGTGGTTTGTAATCCTGCTTCTTAGCACTCTTTCAAATATTTTTTTATGTTGCAAGACGTTAGAGCTATTGGTCTATAGTTCTTAGCTAATGCTTTGCTGCCACCTTTATGGAGTGGGGCTATATCCGTCGTTTTTGGTGACTGTGGAATCTCACCTGTGTCTCAGCTCCTTCTCCATAGCATACTTAGAGCCAGTGAGAGGGGTTTCTTGCAGTTCTTAATGAACACAAAGTTCCATGAGTCTGGGCCGGGACTAGTGCATGGGCATGTTTCAATGGCTTTCTCATGTCTATCGATTAGGGTAATTCGAAATTGGCAAAATTGATGAGTTTTGAGGCTCCCTTCCCTGAAAACATTTGGATTTCGATCTTACTGATAGTGACTCGCTAAACACAGGTCGTATTGGGATTCAAATAGCTCACTCATTTCTTTGTTAATACTGTGTAAGTCCAATACCAGAGAAAGAAATTCCTTGTGTCTTTTTGAATTTTAATTTTTCACTTGTATTCCTTGTTGTTTTTTTCAATTTTCATTTTCCTTTTTAATTTTAACCTCTACTGGGTCTTGTTTAGTCCTTTAACTTAGTTCTATTCCAATTCTCTCTCCTTCCTTCGGTGTATTTCAGCATTTCCCGTTGTATAGGGTATCAGGTTCTGGCGGGTTCTTCGTAGTCTTCGTAGAGGGAACTTCTTTCTCTCTCCAGTTTACTTCCTCTCTTCTTTCTTAGGGGAAAACGTCGTGAACATGTTTCAGCTACCAGAAGTTTTATCTTTTCAAGGCACAGGTTTGGATCCAAACAGAGATGAATAGTTGCACAAGTGTCTTTTTCACTAGTTCATATTCCTGTCGGTATATTCGTTCGAAAAAACACTCGTACACAAGGTGTCCGTTGCTTGGGTGGTTAGCGCATTCAGCTAACGCCCAAGTGTGGGTAGACACTGGGCGTGTTCCTTTACACCTGCTGTCCCTGTTCACCTAGCAAGTAAGTAGGTACCTTGGATTATCCCTCACACCTGCGTCCTGTTACCTAGCAGTAAGTAGGTACCCGGGGTATTAGTCCTTAACCTGCTGTCCCTGTTCACCAGCATGTAAGTTGGTACCTGTATATTTGTTATCTTACACTTACTTGTCCCTGTTACCCAGCCCGTAAGTTGGTACTGGGTTTAGTCGCCCTTTTGTGGGTGGCATCCTTGGGGGGAGGGTTAGTACACTAAATGAAGAAGAGGGCAGGATAAACCTCCTAGCTGTGAAATTGATCCTGTACAAAGCAATACTAACTGACTTTCAATCCAGATTCTTGTATGTGTGACCTTCTGTCAGAAAGGGGGTGAGGTTTCTTTATCTTTAAAAAACACGTTTGACTTGACCTGACCTCAGCTTTTCCTTCCTTCGTGCCCTGACCTGAGTTTTTGCTTCCATCCATTGTTTTTTTCCCCTGTGTTTTTAGTGGGCTCAAAACCAAAAATTAAAAATTAAATCCCTTTAAAAACTCAGGCAACAGTAACATTTTTGGTTTTTCGGCCCTGATCAACGCAAAGGGCTGGTTACAGACCCGGGGCCCGGGGGGGTTGACCCCCCCAAAACCCTCCGAAGGGATATTCCAGTAGTTGGAGGGGATTTTCTGACTTTCTTTAAAAAATTAAGACACTGTGCAACTTCTGGGTATCTTTTTTGTAGACTTGCCCTCCAGTGGCTTTATCAGTACAATACAGGACAAATGTAAGACGGGAAAAACCCTTAAAAAGAGAAGGGAATATCCCCCCAGGGGGAAGACCGAGCTTGAAGCTCAGGGGGGAAGGCTTGCTTATATACGGCGTCAGGTTAGGGGCCATACAGTACTGTAGTGGATACAAAACTTAGTGGGGTATAAAAATGTTAAGGGGGGATACCTACTGTGTAGGATACATTACTGTAGTAGGTACTACTGTATAGGGTACTTACTGATAGGTATATACGTAGGGTAGAAAAAAGTAGTGGGATACAAAACAGGGGGGAAAAAATACGATGGGGTACAATACGATGGGGTACAATACTGTAGTATACATACTTATGGGTCCTTTTAGTGGGATACAAACGTAGTTTGGTACAATACTGAGTGGGGGGACAAATACTGTGTGGGGGTAAATACTGTAGTGGATACAATCTTGGGGGATACAATAGTAGTTTTTTTACAATTCTGTATGAGATACAAACTGTATTGGATACAATATGTAGTGGTAAAAACTGTATGGGGTACAAAACTGTATGGGTCAAAACTTAGGGGGATACATCTGTAGTTGATACAATACTGTAGTGGGATACAATATGTGTTTGGGGTAAAATATGTAGTGGGGTACAATACTGTAAATGGGGAAAAAATCGTAGGGGGTACAATACGTAGTGGGGTACAATACTTTTGTGGGATACAATACTGTAGTGGGGAACAATTTGTAGTTGGGAACAAACTGAGTTGGGTACAAACTGTAGTGGGATACAATCTGTAGTGGATACAAAAACTGATGGGAACATACGTAAGGGTACAATACGTATGGGGTACAAAACTGTGTGGGATACAATACTGTAATAATACAATAAGTAGGGGTACAAACTGTATGGATACAATACTGTAGGGATACAATACTGTGGGGATACAAAATGATAGGGAAAAATACTTGGGGGAAAAATACTGAGTGGGGTACAATACTGTAGTGGGGGCAATACGTAGTGGGTACAATACGAGTAGGGGTACAAAACTGTATGGGTACAATACGAGGGGATACAATACTTTTTAGTAGGAAACTACTGTAGTGGGATAAAATACGTTGGGGATCAATAGTATGGATACAAAACTGATGGGGAAATACTGTAGTGGAACAAACGTAGTGGGATACAATATTGGATACAAAACTGTATGGGATACAATCTGTAGTGGGGGTACAATACGAGTGGGGAAAAATACTGTAGTGGATACAATACGTAGTGGGGGACAATACTGTAGTGGGGTACAATACTGTAGTGGGAACAATACGATGGGGGTTGTATCTGGACATAGGCACCTGTAAATTAACGTTTTGAGAATTTATTATCACACAAAATTTCGAGCTAAAAAACTCCCTTTTTCAGCTAAAAGGAGATTTCAGCGTTAAAAAATCCGAATATAAAATATACCCTGGTATTTCATTTTTTATTATTATTTTTATTATCGATATCGATGATTTATATTTTTTTGGTTTTGGAGGGTTTTTATAGTATATAGAATAACAAAATCAGGAAAGATCTGTACATTGTTCACTTGTTTTTAAACCCGGGTTTACTGTGTATGGGCAGGGGGTCCAAACCCAAGCGGGTCACCAGCAAGGGGTCTCTGCTCCCGAAAAAAGCCCCCGACTACCAACTGAAGTGAGTCAGTTCTCCCTGATCTAGCCCTGACTACCAACTGACAGTGATCGTTGCTCCCCGATCTAGCCCTGACTACCAGACGGACAGTGAGTCAGTCTGCCCCGATCTAGCCCCGCTAAGACTGAATGAGTCAGTTGTCCCTGATCTAGCCCCATCCAACTGACAGTGAGCATCGCTCCCCATCAGCCCGACTACCCAAAGACAGTTTCATCTGCTCCTGATCTAGCCCTGCTACCAGACTGGCGGACAGTCTGCTCCCGATTTCCCTGCTACCAACTGACGTGGTCAGTCGCTCCCTGATCTGTCCTGATACCAACGGCAGTGAGCATCTGCTCCCTGATCTACCCTGGGCTACCAAACTGGCAGTGATCGTTTGCTCCCGACTACCCGACACCAGACTGGCATGATCATTTTTCTCCCATCTAGCCCTGACTACCAATGGGGAGGGTCAGTTTGCTCCCCTATCTACCTGACACCAGAAATGGGGTTAGCGTTTGCTCCCCGATCACCCGACTACCGACTACATGAGTCATTTCTCCCCTATCAACCCTGACTACCAGACTGGCGGGGAGTCTCTCTCCCTATCTAGCCCTGACTACCAAACTGACAGTAGTCATCGCCCCTGTCTAGCCCTGACTACCAGACTGGGAGTGAGTCATTGCTCCCTGACAGCCCTGACTACCAGACGGCAGTGATCAGTCTTCCCGACTACCCCGATACCAACTGACAGGGGTCAGTTTTGCTCCCGTCTCCCTGATACCGGGGCTAAGTGAGTCAGTTTTCTCCCTATCTACCCTGACACCAATGGCAGTGAGTCATCTGCTCCCTGATCTACCCCACAACCCAAATGGCATGAGTCAGTCTGCCCCGATTAGCCCTGACTACCGACTGACCGTGAGTCTTTGCCCCTGATTACCCGACTACCAGACTGGCAGTGAGTCAGTCTCCCCCGATCTACCCAACTACCAACTGGATGAGTCAGCTGCCCCTGACCAGCCCGACTACCAGACTCATGATCAGTTTGCTCCCGATCACCCCCGACTACCAACTGCGTGATCAGCCCGCTCCCTGATCTGCCCACTTTCCAACTGGGAGTGAGTCAGTCTGCTCCCGATCACCCAAAAACCCGACTGGCAGTTTCTTTTGCTCCCCTTTTACCCTGACTACCAACGACGTGAGCGTTTTTCCCCGAAACCCCGACTACCAACTGGCAGTGGGGTCATTGCTCCCTGATCAGCCCTAACTACCAGAAATGGCATGAGTCGTCTTTCTCCCTGCAGCCCCTTTCCAGACTGACTGGTCATTTGCTCCCTATCTACCCTGCTACCAACGGGCAGTGGTGGGGCCTGTCCTATTAGCCCTGAAAAACCCGACGGCATGATCATCTCTCCCGTTTTGCCCCCAATCCAGAATGGCAGGGGCATCTGCTCCCGATCTACCCCACCGGCTGACATAAATCAGTTTGCTCCCTGATCTACCCGACTACCAGACTGCAGTGATCATCTGCTCCCTGATCTACCCTGACTCAACTGGCAGGGTCATCTGCTCCCGATCTACCCTAACTACCGTGGCAGGAGTCATCTGCTCCCTATTACCCTGACTACCAACGGGGCAGTGACATTGCTCCCTGATCTCCCCCCGGCTCTGTCATTAATTATTTTTTAGTTCACTCGGTTGAAATATTTGGAATTGACTTAAGAATGCTCTATTTTAAAAAGTATTTTTCCGAAGGTTGATTGTTTTTTCTCGGCCCCCCTTAAACCCTTTTCGGGCCACGTCTTTTCGCCAATTTTTCCCTGCTTTATGACAGAACCAGAGATCTTTTTAAATTTTTTTCATTTATGTTTTTGGGACGTATAATCATAGGGGTTTAACGTTTCCCCCTTTGTAATAATATACGTATTGGGTTTAAACGTCTTGTTGGGGTAAAGACTTAAAGTTTTTAAAGATTTTAAAAAGTTTTCCTTTCTTAATGTGTATTACCGGGGGTAACTTAAATTATACAGTTGTAAATACAACTATTGTACATACAATATTGAGATTTTTATAGTACAAAGATAAAATATTGTATTAAAATACTTAAAAATTAAAAAATTTATGTATTATTTCCTATTGAATTCCCCCGAACTCTAAAAATTTTAAACAACTTAATTCAATAGCTTGTTCCCTAAAGGGGAAAAGTTTTGTAACACCGAGTTCTAATTTTCTTTGAAAAACTTCCAGGGTTAAAAAAATTTTTCTAACCCTTATGTTAACAGGGGGGATACAATACGAGTAGGGTAAAAACTGTGGGGAACAGCACTGTGTGAAAATGAACTCCCGGGTACTACATGCCCTGTTATCAAAGTCGATCTTTACCGGTTTTTCCTCTCTCCACTGTGTCCCCCCCCCTCCCTGTGTCTCCCTCCCCTCTTCACTGTTCCTCTCTCTCTCTCACTCACTGTCTGTTCCCTCTCACTCAGTCTTGTCTCCCTCTCACTCACTGTCTGTTCTCCCTCTCACTCATGTCTTTTCCCCTCTCACCACTGCTTTGTCCCCCTTCCTCACTGTTTGTCTCCCCCTTCAATTCCCCACCCTGTCTCTCTTCACCTCTCTTCAATTTCCCCACTCTCACTTCCCCCTCAACAATATACAGCGAGAAGCCTAAAACCCTGGGGTTTTTTCCAACGCCCTTTGGGGGGGGGAGGGGACTTGAAAGATGAATTCGTTTTCGGGGGCAGGCTTTTCCCTTTCCAAGTTCCTGATCAAGACCCCCCCCCCCTCACACCTTCCCATTAAAGGGCGACACTGACTTTCACTCGCTGGTCAATTTTATTCATTTCTTTTTTCCCCCTGTCTTCAATTTAGGTGGGAAGGCAAACCCCAGGGTGACATTAGCGGGGGGTCAAAGGGGATTGGGGACCCGACGGCGGCATTTAACCCCTGACGGCGGCATTAAGCCACCTGGCGGCGGGGTACGCCACCCGGGGGCGGCTTAGAAAGGACGAAAACTATTCGTACGAGCGTAAACCCTAGGGGGCCACAGCCTTGAGGGGGGGAGACAGTCATCTGAAAGCCAGGGAAAAGGGGTGCGTCAATGCCTTGATCAAGAGCCCTTCACCTATGTTTTATGGGACTGATTATTATTTTATTTTCCCCATACGGTTTGGTAGTTAAACCCGTAAGGGGCCCTATAGGCACCCCGGGGTGTTGGGTAAATCAGAGATGGGACATCACCCCTAAAAAAAATTTAAAAAGAGATGGCCATCACCCAAAAAAAGATGTAAACAGAGATGGCACATCACCCAAAAAACAGATTAAAAGAGATGGCAGCTCACCCATAAATAACAGATTAAAAAGATGGCAGCACACCCCTAATTAACAAGATGGCAGCATCCCCTAAAAACAATGTAAACAGAATGGGAGCATCACCCATAAAAACGATTAAAACAGAGAGGCAGCATCACCCCTAAAAACAGATTAAACAGAGATGGGGGCCCTCCCCCTAAATAACAGAGTAAATAAAAGATGGAGCAAACCCCAATTAACAAGTGGCACTCACCCATAAAAACCCGATGTAAACAAAATGGCAAACCCCCATAAAAAAAGATGAAAAAAGGAGGCAGCATCACCCCTAAAAACAATTAAACAAGATGGGGACACCATAAAAAAAAAAATTAAACGAGATGGCAGCATCACCCCAAAAAAACGAATGCGATCCCCAAAAAAACGATTTAAACAAATGGGAGCATCAACCCCTAAAAACGATGTAAAAAAAGGCCAGTTTTTTAAACATTTTTGTCCGTAGAGAAAACTGTTCATCGTTATACTGTAATATAATAAATTGAGTATTTAAAAAAGGGGGGGAGGAGACACTGAAGAAAAAGGGTCGAAGATAATGTAATACAGAAGGGCCTAGAATTCTTGAGGTAATTTAAAAACCATATAGTTAATAAAAAATTTTAAAAAAAACAATGAGTTTTTTCTTGTGGATTTGCCCATTCAATCGTAAAACGGAAATCAAAGTACCTACTTGTCTATTACTCTTTGTTAAACCTTTAATATATATTAAAAAAAAGTACGGTGAGTGACCATGTTTTTTTTTTTTTTTTTTGGGTTGTTTTTTAATAAAGGGACACGTGTGAAACTATCCGCACTTTGTTGTGGGGGACGTTTCGCTCTCCAGGGCTTCGTCCGAAAATTTGCCAAAATAGAAGTTGCTTTGTTGACTTTTCCCCTTTTTTTACATATTGTTGGAATCACCAAATTACTACAAAAGTATTTGGGTTTAAAATTTTAACATATTTTAAAATTTTTATTTTACATTTAAAAAAGATGTATTGTGTTAAATATCTCCATCCAGGGGTTAAATTTTGAGGGGCAGGCCCCCAACTGGGCTGTTTCCTGCGCAAGCGGTGTGTCACGCGTGTGTACAGGGGACAGGATATCCTAAAAACAGTTTTTAAAAAAATCAATAAACCCGGGGGAGTTTTAACATTGAGGCACAAACATCCAAATTTTCCAATGTTTAGGGGACTAAGATTATTTGATATCAGGTCCAAAAATTGGTCTTGATGCAAAAGAGCAGGTTATACTTTCATTTTTCCCAAAATCTTTTTTTTTTTTTATTACCGTAAAAAACAAATGACAAAATAAATTATCCCAAAAAAAAAGCGAAATCTAAAGCAAAACCGCACGGTCGACGTCATAGAAAAAACCTATGATAAAAGTGGAAAAGGGGTGGGTTGTCCTGGGCCCGGGGCCCTCACATCTACACAAACCCCACTATTTTTGAGCACATCACCCCTTTCACATCTACGACACATTTTTCCCCCACCCACGAATCCTTCCAAAACCCTTTACAATTCAACTATTTTAAAATGGTTTTTAATGCTCGTTTCCCCACTAAAAATCTATAGCTATTGTTAAAATATAATTTGAAGAATTAACATTAGACTGCAAAAACGGAAAGGGGGAGTGCTACAGCTAAGATTTAAAAGGAGAAAAAGAAACCGAGTGCAGACGGGCCCTCCCGAGCCACTTGCTCACCAGTGCTCCTTCCACTCGACTACCATCCCCAAAACTCTTGTTAAATATGCCAATAAATCTCCAAACATAATAAAAAAAAAATTTGTTGCCCAACAAATTTGGATTAAACAACTTTGGTTTGGAACGTAAATATAAAAATGATTTCCTTACATGCTAAAGGTAAGAGTTACAAGGGGAAAAACTAATATCTGGTTGTGATTTTCGATGAGGGTAACCTCTCACCTCTCCCAACAGCTTTTTGGGAAAGCGTTGGTTGTCACATACAATCCTGAAGGAAAGTGACCCAAAAGGTTCCCTTATAAGTTGCTCCTGCCAAACAAAAAACAGAGGGGTTTTTGAACGAACAGAGAAGAGAAGAGAGAGGGGAGGGGGAGGGGCTACGGTAACAAAGGAGCTTGGAACCTGCCTTACCGGCATAGTTGTGTTTACCACATAACCTTCTCCACATACACACACACACACACAATCACCCCTGATGTTCCCCACCAAACATACACTGTGTTCACCCACAGATTCTATGACTGTACCTACTCCGATGTTCTACCGTCATTCCTACGTATACCCCAAACCGGTCCTGACCTGATTTAAGACTGGGGGACTGGTATCCGGGCTGGGGTTAGGACGGGTCACTCACAAAGGGGGTAAACCCGACCCGCTTATATGGGGTTTGGGTCACCCCCCAACCTGAATTGGGCGGTTTCAGGCTAGGGCCTCAACCTGGCTTACATTTGGGGGCACCCACCAAGCCTGGTTTGGCCTGGTTTTTACTGACTGGGTCACCCCCCAAAACCTGGTTCTGGCTGGCTTACATGACTGGGGTTTCCCACTAAAACCTGGTTGGGTTACATGCTTGGGGGGGGGAACACTCTCATACCCACCAACACAAACACGTTTCCCCCCACCTTCCCACATTTCATAAAGAGCTGGGCAGTCGGCGAAAATGAATCGGCTTCGTTGAGTTGGCCCGCTTTCATGACAAAACACACATTGTAATGAACTAAAAGACGTTTCGGGGCCGGGCATAATAAAGTGCGAAGGACTTTAAAGGTTCAGGGAAGCCTGTAACATCATGCACCTTTACTTCCATAGTTTTTTACATTTTTTCCAAATTTTTAAATTGAAGTTAGCCGAGTCTTTTGACACCCGGAGTTGAGTTGGTAAATCTTAGGAACCTGGCCAGGGGTTGGTGCGGGAGAGAAAAAGTCTGGAAACCCGTCAAAAGGTATACCCGGGGGAGATAAAGCCATTGAAGTATGTTCGCCGCCCCCATCCTGCGATACAAAGACCATAGGAAGCTTTACGCGTTTTGCCGGAAAAAAGCCTTTAACCCAAAGGGTTTCCTCTCTTATTTTTGTCATCCTTCTTTTTGATATGAAATTCCCACCATAGGGGCTTGTTTTAGTAACTGGGGAGTGCTCCTCCCCTTCAAGCGCACCACTCGGGCATCCTTCAAATACACTATCATCACAAACACACTGGTGTTTCCGCATTCCACCCGCCGTCTACCCTTTAAAATTACTTTTCCAAAATATAAACCCGACTTTAAAATAAAGGTTTTATTATTAAAATTACAATAAACACATCACCAAAGAGGGAAAAAAACAGAAATTCCTACACTACAAGCGTTTTTCGTTTTGACACAGCCAGAGGGCGTGGGGGGGTTCTGTAAGTCCTACACGGCGATTTCACATTTTTATGGGGGGTCGAAATCTCGATTTTTAAAATCCACACCAAATAAACCTTTACCCATCACATACACTACAGCCCCGTATACTTGCATCATACAAGGGATACCCTTCTTCTTGACCTGTATAAAATCCCGGGTACCAGAAAAGAAAAACAGCTTTTTCTGACCCACACCCCAGGCCACCCTCCCCCAAGCGAAGGTCACTTGCACAATATTCTACTTAATAAATTTTCCCTTCCGAACCATTAAAAATACATTCCTTTCTCTATGTTAAAAATGTTGTTAATAAGTTTTTTTAAGGTTGCTTGACCTAT
>NC_069484.1:24276166-24346166 GCF_026875155.1 Cherax quadricarinatus | reverse complement strand
CACAGCCTGGGACACGTTATTCCCAGGCCTGTCACAACACAGCCTGGGACACGTTATTCCCAGGCCTATCACAACACAGCCTGGGACACGTTATTCCCAGGCCTATCACAACACAGCCTGGGACACGTTATTCCCAGGCTATCACAACACAGCCTGGGACACGTTATTCCCAGGCCTATCACAACACAGCCTGGGACACGTTATTCCCAGGCCTATCACAACACGGCCTGGGACACCTCATTCCCAGGCCTATCACAACACAGCCTGGGACACGTTATTCCCAGGCCTATCACAACACGGCCTGGGACACCTCATTCCCAGGCCTATCACAACACAGCCATGGACACGTTATTCCCATGCCTATCACCGGGTATCAGATCCTGAGGAAGGATAGAAGGAGCAGGGGGGGAGGAGGGGTTGCACTACTAATAAAAAACTGGTGGGGTTATCAAGAAATGGAAGGTATGGACGAGACTGGAGAAGGGGATTACATAGTAGGTACAGTTCAGTCAGGGAAACACAAGGTAGTCATTGCAGTTATGTATAACCCACCACAGAATGAATAGGATGAATGCAGCAGAGCAATGGTGGACACTCTAGCTGAGGTGGCAAGAAGGGCCCACTCAAGTAGAGTGAAGTTACTGGTCATGGGCGACTTCAATCACAGGGAGATTGATTGGGAAAACCTGGAGCCACATGGGGGTCCCGAAACATGGAGAGCCAAGATGATGGATGTGCTGGCAAATCTCATGCACCAACATGTTAGGGATACTACCAGAGAGAGAGGGGAGGATGAACCAGCAAAACTGGACCTCGTGTTCACCCTGAGTAGCTCAGATGTTGAGCACATCACATATGAAAGGCCCCTTGGAGCTAGTGACCACGTAGTTATGAGCTTTGAATACATCGTGGAGCTAAAAGTGGAGAGGGTAACAGGAGTAGAAAGGGAAAAGCTAAACTATAAAATGGGGGACTACACAGGAATGAGGACCTTCCTGCAGAAAGTTCAGTGGGAACAGGAGTTAGTAGGAAAATCAGTAAACGAAATGATGGACTTTGTAACAACAAAATGCAAGGAGGCAGAGGAAAGGTTTGTTCCCAAGGGTAACAGAAATAATGGGATGGACAGAACGAGCCCTTGGTTTACCCAAAGGTGCAGGGAGGCAAAAACTAAGTGCTCTAGAGAATGGAAAAAGTACAGAGGAAGGAAGGACTCAGGAGAATAAGAGATTAGTCGACAAGCCAGAAACGAGTAGGCACAGATAAGAAGGGAGGTACAGCGGCAGTGTGAAAATGACATAGCATCGAAAGTCAAGTCTGACCCGAAACTACTCTACAGCCACATCAGGAGGAAGACAACAGTCAAGGACCAGGTAATCAGGCTGAGGAAAGTAGGTGGGGAGATCACAAGAAACGACCAGGAGGTATGTGAGAGCTCAACTGAGATTTCAGGAATATTTACAGTGGAGGGCTGAAGGGACAAGGGGAGACAACACAGTGGCATACAGCAACCAATGGGATATACTAACAATGTTGGATGAATTACACACAACTGAGGAGGAGGTGGAGAAGCTCCTAAATGACCTGATACACCAAGGCGTGGAACCGGACAACATCTCTCCATGGGTCCTTAGAGAGGAGCATGGGACACTACGTGTGCCACTAACCAAAATCTCAACACTTCCCTTGAAACTGGGCAGACTACCTGAAGTATGGAGAAGACAATGTATCCCCATCTTAAGAAGGGAGACAGAAATGAAAGCACTAAATTAAGACCAGTGTCACTGACATGTATAGTATGCAAAGTCTTGGAAAAGATTATCAGGAGGAGAGTGGTGGAAAGCAACCTGGAGCACACCAGATTATAAACGACAGCCAGCACGGATTCAATGAAAGCAAATCCTGTGTCACAAACCTACTAGAGTTTTATGACAGGTAACTGAAGTAAAAATGAGAGGAGGGTGGTTGATTGCATCTTCTTGGACTGCAGAAGGCATTCGACACAGTTCCTCTTATTCACAACACGCCTGGGAAATGTGTATTCGCCAGCCCTATTGCACAACACAGTCCCTGGAACCGTTTCCCAGGCCAATCGCAGCAAAAAACAAAATAAGACATCGTGTTTTTTTAAATATATTTTGTTACAAAAAGGGAGATCATGTTACATGATATAACATCTGATGAAGTTTTCGAGAGTTTTTCTACTTTTCCCCCCCCCAGAGCCCGGCCATAGACCAGGCTTCTTCTGGTACAAGCCTGGTCAACTAGCTCTTGATGCTGGTGGTCCACTGCCCCACATAATTCATCACAGCCATGGTTGATCTGCACCTGGTGAAGATACTTGTCCAGTTATTCCTCTTGAAGAACTTCTACACTTGTTCCAGCAGTGTTTCTGATATCTTCTTGAAGAAGACTTCTACACTTGTTCCACAGTGTTTCTGATATCTTCCTTGAAGACTTTACACTGTGTTCCAGCAGTGTTTTCTGATCCTTCTTGAAGACTCTACACTTGTTTCCAGCAAGTGTTTCTGATATCTTCTTGAAGACTTCTAACACTTGTTCAGCATTGTTTCTGCTATCTTTGAAGACTTCTACACTTGAGTTCCAGCAGTGTTTCTGATACCTTCTAGAAGACTTCTACACTTGTTTCTCAAGCAGTGTTCTGATATCTTCTTGAAGACTTCTCACTTGTTCCAGCAGTGTTTTTCTGATATCTTCTGAAGACTTTCTACACTTGTTCCAGCAGTTTCTGATACTTCTTGAAGCTTCTATCACTTGTTGCACAGCAGTGGTTCTGAAACCTTCTTTCTTTGAAGACTTCTATTTCTACACTTGTTCCAGCAGTGTTTCTGATATCTTCTTGAAGTACTTCTATCACTTGTTTCCAGCGGTGTTTTCTGGGTATATATTCCTGAAGAACTTCAACACTTGTTTTTTCCAGCAGTGTTTCTGATATCTCTTCTTGAGACTTCTAATCTACGCTTGTTCCAGCAGTGTTTCTGATATCTTCTTTGAAGACCCTTTTCTACACCTTGTTCCAGCAGTGTTTCTGATATCTTCTTGAAGACTTCTACGCTTGTCCACAGTGTTTCTGATAGACCTTCTTGAAGAGACTTCTACACTTGTTCCAGCAGGTTTTCTGATTATCTTCTTGAAAGACCTTCTACACTTGTTCTCACAGTGTTTCTGATATCTTCTTGAAGACTTCTTTCTACACTTGTTCCAGCAAGTGTTTCTGATATCTTCTTTGAAGACTTCAACACTTGTTTCCAGCATGTATCTGATATCTTCTTGAAGTACTTCTACACTTGTTCCAGCATGTTTCTGATATCTTCCTTGAAGAAGACTTTCTACACTTTGTTTTCCACAGTGTTTCTGATATTCTTCTTGAAGGACTTCTACACTTTTCCAGCAGTGTTTCTGATCTGGATATCTTCCTTGAAGACTTCTACACTTGTTCCAGCAGTGTTTCTGATATCTTCTTAGACTTGTCTACAACTTGTTCCAGCAAGTGTTTCTGATATCTTCTTGAGAAGACTTCTACAACTTGTTCCAGCAGTGTTTCTGATATCTTCTTGAAGACTTCTACACTTGTTCCAGCAGTGTTTCTGATATCTTCTTGAAGACCATTCCTACACTGTTTCCAGCAGTGGTTTCTGATATCTTCTTGAAGACTTCTACACTTTTCCAGCAGGGTTCTGATAATCTTCTTGAAAGACACTTCTCTTTCTTTAAACACTTACTTGTTCCAGCATGTTTCTGATATCTCTTGAAGACATCTAACACTTGTTCCACAGTGTTTCTGATATCTTCCTGAAGACCAACGCGGAGCTAACACATGTTCCACAGTGTTTTTCTGATATCTTCTTGAAGACTTCTACACTTCTTCCAGCAGTGTTTCCTGATAATCTTCTTGAAGACTTCTAACACTTGTTTCCAGCAGGTTTTCATGATATCTTCTTGAAGACTTCCCCTTTCTACACGACTTGTTCCCAGCAGTGTTTCTGATATCGGTCTTGAAGACTTCTACACTTGTTTCCAGCAGTGTTTTCTGATATCTTCTTGAAGACCTTCTACACCTTGTTCCAGCAGTGTTTCTGATATCTCTTGAAGACTTCTTTCTACACATGTTCCAGCAGTGTTTCTTGATATCTTCTTGAAGACTTCTACACTTGTTCCAGCAGTGTTACTGATATCTTCTTGAGACATCTACACTAGTTCACAGCAGGTTTCGTGATATCTTCATGAAGACTTCTACACTTGTTCGCAGCAGTGTTTCTGAATCTTCTTGAAAGAAGACTTCTACACTTGTTCCAGCATGTTATCTGATATCTTCTTGAAAGACTTCTACACTTGTTCCAGCAGTGTTTCTGATATTCTTCTTGAAGACTCTTACTAACACTTGTTCCAGCAGTTGTTTCTTATATCTTCTTGAAGGACTTCTATTCTACACTTGATTTCCAGCAGTGTTTTCTGATATTCTTCTTGTGAAGAACTTCAACACTTGTTCCACAGTGTTTTCTGATATCTCTTGAAGACATCACACTTTTCCAGCAGTGTTTCTTATATCTACTTGAAGACTTCTACACTTGTTCCACCAGCAGTGTTCTGGATATCTTCTTGAAGACTTCTTTCTACAACTTTGTTCCAGCAGTGTTTCTGAATCTCTTGAAGACTTTCCTAAACACTTGTTCCAGCAGTGTATTCTGATATCTTCTTGAAGACTCTACACTTGTTCCAGCAGTTGTTTTGTCTGATATCTTCTTGAAACTTCTACACTGTTCCATCAGCAGTGGTTTCTTGATATCTTCTTTGAAGACTTCTACACTTGTTCCACAGTGTTTTCTGATATCTTCTTGAAGACTTCTGACACTGTTCCCAGCAAGTGTTTCTGATATTCTTCTGAAAAGACGCTTTTTCTTTCTACACACTTGTTCCAGCAGTGTTTCTGATATCTTCTTGAAGACTTCTTACAACACAACTTGTTCCCAGCATGTTTCTGATTCT
Organism: Cherax quadricarinatus; assembly: GCF_026875155.1. Lineage (NCBI taxonomy): Eukaryota > Metazoa > Arthropoda > Malacostraca > Decapoda > Parastacidae > Cherax > Cherax quadricarinatus. The sequence continues at coordinate 24,341,159 of NC_069484.1, read as the reverse complement.
TCCTTGAAGACTTCTACACTTGTTCCACAGTGTTTCTGATATCTTCTTGAAGACTTCTTTCTAACACTTGTTCCAGCAGTGTTTCTGATACCTTCTTGAAGACTTCTACACTTGTTCCACAGTGTTTTTCTGATATCTTCTTGAAGACTTCTACACTTGTTTTCCAGCATTGTATCTGATATCTTTCTTGAAAGACTTTTCTACACTTGATCCAGCAGTGTTTCTGATATCTTTCTTGAAAGATCTTCTATTCTTAACGAACTTGTTCCAACAGTGTTGTCTGATATCGTTCGACTTCTACACTTGTTTCCAGCAGTGTTTCTGATATCTTACTTGAAGACTTTCTACACTTGTTCACAGCAGTGTTTTCCTGATATCTTCTTGAAGACTTCACAACTTGTTCCAGCAGTGTTTCTGATATCTTCTGAAGACGTTCTACACTTGATTCCAGCAGTTGTTTTCTTTCTTCTGAAAAATATCTTCCTTGAAGACTTCTTTCAACAAACCTTGTTCCATCAGTGTTTCTGGATATCCTTCTTGAAGACTTTCTATCGCTTGCTCCAGCAGTGTTTCGATATCTTGACTCAACGAAATCGTAATGACACGATTGCAAAACAAACCATACCACGGGGGGTTAGAAACATTTCGCGATCCATAAGAGTCTAAAAAATCCAGACCGCCGTGTTAGCCACTGGACCTGCTAGCCCTCAATACGAATGTACGTTCAACAGGATATATTTCTACACCATAGGAAGGTTAGCATAAGGCACTCACTGTGACCCCAAATGCAGTGGCTTAACAACGCGACGGGTCTGGAGTTTTGAGATCTCTGATCGAGCGGGTTCTAACCCCGCCCGTGGGTATGGTTTTGTTTGCAATCCTTTCATAATACGATTTATTCGCGAGTCATGTTTTACGGCTTTGAAGGGACTCGAGCTAGAGTTCGTCACCGCGGGCCCACGCAGCTGGAGAATTCGAGTCTATAAAAAACTTGCATTTGTGGTCACGTGGTGCCAAATGCTAGGGCACCTTCCTAATGGTGTAGAAATATACCTAGTTTGATGAATCTAATTGTGGCTAGCTTGGTCCAGTGGCTAACACGGCCGGTCTGGAGTTTTTGAGACTCTGATCGCGTGGTCTAACCCCACCCGTGGTATGGTTTGTTATCCTGATATCTTCTTGAAGACTGTCACCACATGTTCCAGAGATGCTGAATAAGCTGGGACAACGGATGTTGATACAGACACTCTCTTATTATGCCCATATGCCCACCAAACCCTCTACTTTTCACTGGCTTATTTTATCTTCCTCCATATTTCTCACATCTAGTATGTTGTTATGGACAGGGTGCAGATTGGGACATTAAGATCCCTCCCTCAAAGTATCCGCATCCCGCCCGCCTATAAATATTCAATTGACTCTCTCTCTCTCTCCTCCATTCCATTAAGTATACGTATTTAGGGATTTTAAAAAGCGTTCCCAATTAATTGTAAATACTATTGGCTCTAAAGTGGCTGTGAACTATCATTGTATTTGTTCCAGCTCACCTGAAAAGAGGCCATCAACACTAAATAGGAAAAAAAATCGGTTAATGGGATAACGTTGATTTAAATAGTGCACCCTTGGCACTGTTTATCTTGTGGATAAAGGCACATAAGTACAGATCATGTTGTATTTTTTATTAGAAAGCCACGTCTTGTTTGGCATCACTATTTCTCTTACCTGTTTTATCGTCTTTTCAAATTCTCTTATTCCATCTCGTCATCTGGCTGTCGTGACAACCTTGCCTATTGTGTTCCAAGTCAGCTGATATTATTACACCCCAATCCTTCACTGATGTTTTCTTTCTTCTATCTGATAATCCCTCTATGACTTTGTTTATTGTTGTACAGTGCCCCAGTGCCCCTTTTGAGTTCTTCCAAATTCTTTTTCCATATCTAAAGAAGTTTGGTAGTTGTCACCGACTGAAACGTCATGTGCTCTCCACTGACCATGTCAAGACCGTTTATATCTTATTTTTCCCGTGTCTCTTCTTCTTCTGAGGTTGATTTTCATGGCTGTTTTGGTATCTGAAAAAAGATTCATGGAAATCGCGAAATGTTGTATACTAACATCATGGTAAACCTACCCATCCTAAAACACGCAGCCTGTGTGCCCATGCAACCTTCTTATGGAATGATATCGCTGTTAGGTCGGGCATGGGGTCGAGTGATAACAAACTCATCTCTAATTTAAGACAGTTTCCTGCGGTGTGTTCAGGAACTCCTACAACGTTCCGTGATGCTGCAAATGATGATAACGAAATTTCTAAGGAGTGTTTATATTTATGGCTTGCCTAGAGCATAAAAACAGTAGAGGCCCCAGGGACAGTACCTCGGGGCACTCAACCCCCTTTGACTTTGTAATGCTAGATTTTGTCGTATTTTACTATTAATATCCTTCAATATATAAGAACCTGAAGAATCCATTTACCTACTTTTCTTATTATAACTATTGCCCGTTATTTTATTGTAATCAACCCATTATCGTATTTTTTTCAAATACCTTTGTTGTGATATCTCTGTAGCCCGCATCTGCATTTTGTTCAATGCTTTCCATAATTCCTGTCAACAGCGCTCCTTGATCCTTCTGTTTTTATTGTTTCCGTGTGAGAGCATGACCTGCTAGCGAAGGGCCCTAGCTATAATAATGAAAATTGTAAACAGTATACCCGACCCACAGTGAACAACATACATGTGCAACCACAGTTAAGTAGTTAGATAAAATTGACCAGATGTGGTGCAATCAGTTCAGAAAACTTACACTAGAAGATTCTGTCACAGGCGACACCCACCTCCTCCAGCTTCTAGTCACCTTGACTGCAGTATATAACCTACTTCTCCCAGCATATGCTGTTCGTTATTCTCAATACTGAATGGACTAGACCGTCTATTTCGTCCTGGCCTCTACTACTTCTACTGCTTACCCGTCCACATTTTTACAATTAATTATTAGTATTACATGTTAGTACCTTTATTGTTAAACATTTGCCTACGAACTGAAGAGGAAGTTGATGTGGTACAGTCCTCAGCCTTTGAAGAAGGAAGGTTGAAGGTGGGTTCGGTCCTCAGGCCTTGAAGAAGGAAGTTTGAAGTGTCAGGTTCCCTCAGCCTTGAAGAAGGAAGTTTGAGGTTGTCCAGTCCCTGCAGCCTTGAATAAGGAAGTTTGAGGTGTCAGGTCCCACAGCCTTGAGAAGTAAGTTTGATGAAGTGGTCAGGTCCCGTCAGCCTTGAAAGAGAAAGGAAGTTTGAGGTGGTCAGTAATCCTCAGGCCTGAAGAAGGAAGCTTTGAGGGTGGTCAGTGAGGGTCCACTCAGAGGCCTTGAAGAAGGAAGTTTGAGGTGGTCATCCACTCAGCCTTGGAGAAGGAAGTTTGAAAGTGGTCAGTCCCCTCAGCCTTGAAAGAAGGAAGTTGATGGTGGGTCAGGGGGCCAGGTGCCCTCACCTTGAAGAAGGAAGATTGAGGTGGTCAGGGTCCCTCAGCCTGAAGAAGAAGTTTTAAGTGGGTCCATTAGTTCCCCCGTGGAGGGCCGTTGAAGAAGGAAGTTTGAGGGTGGTCAGGGTTCCCTCAGTCCTTGAAGAATGAAAGTTTGGAGGTGGTCAGTCACTCAGAGCCTTGGAGAGGAAGTTTGAGGTGGTTCAGGAGTCCCCTCAGCCTTACAAGAAGGAGGAGTTTGAGTGTACATCCCCTAGCCTTGAAGAAAGGAAGTTGAGGTGGTCAGTCACTCACCTTGAAAAAGGAAGTTTGAGGGTGTCAGTCACTCTGCCTGGAGAAGGAAGTTTGAGGTGGTCATCACTCAGCCTTGGAGAAGGAAGTTTGAAGTGGTCAGTCCCTCAGCCTTGAAGAAAGGAAGTTTGAGGTGGTCAGAGTCCCTCACCCTAAGAAGGAAGTTTGAAGTGGTCAGTAGTTCCCTCAGCCTTGGAAGAAGGAAGTTTTGAAGTGTCAGTCCCTCAGCCTTGAAGAAAGGAAGTTTGAGTGGTCAGTCCTCAGCCATTGAAGAAAGGAAGTTTGAGGTTGTCAGGTCCACGTCAGTAGCCTTGAAGAAGGAAGTTTGAGGTGGTCAGTCACTCAGCCTTGAAGAAGGAAGTTTGAAGTGGTCAGTCCCTCAGCCTTGAAGAAGGAAGTTTGAGGTGGTCAGTCCCTCAGCCTTGAAGAGGAAAGTTTGAAGGTGGTCAGTCACTCAGGGCCTTGAAGAAGAAGTTTGAGGTGGTCATGTCACGATCACAGCTTGAAGAAGGAAGTTTTGAGGTTGTGTCAGTCACTCAGCCTTGAAGAAGGAAGTTTGAGGTGGTCAGTCACTCAGCCTTGAAGAAGGAAGTTTGAGGTGGTCAGTCACTCAGCCTTGAAGAAGGAAGTTTGAGGTGGTCAGTCCCTCAGCCTTGAAGAAGGAAGTTTGAGGTGGTCAGTCACTCAGCCTTGAAGAAGGAAGTTTGAGGTGGTCAGTCACTCAGCCTTGAAGAAGGAAGTTTGAGGTGGTCAGTCACTCAGCCTTGAAGAGGAATTTTTTTGAGTGGTCAGTCCCTCAGGGCCTTTGAAGTAAGAAGTTTAAGTGGTCAGTCCCTCAGAGTCCTTGAAGAAGGAAGTTTGGAAGTGTCATCCCTCAGCCTTGAAGATGGTGAAGTTTGAGGTGGTCATCCCTCAGCCTTGAAGAAGGAATTTGAGGTGGAGTCATGGACACTCCGGCCTTGAAGAAGGAAGTTTGTAGGGTTGTCAGTCACTCAGCGAGTCCCTGAAGAAGAGAATTTTGAGGTGGTCAGGAGTCCGTGTCCCCTCAGCCTGAAGAAAGGAAGTTGAGGTGGTCAGTCACTCAGCCTTGAAGAAGGTAAGTTTGGAGGTGGTGTCAGTCCACTCACCTTGAAGAAGGAAGTTTGGAGGTGGTCATCACTCAGCCGTTGAAAAAAGGAATTTGAGGTGGTCAGTCACGTCACCTTGAAGAAGGAAGTTTGAAGTGGTCAGTCCCTCAGCCTTGGAAGAAGGAAGTTTGAGGTGGTCAGTCCACTCAGCCATGGAGAGAAGGAAAGTTTTGAGGTGGTCAGTCCATCAAGCCGCCTTGAAGCAGTAAGTTTGAGGTGGTCAGTCCCAAAGTCATGGAGGAAAGACTGACCTCATAGTGTTGAACAAGACCTGGGATCCCTAAGGAATGCATCTTGTATAACTGCCAGGTGGCATCCCGGGGGGGTGTTATCCCTTCAAATACATCTGAGTTTAAAAAAAGAACTGAGGTAGGTCAACACCTTAAAAACCAATTTGTGAAAAAAAACACTTGTAGAAAATCTTGAGACGTCTCAGGAGGCAGTAAGCTAGTAGGCCTACTGCAGTGCTACCCTATTCTTCCGTTGTGTTGGTTGTGAGTAGACTGCCTAGCATGGAACAGTAGACCTACTGCAGTGCTACCCTATCCTCTTGTGTTGGTTGTGAGTAGACCTGCCTAGCATGGACAAGTAGGCCTACTGCAGTGCTACCCTATTCTTCTCTTGTGTTGGTTGTGAGTAGGACCCGCCTAGCGTAGGCCTGTAGGCCTATTGACCTATTAGACTGGCCAGAAATATTGCGGGTTAAAGAATTTTGGGGGGATTAGAGCAACGTCGACCTTATGTTATGCAGCCTTTAAGGGGCCCTTACAATATTTACCGTTGGGCACTTAACCAGGATAACGGAAGGAGAGGGAGGATAGACCTCCCTGGCTAGGCAGGGCTAGGTGGACGATAGACCCCCTGGCTAGGCAGGGCTAGGTGGACGATAGACCCCCTGGCTAGGCAGGGCTAGGTGGACGATAGACCCCCTGCCTAGGCAGGGCTAGGTGGACGATAGACCCCCCTGCCTAGACAGGCCTAGGTGGACGATAGACCCCCTGGCTAAGCAGGGCTAGGTGGACGATAGACACCTCTGGATAGGCAGGGCTAGGTGGACGATAGACCCCCTGGCTAGGTAGGGCTAGGTGGACGATAGCCCCCTGGCTGGGCAAGGGCTAGGTGGACGATAGACTCCCCTGGCTAGGCAGGGCTAGGTGACGATAGACCCCCGGGCTAGGCAGGGTAGGTGGACGATAGACCCCTGCTAGGCAGGGCTAGGTGGACGATAGACCCCCTGGTTAGGCAGGCTAGGTGGACGATAGACCCCCTGGCTAGGCAGGGCTAGGTGGACGATACACCCCCTGGCTAGGCAGGGCTAGGTGGACGTTTAGACCCCCTGGCTAGGCAGGGCTAGGTGGACGATAGACCCCCTGGCTAGGCAGGGCTAGGTGGACGATAGACCCCCTGGCTAGGCAGGGTTAGGTGGACGATAGACCCCCCTGGCTAGGCAGGGTTAGGTGGACGATAGACCCCCCGGCCACCCTAAGGGGGAAGGAAGGGGGTCTGGGGCCGGTCCATTAAGGGGTATGGATCACTACCACGTCTCCCTGGCCCACTGCCTGTTGTTTACAAGCACCCACTACCTGTTTATTACGATTATTATTGTTATTATATTTTCTGGTAAGCGCTAAATCCTTGTGGATCATACAGTGTCTGTAGAATGACGCTTACCCCTTCCTGTTTACCCTTTACCATTCCCTGTTTACCTGCTGCCACTTCCTTGTTTACCTGCTCCCACTTCCTGTTTACCTGCTCCCACTTCCTGTTTACCTGGTCCCACTTCCTGTTTACCCACTCCCACTTCCTGTTTACCTACTCCCACTTCCTGTTTACCTACTCCCACTTCCTGTTTACCTGGTCCCACTTCCTGTTTACCTGCTCCCACTTCCTGTTTACCTGCTCCCACTTCCTGTTTACCCACTCCCACTTCCTGTTTTTCCTGCTTCCCACTTCCTGTTTACCTACTCTCACTTTCGTTTACCTGCTCCCACTTTTCCCGTTTACCCCCCTCTCACTTCCCGTTTACCTACCTTTCCCCTTCCTGTTTACCCGCTCCCACTTCCCGTTTACCTGCTCCCCTTCCGTTTACCCACTACCACTTCTGTTTACCCACTCCCACTGCTGTTTACCCGCTTTCCCCCTTCATGTTTACCCACTACCACTTCCTGTTTACCCACTCACACTTCCTGTTTACCCACTACCACTTCCTGTTTACCCACTCCCACATCCTGTTTACCTGCTCCCACTTCCTGTTTATCCACTCCCACTTCCTGTTTACCCACTCCCACTTTCTGTTTTACCTGCTCCCACTTCCTGTTTTACTCACTCCCACTTCCTGTGTACCTGCTCCCACTTCCTGTTTACCCACTCCCACTTCCTGTGTAACCCACTCCCACCTCCTGTTTACCTGATGCCATTTCCTTGTTTACCTGCTCCCACTTCCTGTTCACCCAATGCCACTTCCGGTTTACCTGCTCCCACTTCCTGTTTATCTGCTTCTATTTCCTGTTTACCTGCTCTCACTCCCTGTTTACCTGCTCCCACTTTCTGTTTACTCACTCCCACTTCCTGTTTACCTGCTCCCACTTCATGTTTACCTGCTTCCACTTCCTGTTTATCTGCTCACACTTCCTGTTTACTCACTCCCATTCCTGTTTACCCACTCCCACCCTTTCCCGTTTACCCCACTCCCACTTCCTGTTTACCCACTCCCACTTCATGTTTACCCACTCCCACTTCCTGTTTACCCACTCCCACTTCCTGTTTACCTACTCCCATTCCTGTTTACCCACTCCCACTTCTGTTTACCCACTCCCACTTCCCGTTTACTCCTCCCCACTTCCTGTTTACCCCCCTCACACTTCCTGTTTACCTGTTTACCGTTCCCACTTCCTGTTTTACCCACTCCCACTTTTTGTTTTACCCCCCCTCCACTTCCTGTTTACCCACTCCCACTTCCTGTTTACCCCACTTCCCACTTCCTGTTTACCCACTTTCCCCCTTCCTGTTTACCCACTCCCACTTCCTGTTTACCCACTCCCACTTCCTTTTACCCACTCCCACTTCCTGTTTTACCCATTCCCACTTCCTTGTTTACCCCACTCCCACTTCCTGTTTACCCACTCCCACTTCCTGTTTACCCACTCCCACTTCCTGTTTACCCACTCCCACTTCCTGTTTACCCACTCACACTTCCTGTTTACCCACTCACACTTCCTGTTTACCTGTTTACCTGTTCCCACTTCCTGTTTACCCACTCCCACTTCTTGTTTACCCACTCCCACTTCCTGTTTACCCACTCCCACTTCCTGTTTACCCACTCCCACTTCCTGTTTACCCACTCCCACTTCCTGTTTACCTGCTACCACTTTCTGTTTACCTACTGCCACTTCCTGTTTTAAAATAGTTTGATTATCAGATGTACCAGGTTGTGATGGCTGGACCAGCGGGATAAACACAGCCTGGTTCAACAGATAGTCAAGGAATAATCCTGCTGGCTGCAAAGCTAGGAATACCACTCAGCTCACACACTGAGGTCCCTGGTTCGATCCCACGTACGGGTAGAGAGAGGACGTGTTTCCTTAAGACACCTGTTGTCCATGTTCACCCATCAGTAAAATAGTACCTGGGTGTTAGTGGACTGGTGTGGGTCGCATCCTGGGACAAAATTGACCTAATTTGTGGGAAATGCTCAGCATAACACGCGGCTTTCTATATAGTAGTATGTCACTGATGTCAACTATGGTCTGTATACCTTGTTCTTGCACTGGTAGAAATAAAGATTATTATTATTATTATTATTATTATTATTATTATTATTATTATTATTATTATTAGCTTCACTTCACCTTACTGCAGTATATAAGCCACTTCACACATACTGACTTATATCAAGATCAATGGATTGAACACATCGACTTCAGGCTGAGGGACTGATTATCTCAAAGTCGCATCTTTCACCGTTTTTCTCTGTACTGGACTAGTGAAGCCACTGGCTGGTGAAATGTTTCCACAATAAAGATTCCCAAATGAAGCACAAGTATCTCATTCATCTACTGGCCCATGCTAGGCAGGTCCAAGTCACTCCCACTCACGGACTTTTCTTACCTAGTTTTAAAGCTACACAAGGTTTTAGCCTCTATAACTGTACTCGGGAGTTTGTTCCACTCATCCACAACTCTATTACCAAACCAGTACTTTCCTATATCCTTCCTGAATCTGAATTTTTCCAACTTAAAACCATTGCTGCGAGTCCTGTCTAGGCTAGATATTTTCAGCACACTATTTACATCCCCTTTATTTATTCCTGTCTTCCATTTATACACCTCAATCATATCCCCCCTAATTCTACGTCTTTCTAGAGAGTGCAGATTCAGGCCTTAGTCTATCCTCATAGGAAGGTTTCTGATACATGGGATCAACTTTGTCATCCTCCTTTGTACATTTTCCAGAGAATTTATATCCATTCTGTAATACGGTGACCAAAACTGTGCAGCATAATCTAAATGAGGCCTAACCAAGGATGTATAGAGTTGAAGAACAACCTGAGGACTCCTATTATTTATGCTTCTTGATATGAAGCCAAGAATTCTATTAGCTTTATTGCGAACACTTATGCACTGTTGTCTTGGTTTCAGATTACTGCTAACCAGAACTCCTAAATTATTTTTGCATTCCGAGTGATTAAGATGTACATTATTTAGTTTATGTCATGGCTATTTTTCTTTCCAATGCAGAGAACTTTGCATTTATCTACATTAAACTGCATCTGCCACTTCTCCAACCATTACACCAACTTGGTGTCCTCGTCAGAATTTATCTGACCGTAAACTTGTTATGTTACAACAAGGGCCCCAAAACTGACTCCTGTGGAACACCGCTTATGAAGTGTGCCCACTCTGATCTATCCATACTTATACAAATTGTTACTTACAGGTCAACTACGCCTTGATCCAGGAAGTATTTCCTCTATTCCGTGTGCCTTAAGGTTCCTCAATAGCCTCTGATGTGGAACTCTATCGAAAGTCTTACTAAAGTCCATATACACAATATCATATTCATTACCATGATCTACCTCCTCAAACACCTTAGTGAAGAAAGTTAGTAAATTCGTAAGACAGAAACGCCCCTTTGTAAAACCGTGTTGAGATTCATTAATCAATTTGTATCTTTCAAGATGGCTACGAACTGCTTCGGAAATTATTGATTCCATCAAATTTTCCCACAATGAAAGCTGGCATAATTGGTCTATAATTTGATGCTAACGACCTGTCTCCTTTGTAGAGAGGTATTACATTAGCCATTTTCCACTTATCTGGCACTATGCCAGGAGAGCAAAACATATCATTATTAAAGTATCCTAATGGTGTAGAACGAGACAATTGTGGAAACGTTTCGCCAAGCAGTGGCTCCCTACCTGGAGACTACCTGGAGAGTCTACCTGGAGGCTATTCCGGAGATCAACGCCCCCGCAGCCCGGTCCATAACCAGGATTCCCGGTGACTCAGGGCTTTATCAACCAGGCTGTTACTGCTGGCAGCACGTAGTTCAGCATACGAACCACAGCTCGGCTGATTCGGCACCGACTTTAAGTATCCGTCCAACTCCCTCTTGAAGGCAGCCAGGGGTCTAGTGGTAATTCCCCTTATGCTTGGTGGGAGGTTGTTGAACAGTCTTGGGCCCCGGACACTTATGGTATTTTCTCTTAGTGTACCAATGGCGCCCCTACTTTTTATTGGCGGCATTTTGCATCGCCTGCCTAGTCTTTTACTTTCGTAGGGAGTGATTTATGTGTGCATATTCAGGACCATTCCTTCCAAGATTTTCCAAGTGTAGATTATGATATATCTCTCCCTCCTGCGTTCCAACGAGTACAAGTCAAGTGCTTCCAAGCGTTCCCAGTAGTTAAGGTGTTTGACAGAACTTATACGTGCAGTAAAGGTTCTCTGTACACTGTCTAGATCTGCAATTTCACCTGCTTTGAATGGAGATGTTATTGTACAGCAGCATTCCAGCCTAGAAAGAACAAGTGATTTAATTATCATAGTGATCCAGTAGTTGTGAGAGGCAGGAGCGACCTGCCCTGAACCCATGTTGCCCTGGATTGTGCAGATTTTGGGAATCCAAGTGGTTTGTAATCCTGCTTCTTAGCACTCTTTCAAAGATTTTTTATGTTGCAGGACTTTAGAGCTATTGGTCTATAGTTCTTAGCTAATGCTTTGCTGCCACCTTTATGGAGTGGGGCTATATCCGTCGTTTTTGGTGACTGTGGAATCTCACCTGTGTCTCAGCTCCTTCTCCATAGCATACTTAGAGCCCGTGAGAGGGGTTTCTTGCAGTTCTTAATGAACACAAAGTTCCATGAGTCTGGGCCTGGGACTGAGTGCATGGGCATGTTGTCAATGGCTTTCTCAGTGTCTATCGGAGTTAGGGTAATATCGGAAATATGGCAAATATTGATAGAGTTTTGAGGCTCATTCATGAAAAAATCATTTGGATTGTCGATCTTTAGACTGATTAGTGGCTCGCTAAACACAGAGTCGTATTGGGAGTTCAACAGCTCACTCATTTCTTTGTTAATATCTGTGTAAGTTCAATACCAGATGTGGTATTTTCCTTGTTTTTGTCATATTGAATTTCAATTTCACTAATCACTTTTAACTCCTACCTCTGCTGGGTCCTGTGTGAGTCCTTTAACTTAAGTTCGATACTCTCCACTTCCCCGGTCAGCATTTCCCTCCGTGTATTAGATAATCTAGCGTTCTTGAGCTCAGTGATTCTTCGTCGTCTTCTGTAGAGGGCACTTCTTTCTCTCTCCAGTTTACTTCTCTTCTTCTTTCTTAAGGGAATACGTCGTGAACATGTTTCAGCTACCAGAAAGTTTATCTTTTCAAGGCACAGGTTTGGATCCAATACAGAGATGAATAGTTGCACAAGTGTCTTGTCCACTAGTTCATCATCCTGTCGGTATATCGTCGAACAAACACTCGTACACGAGGTGTCCCGTTGCTTGGTTGGTAGCGCATTCAGCTAACGCCCAACGTGTCGGGTAGACACGCTGGGCGTGTTCCTTTACACCTGCTGTCCCTGTTCACCTAGCAGTAAGTAGGTACCTGTGCATTACTCCCCTCACACCTGCTGTCCCTGTTCACCTAGCAGTAAGTAGGTACCTGTGTATTAGTCACCTTACACCTGCTGTCCCTGTTCACCTAGCAGTAAGTAGGTACCTGTACATTAGTTATCTTATACTTACTGTCCCTGTTCACCTAGCAGTAAGTAGGTACCTGGGTGTTAGTCGACTTGTGTGGGTGGCATCCTGGGGTGAGGGTAGTTCACCTAAATAGAGAAGAGGCAGGATAACACCTCCTAGCCTGTGAAATTGATCCGTGTCACAAAGCAATGCTAACCTGACTTTCAATCCAGATTTTCTGTATGTGTGACCTTCTGTCAGCAGGTGGTGAGGTTCTCTCTTATCCTTATAACACGTTTGACTTGACCTGACCTCAGCTTTCTCCTTTCCTCGTGCCCTGACCTGAGTTTTTGCTTCCATCAATTGTTTTTCCTCGTGTGTTTACAGTGGTCATGCAGAAACCAGACGTCGTAAAAATTTAAATTCCCAGTTGTAATCTCAGAGCAACAGTAACAGTTTGGGTGATCAGGCCCTGATCTAACGCGAGGTCTGGTTACAGACCGGGCCGCGGGGGCGTTGACCCCCGAAACCCTCCGAAGGTATATTCCAGGTAGTTGGAGGCATTTTCTGACTTACTTGAAAAAGAATAAGACACGTGTGCAACTTCTGGGTATTTTTATTGTAGACGTTTCGCCCTCCAGTGGCTTTATCAGTACAATGCAAGGACATAATGTGAAGACAGAAGAACCATATACAAAAGAGAAGGTAATCAGTCCCTCAGGTGAAGATCACCGTAGTCTTGAAGCTCAGGCAGGAAGGTTGGTGCTTATATACTGGCGTCAGGTCAGGGACGTCATACAGTACTGTAGTGGCATACAATACTGTAGTGAGATATAATACTGTAGTGGGGATACACTACTGTAGTAGGGTGTTGTATCTTGGACATAGGTCATCCTGTAATATTTAACTGTTGTTTCAGAATGTGATTATCACACAATATTACAGCGCTAAAACCTCCATTTATAGCTAAAATGGAGATTTTCAGCGTTATATATCCGTCAATATAAAATATACCATGGTATTATCATTATTATTATTATTACTATTATTATTATTGTTAGGTAGGATTTTTATATGTATATAGAATATAGAATTATAAGAAAGTTAGGAAAGCCTCAGGTACATTGTTCACTTGTTTAAGTCCGGCTTTACTGAGGTTTGGGTCAGGTGATCCAACCTGATGACGGGTCAACAGACTGTCAGTGAGTCAGTCTGCTCCCTGATCTAGCCCTGACTACCAGACTGGCAGTGAGTCAGTCTGCTCCCTGATCTAGCCCTGACTACCAGACTGGCAGTGAGTCAGTCTGCTCCCTGATCTAGCCCTGACTACCAGACTGGCAGTGAGTCAGTCTGCTCCCTGATCTAGCCCTGACTACCAGACTGGCAGTGAGTCAGTCTGCTCCCTGATCTAGCCCTGACTACCAGACTGGCAGTGAGTCAGCCTGCTCCCTGATCTAGCCCTGACTACCAGACTGGCAGTGAGTCAGTCTGCTCCCTGATCTAGCCCTGACTACCAGACTGGCAGTGAGTCAGTCTGCTCCCTGATCTAGCCCTGACTACCAGACTGGCAGTGAGTCAGTCTGCTCCCTGATCTAGCCCTAACTACCAGACTGGCAGTGAGTCAGTTTGCTCCTTGATGTAGCCCTGACTACCAGACTGGCAGTGAGTCAGTCTGCTCCCTGATCTAGCCCTGACTACCAGACTGGCAGTGAGTCAGTCTGCTCCCTGATCTAGCCCTGACTACCAGACTGGCAGTGAGTCAGTCTGCTCCCTGATCTAGCCCTGACTACCAGACTGGCAGTGAGTCAGTCTGCTCCCTGATCTAGCCCTGACTACCAGACTGGCAGTGAGTCAGCCTGCTCCCTGATCTAGCCCTGGCTACCAGACTGGCACTGAGTCAGTCTGCTCCCTGATCTAGCCCTGACTACCAGACTGGCAGTGAGTCAGTCTGCTCCCTGATCTAGCCCTGACTACCAGACTGGCAGTGAGTCAGTCTGCTCCCTGATCTAGCCCTGACTACCAGACTGGCAGTGAGTCAGTCTGCTCCCTGATCTAGCCCAGACTGGCAGTGAGTCAGTCTGCTCCTGATCTAGCCCTGACTACCAGACTGGCAGTGAGTCAGTCTGCTCCCTGATCTAGCCCTGACTACCAGACTAGGCAGTGAGTCAGTCTGCTCCCTGATCTAGCCCTGACTACCAGACTGGCAGTGAGTCAGTCTGCTCCCTGATCTAGCCCAGACTGGCAGTGAGTCAGTCTGCTCCTTGATGTAGCCCTGACTACCAGACTGACAGTGAGTCAGTCTGCTCCCTGATCTAGCCCTGACTACCAGACTGGCAGTGAGTCAGTTTGCTCCTTGATGTAGCCCTGACTACCAAGACTGGCAGTGAGTCAGTCTGCTCCCTGATCTAGCCCTGACTACCAGACTGGCAGTGAGTCAGTCTGCTCCCTGATCTAGCCCTGACTACCAGACTGGCAGTGAGTCAGCCTGCTCCCTGATCTAGCCCTGGCTACCAGACTGGCACTGAGTCAGTCTGCTCCCTGATCTAGCCCTGACTACCAGACTGGCAGTGAGTCAGTTTGCTCCCTGATCTAGCCCTGACTACCAGACTGGCAGTGAGTCAGTCTGCTCCCTGATCTAGCCCTGACTACCAGACTGGCAGTGAGTCAGTTTGCTCCTTGATGTAGCCCTGACTACCAGAGTGGCAGTGAGTCAGTCTGCTCCCTGATCTAGCCCTGACTACCAGACTGGCAGTGAGTCAGTTTGCTCCTTGATGTAGCCCTGACTACCAGACTGGCAGTGAGTCAGTCTGCTCCCTGATCTAGCCCTGACTACCAGACTGGCAGTGAGTCAGCCTGCTCCCTGATCTAGCCCTGGCTACCAGACTGGCACTGAGTCAGTCTGCTCCCTGATCTAGCCCTGACTACCAGACTGGCAGTGAGTCAGTTTGCTCCCTGATCTAGCCCTGACTACCAGACTGGCAGTGAGTCAGTCTGCTCCCTGATCTAGCCCTGACTACCAGACTGGCAGTGAGTCAGTTTGCTCCTTGATGTAGCCCTGACTACCAGAGTGGCAGTGAGTCAGTCTGCTCCCTGATCTAGCCCTGACTACCAGACTGCCAGTGAGTCAGTTTGCTCCCTGATCTAGCCCTGACTACCAGACTGGCAGTGAGTCAGTCTGCTCCCTGATCTAGCCCAGACTGGCAGTGAGTCAGTCTGCTCCCTGATCTAGCCCTGACTACCAGACTGGCAGTGAGTCAGTCTGCTCCCTGATCTAGCCCTGACTACCAGACTGGCAGTGAGTCAGTCTGCTCCCTGATCTAGCCCTGACTAACCAGACTGGCAGTGAGTCAGCCTGCTCCCTGATCTAGCCCTGGCTACCAGACTGGCACTGAGTCAGTCTGCTCCCTGATCTAGCCCTGACTACCAGACTGGCAGTGAGTCAGTCTGCTCCCTGATCTAGCCCTGACTACCAGACTGGCAGTGAGTCAGTCTGCTCCCTGATCTAGCCCTGACTACCAGACTGGCAGTGAGTCAGTCTGCTCCCTGATCTAGCCCAGACTGGCAGTGAGTCAGTCTGCTCCCTGATCTAGCCCTGACTACCAGACTGGCAGTGAGTCAGTCTGCTCCCTGATCTAGCCCTGACTACCAGACTGGCAGTGAGTCAGTCTGCTCCCTGATCTAGCCCTGACTACCAGACTGGCAGTGAGTCAGTCTGCTCCCTGATCTAGCCCAGACTGGCAGTGAGTCAGTCTGCTCCTTGATGTAGCCCTGACTACCAGACTGACAGTGAGTCAGTCCTGCTCCTGATCTAGCCCTGACTACCAGACTGGCAGTGAGTCAGTTTGCTCCTTGATGTAGCCCTGACTACCAGACTGGCAGTGAGTCAGTCTGCTCCCTGATCTAGCCCTGACTACCAGACTGGCAGTGAGTCAGTCTGCTCCCTGATCTAGCCCTGACTACCAGACTGGCAGTGAGTCAGCCTGCTCCCTGATCTAGCCCTGGCTACCAGACTGGCACTGAGTCAGTCTGCTCCCTGATCTAGCCCTGACTACCAGACTGGCAGTGAGTCAGTTTGCTCCCTGATCTAGCCCTGACTACCAGACTGGCAGTGAGTCAGTCTGCTCCCTGATCTAGCCCTGACTACCAGACTGGCAGTGAGTCAGTTTTGCTCCTTGATGTAGCCCTGACTACCAGAGTGGCAGTGAGTCAGTCTGCTCCCTGATCTAGCCCTGACTACCAGACTGGCAGTGAGTCAGTTTGCTCCTTGATGTAGCCCTGACTACCAGACTGGCAGTGAGTCAGTCTGCTCCCTGATCTAGCCCTGACTACCAGACTGGCAGTGAGTCAGCCTGCTCCCTGATCTAGCCTGGCTACCAGACTGGCACTGAGTCAGTCTGCTCCCATGATCTAGCCCTGACTACCAGACTGGCAGTGAGTCAGTTTGCTCCCTGATCTAGCCCTGACTACCAGACTGGCAGGAGTCAGTCTGCTCCCTGATCTAGCCCTGACTACCAGACTGGCAGTGAGTCAGTTTGCTCCTTGATGTAGCCCTGACTACCAGAGTGGCAGTGAGTCAGTCTGCTCCCTGATCTAGCCCTGACTACCAGACTGCCAGTGAGTCAGTTTGCTCCCTGATCTAGCCCTGACTACCAGACTGGCAGTGAGTCAGTCTGCTCCCTGATCTAGCCCAGACTGGCAGTGAGTCAGTCTGCTCCCTGATCTAGCCCTGACTACCAGACTGGCAGTGAGTCAGTCTGCTCCCTGATCTAGCCCTGACTACCAGACTGGCAGTGAGTCAGTCTGCTCCCTGATCTAGCCCTGACTACCAGACTGGCAGTGAGTCAGTCTGCTCCCTGATCTAGCCCTGACTACCAGACTGGCAGTGAGTCAGTCTGCTCCCTGATCTAGCCCTGACTACCAGACTGGCAGTGAGTCAGTCTGCTCCCTGATCTAGCCCTGACTACCAGACTGGCAGTGAGTCAGTCTGCTCCCTGATCTAGCCCTGACTACCAGACTGTGCAGTGAGTCAGTCTGCTCCCTGATCTAGCCCTGACTACCAGACTGGCAGTGAGTCAGTCTGCTCCCTGATCTAGCCCTGACTACCAGACTGGCAGTGAGTCAGTCTGCTCCCTGATCTAGCCCTGACTACCAGACTGGCAGTGAGTCAGTCTGCTCCCTGATCTAGCCCTGACTACCAGACTGGCAGTGAGTCAGTCTGCTCCCTGATCTAGCCCTGACTACCAGACTGACAGTGAGTCAGTCTGCTCCCTGATCTAGCCCTGACTACCAGACTGGCAGTGAGTCAGTCTGCTCCCTGATCTAGCCCTGAACTACCAGACTGGCAGTGAGTCAGTCTGCTCCCTGATCTAGCCCTGACTACCAGACTGGCAGTGAGTCAGTCTGCTCCCTGATCTAGCCCTGACTACCAGACTGGCAGTGAGTCAGTCTGCTCCCTGATCTAGCCCTGACTACCAGACTGGCAGTGAGTCAGTCTGCTGCCTGATCTAGCCCTGACTACCAGACAGTGAAGCAGTCTGCTGCCTGATCTAGCCCTGACTACCAGACTAGCAGTGAGTCAGTCTGCTGCCTGATCTAGCCCTGACTACCAGACTGGCAGTGAGTCAGTCTGCTCCCTGATCTAGCCCTGACTACCAGACTGACAGTGAGTCAGTCTGCTCCCTGATCTAGCCCTAACTACCAGACTGGCAGTGAGTCAGTCTGCTCCCTGATCTAGCCCTGGCTACTGATCATATATTAGTTCTCTTAGATTCACTCAGGTTGAATATTCTTGAGAATTAGACTTAAGAACTGGCTCATAGTTCATTAAGTATTATTCCGAAGGTTGATTCGTATATATTCTCGGACATTCCATTAATCTTTCGAGACACGTCTTTTCAGACCAAGTTTTGCTGTCTTTATGACAGAACTCAGAGATCTTGTTAAATTTTGTTCATTTATGTAGTTGGGACTGTATAATCATACGGGTTTAACGCTTCCCCTTTGTAATAATAATACGTAGTTGGGTTTGACACAGTCTTGTTGAGGTAGAGACTTAGAAGTTTGTAAAGACTTAAAGATTAGTCTTCCTTCTTAATGTAATATTTCCGTGTGGCTGAACTTCATATATACAGTCCTGTAAATACAACTATTGTACATACAATATTGAGATATTATAATATGTACGAAGAGATAAAATATTGTATTAAAATACTTTAAAATTAAATATAATTATTGTATTGAGTTTCCTAGTTGAAATTCCCCCGAGACTCTAAAATATATTAAACTAACTTTAATTCAATAGCTTGTTGCCTCAGAGGGAAATTTTGTAACAGCCGAGTTCTGAAGTTGTTTGTAAACTTCCAGGGAATAAAAAAATCTTCTGAATCCCTTACTGTTAACATGGGGATACAATACTGTAGTAGGGATACAATACTGTAGTGGGGATACAGCACTGTAGTGATAATGTAACTGACCGGGTACTACAGTGTCATCCTGTTATCAAGAGTCGAGGTGGACTTGTACTCGGCTTTCTCTCTCTCTCACTGTGTCTCCCTCTCTCTCTCTCTCTCTCACTGTCTCCCTCTCTCAATCTCTCACCCTGTCTCTCTCTCACTGTCTCTCTATCAACTTCTCACTCTCTGGCCCTGCTACAATATACAGCGAGAAGCGCTACACCCTGCGGGTCTTCCAGCGCCCTGGGTGGGGGGGAGGGGACTTGAAAGCCATGAGATTCGATCCGAGGACAGGGCGTTACCTCTCAAGTTCCTTGGATCAAGATCCCCTCCCCCCTCAGCACCTCCCATTGAAGGCGACACTGACATGACACTCGCTGGTCATGTCTTATTCATTTCTCTTTTTTCCCCACTGTCATGTCAATTCAGATGGGAAGCGATAAACCCACATGGGTTGTACATTAGCGGGGGGGTCAGGTGGATTGTGCCACCTGACGGCGGCATTAAGCCACCTGGCGGCGGGATTACGCCACCTGGCGGCGGCATTAGAAAGGAGCGAAGTCTATTCGTACGAGCGCTAAACCCGTAGGGGTCACACGACGCCTGAGGGGACGAGACAGTCATACTGAAAGCCAGGAAAGGGATGCGTCGAATGCCTTGGATCAAGAGCCCTTCACATATGTTTGATTGGCACTGATTATTATTCACTTTTCCCCATACGTGTATCTGGTGAGTTAAACCTGTAAGGGCCATATAGTCATCCCGGGAGTGTTGGTGTAAATAACAGAGATGGCAGCATCACCCATAAATAACAGAGATGGCAGCATCACCCATAAAAACAGATGTAAAGAGAGATGGCAGCATCACCCATAAAAACAGATGTAAACAGAGATGGCAGCATCACCCATAAAAACAGATGTAAAGAGAGATGGCAGCATCACCCATAAATAACAGAGATGGCAGCATCACCCATAAAAACAGATGTAAAGAGAGATGGCAGCATCACCCATAAAAACAGATGTAAACAGAGATGGCAGCATCACCCATAAAAACAGATGTAAACAGAGATGGCAGCATCACCCATAAAAACAGATGTAAACAGAGATGGCAGCATCACCCATAAAAACAGATGTAAACAGAGATGGCAGCATCACCCATAAAAACAGATGTAAACAGAGATGGCAGCATCACCCATAAAAACAGATGTAAACAGAGATGGCAGCATCACCCATAAAAACAGATGTAAACAGAGATGGCAGCATCACCCATAAAAACAGATGTAAACAGAGATGGCAGCATCACCCATAAAAACAGATGTAAATGATACAGGTCGCAGCTTTGTAAGACATTTATTAGAAATTCCGTAGAGAAAACTGTTACATCGTTATACTGTATATAGTAATAATATTGAGTATATACAGAGGTGAGGAAACACTGAAGAACGGGTCGAAGATAATGTAATACAGAAGGGCCTAGAATTCTTGAGGTCAATTTAATACCAGTATAGTTAATCAAATATTTAAAACAATGAGGTATATTTCTTGTGTGATTTGCACCATTCAATCTGTACAAACTGGAAATCAAAGTACCGTACCTTGTCTAGTTACCTCATTGTTAGAACCTTTATATATATATATAAAAAAAAGTACGAGTGAGGTGACCAGTGTTTTTTTTTTTTTTTTGGTGTATAAAGGGACACGTGTGAAACTAATCCTGCACTTTGTTGTGGTGACGTTTCGCTCTCCAGGAGCTTCGTCGAGCGAAATGTTGCCAAAATAGAATGTTGCATTAGTTGCACTTGTGTCCTTTTATCTAACATATTGTTGGTAATTCTACCAACATTACTACAAAAGTATTTGGTTCAAAATTTTAACATATTTTAAATATTATTACTTGGACATGAGATAATGATGGTATTGTGTTAAAATATCGTCCATCCAGGATATATTGTGAGGTGCAGGCCTGCTCAACTGGACTGTTCCTGCAGGCAAGCGGTGTGTCACGCGTGTGTACAGGAGACAGGATATCCTAAGAAACAGTTTAAACATCAATAACCCGGGAGAGTTTTAACATTGAGGCACAAACATCCAAATTTCCTAGATGTTTAGGCACTAAGATATATATTTGATCATCAGGTACCAAAAAATTGGGTGCATTGATGTCTAAACGAGCAGGATTATATCCTTTCATGTTCCAATATCAGTTTTTTTCTTATTACCTGCTAAACACAACTGAGCAAAATAAATTATCCCAAAATAAGCAGAAATCTAAAGCAAAACCGCACTGGTCGACGTCATAGAAGAAAACCTATTGAGTAATGGTAGTGGAATAGAGGAGTGGATGTGGTCCTGGGCCCGGGCACATCACATCTACACTATCCTCACTATTGTGAGCACATCACCTTGTCTACATCATCACGACACATTTTTCCAACACCCACGTAGAGTCCTTCCTAATATCTTCACAATTCTAGACTATCTCTTAAAATGTTCCAATGCTTCGTTCCTCTATCTAAATAATCTATAGCTATTGTTAAAATATAGATTTGAAGATATTAACATTAGACTGCAATAAGCGGGAAGAGGGAGTGCTACTAGACTAAGAGTTAATAAGGAGAGAGAGATAACCTGAGTGCAGTACAGTCTTGCCCTGCCCGAGCCACTTGTCTCACCAGTGCTCCTGTCCACTCGACTACCATCACCAAACTCTTGTTAAATATGCCAATAAATCTCCAAACATAATAAAAAAATATATTGTATGCCCAACAAAATTTGGATTAAACAACATTGGTTTGGACACGTAAATATAAAAATGATTTCCTTACATGCTAAAGGTAAGTAGTTACAAGGGGAAATAACTAATATCTGGTTGTGATGTTCGAGTGAGGGTAACCTCTCACTCTCTACCAACTAGCTGGTGTTGGAAGCGTTGTGTTGTCACATACAATCCTGAAGGAAAGTGAGGCCCTAAAGGTATCCCTGATAAGTTGCTCCTGCCTAACAAGTACAAACAGATGGTGTTGAGACGATACAGAGAGAGAGAGAGAGAGATGGGAGGGGGAGCGGGCTGACGGTAACAAAGGAGCTTGGAACCTGCCTTACTACCGGCATAGTTGTTGTGTTTACCTGACATAACGGCTTCTCCACATACACACACACACACACAAATCATCCCTGATGTTCACCACACAAACATCATCACTGATGTTCACCACACAGAGGTTACTAGTGACTGTACCAATACTCCGATGTTCTACCGTCATTCACTACGTGATACCCACGAAGCCTGGTCCTGACCTGATTTAAGACTGGGTCACGATGTGTGATCCTGGTCTGGCTTAGGACTGGGTCACTCACAAAGTGGTAATCCCGACCCGGCTTATATGGTTGGATCACCCACCAACCTTGATATTGGTCTGGCTTACATGGCTAGGTCACTCAGACCTGGCTTACATGATTGGGTCACCCACCAAGCCTGGTTTGGCCTGGTTTTTACATGACTGGGTCACCCACCAAACCTGGTTCTGGTCTGGCTTACATGACTGGGTTACCCACTAAGCCTGGTCTGGCTTACATGGCTTGGGGGGAGGAACACTCTCAGTACCCACCAACACAAGACACGTTTCCCCCACCTCCCAACATGTACATAAAGAGCTGGTCACGTCGGGCGAAACACTGAATCGGCTTCGTTGAGTTGGCCAGGCTTCTCGATGTTACAAAACACACATTGGTAATAGAAGCTAAAAGACGTTTCGGTCCTGGACGATAATAAAGTCGCGAAGGACTTAATGGTTCAGGAAGCCTGTAACATCATGCACCTTTACTTCCAGTAGTTCTGTTACTAGTTTCCTCAATTAGAATTGTAAGCTTAGCCGAGTCTTTTGACACCACGGAGATGTGAGTTGGCTAACTCTTAGAGAAGCCTGGTCCAGGGATTGGCTGCGGGAGTAGAAAAAGTCTGGAAACCCGTCAAAGGTATACCAGGGGGAGATAAAGCCATTGGAAGTATGTTCGCCAGCCTCCATCCTGCGATACAAAGACCATAGGAAGCTTTACGACGTTTCGCTCAGGAAAGAAGCCTATTAACCAAGGCTTCCTCTCTTATTTGTGTCATCCATTCTTGTTGATATGAAATTCCTACCATAGTGACTTGTTGAGTAACTGGGTAGTGCGTCCTCCCCTTCAAGCGCACCAGCTCGGTCTATCCTTCAACTACACTATCATCACAAACACACTGGTGATTACCGCATTCCACCAGCCGTCTACCTTCAACTTACTTATCCAAAAATATAACCATGACTTTAAAATAAGGTTCATTATTACAACTATGTACAATAAATCACATCACCAAAGAGGAAATAAGACAGAAATTCCTGACACTACAGCTGTTGTCGTTTGACACAGCCAGAGGTGGCGTGGCTGGGGTCTGTAAGTCCTGACACTGGCTGATGTCACACTTGTGACTGGGGGGTCTGAAATCTCGCATGGAAGAATCATACACACCTAAATAAACCTTTACCACATCACATACACTACAGCCACGTATACATGTGCATCATACAAGGCATACCATTCTTCTTGTGACTCTGTATAAGAATCCCGGGTACCAGAGAATGAACACAGCTTAGTCTGACCCACACACCCTCAGCCACCCTCCCACAAGTCGAAAGGTCTCACTTGCACAATATTTCTACTTAATAATTATCCCTTCTCTGAACCAGTTAATAATACATTCCTTACTCTTATGTTAAAGTGTTGTTAATAAGTTTTTGTAAGGGTTGGCTTGACCTATATACACAAGTGCTGGCGATCCTCCCGTCATAACTGAAAAGATAACTTCAGCTAATTTGTTGGTTCATACAAACACTGGAGGCAAAGTTATCTTGGCAGAAAATAATCTTCCTTACGAGGAGAACAATGCCAGAAGCACTAAATTCTTTGAAAGAACCAAAGAAACACTATGAGAGCATGAGGTATTCAAATACATACATGGAGTTTAAGAGTATAACTATATCCTGGAACATTTATACAGAACATCCCTCATTATCAAGTATTACCATCTCTTAACAACACATATCAACTAAAATATTACCAGAATTATATATATATATATATATATATATATATATATATATATATATATATATATATATATATATATATATATATATATATATATATATATATATATGCAAAAAAACACATGTGAAAAAATCGTGAACTTTTAAGCGCTTTCATGATTTCTCATATTATCAGGGAAATGTAAAAAATAATGGTTATTATTCTTACAGTTCGTTGATGTGAGAAAACACGAAAGCTTTTGGAAGTTCACAATTTCTTCACGGTGGTTGTTTGCATAGTCTGATATTACCTGTTATTGTGATTCTTATTGTTATGTGTAATATATATATATATATATATATATATATATATATATATATATATATATATATATATATATATATATATTGTGTGTGTGTATCGTATCTTAATGCAAGACAAGCCACGAGGAACGGGGGTGGAAATCTTAAGGTCAAATACTTTCACACTTCTCAGTGCGTCATCAGGAGCTATGCAACATTGCAAGAGTAGTGCGGTGTGTGCACCCGCAAGGATCAGAGTAAGATCCTTGTGGGTGCCACACCGCACTAACTTACTCTGAAAAAGTTCCCCTCATTTTCTCCTGTCGGTACTCTTGCAATATTGCAGAGCTCCTGATGACGCACTGAGAAGTGTAAAAGAACTTGACCTTAAGATTTCCAGCCTCCATGGCTTGTTTTGCCTATATATATATATATATATATATATATATATATAATATATATATATATATATATATATATATATATATATATATATATATGTCAGCATAATTGCTGATCCCTTGTATAAGTTTGTGTAGCATATCTGAGTATCGTAGTTAGTACCATCTATATATTTTATATAGACAATCCCTTGCTAGGCCTAGGGGCTAGCATGTGACACCACGTGATGCCACATGTGAGTGTCAGTCGCCCTGCCCCATCTCTCAGTTCCCGGAGACCCACAGGCAAGAACAAGGCTAGGCTGGGCTTCCCCTCACGACTCTGCAAATATAAGTGTTACCAGCCATACCCAAGTGTATTACTACACCACCTTTATCTCCTGGAACTCCCACGTCACAAATGGTGGCAGAGGTGGGATATGATCCCACGCCTCCGAAGAGACTGGTGCCTAACTACAATACTCAGATATGGTACACAAACATATACAGGGGATCAGCAACTATGCTGACATATATATGTCGTGCCGAATAGGTAAAAATTGGTCGATTAGCAAGAAATAATTTAAAATTAAATCCTTTCTAAATTTTTTCTTATACGTTTAAAGATATATATTTTTTCATTTATGTTTATGAAAAAATTATAAATTTGTACCAAAAGAACCTTAGAAAACTTACCTAACCTTATTATAACAAGCGCAATTTAAGTTAGCATAATCCAACTAAATATATTTTAGACGAGCTTACATTAATTTAATAATAAACAAACACAATGAAATAATATATTATTCTCATTAGGTTCAGAATGATTTTTGCGAAATCATTGCATATAAAAATTTTCGCTTGCCCTATTCAGCAAGAAGAGTGCTACTATTTAAGCCAAAATCATAAGTTTTACTTATTCGGCACGACATTATATATAAAATGTGTGTGTGTGTGTGTGTGTGTGTGTGTGTGTGTTTAGATGGGTTTTCCAAAACCAAACTCTGCTGCTTTTCAAACCAAGATCACCGACTTGACTTAATATTCACAGATAATATATATATATATATATATATATATATATATATATATATATATATATATATATAATATATATATATATATATATATATATATATATATATATATATATATATTATATATTATATATATATATATATATATATATATATAGGTGTGTGTGTGTGTGTGTGTGTGTGTGTGTGTGTGTGTGTGTGTGTGTGTGTGTGTGTGTGTGTGTGTGTGTGTGTGTGTGCGCAGAACAACCACTGTGAAAAAATAGTGAAATTCCAAGCGCTTTCGTGACTTCTCACATTATCAAGAAACAATAAAAATAAAAGGTTAACAGGAAGACATATAAGGACGAGACTACACCTCACTGCCACCACCCACAACAACACCTGACTTGTATTATGATGTAGGTAGGTAGGTAGGTACTCAGAGATCCCTGAAACACAGCTTATATTCTACCCAAAAATTTGTCTAATGTACCTTAAATTCTTCCTAAATTATATTAATTATAAATGAATTCAATTAATATAAACCAAAAGAAATATTAACATTATTTTCAAAACGACTTTATATAAAAGATGATTCTATTATATCACTGTCGACCATGGTCTTGATACAACTTTCTCAGCGTTTTTAAAACCAACTGGATGATTAAAATCTCTCACATGAATAAACACAGCTATATTTATGTTGATAAATTAGACACATGTGCAACTCTTGGGTATCTTTATTGAGGAAACGTTTCGCCACACAGTGGCTTCATCAGTCCGTACGTAGGAGAAACTTGAAGAACAGGAGGAGAATGAGGTAATCATTCTCCTCCTGTTCTTCAAGATTCTCCTTCGTATGGACTGATGAAGCCACTGTGTGGCGAAACGTTTCCTCAATAAAGATACCCAAGAGTTGCACATGTGTCTAATTTATCAACATGTCGGTTCTCTGAACCATTTATCTATATATTTATGTTGTTTTAATCTTAGTTCGAGACTTTTACCAGTTTGACCGTAGTAAACTTTATCACATGTTTAACAAGGACTCTTATAGACACATCCTCAGCATTTTGGGGGGAATTCTTCATGAATATTTTTTTTACTGTATCAAGATTTTTAATTACAACTTTGATATTGAGTCTTAAGAAGAGAAGGCATATCAACCAAGTTTTAATGGTAAGGGAGAACCAACATATTTTTAGTTGAATAAGGCTGGTTGTCCTTTTTTGGGTTGTTAAAAGTATTTCTAGCAATTTTAAAAGATTTATCAACTAAGTTTCTTAGGTAGTTTAGATCATTAGCTATTTCATAAATTTTGGAGATTTCATCTATGAACTTTGGACTCTACTTAAGAATTTTATTGTCAAAATTGTATTTAAAAATCCTGACATAGTTAAAAAACTTTTGATAAAAAATTCCCCCCAAAATGCTGACGGTTATGTCTATAAAATTCACTAGCAGATATGTGATAAAATTTATTACGGTGAAAATGGTAAAGGCGGAAAAATAAACAAATGAACAGTATAATGTGATCCTTTATTGACAACGTTTCGCTCACACAGTGGGCTTTATCAAGTCACAAACACATCTACCTGGGTGAAAGGTACGTGAGTATTTATAGGATGAGTCAGGTGGAGAATGCTGGGTAGGTTGTATCTGATAAGGACCTGCACAGGACTGACGGTGCATATGTAGTTATGTGGGATGACGATGAAGAAGTTTCTTGGTAAGGTCTTCAGCCATGTTATAGAAGCCGTTGTTTTGGTTGAAGTTGTTGGATATACAGATATGTGATGATTCCAGGATTCTTCGGTATAGAGCACTTTCTTCTCCAGCGATAAGTCTTGCGTTTCTGTAGTTGATTAAATGGTTGTGTGAATTTCGGTGTTAAACACATTCATTCCTTAAATTATTCAATCTGCCTGCGTGCTGGTGTTCTGAAATATGTGTTTGGAGGTCTCTGGATGTTTCGCCCACATATAATTTGCTGCAGTCATTACAAGGGATTATGTATACCCCTGCAGAGGACTGAAGCTTGTCCTGTCTATTACTGGCAATGTCCTCGATGGTGGGGGATGTGGAGATAGATACTTGGAATGAAGTATTGGAAAAGATGTTGGAAACGTGTTTGGCAATGGAGTTGGTGGGGAGGACTATGTATCTCGGCAGTGTCTTCTCTGGGTGTGTTGAAGATGTTTAATGCCCGTCGTCTGCAGTCTCTAATGAAGTGACGAGGATAGTGAAGTTTAGAAAATACTTGTTCAATAAGAGATCATTCTTCCCTGAGGAACTCATTGCTGCAGATTCTGAGTGCACGCAGGAAAAAGCCTATAATTACACTACGGTTAGTTTTGGTGTCGTGGTGAGAGAAGACGCGGAGAAGATCATGTTAGATGGTAGGTTTTTGATAGACATTAAAACGAAGTTCTTGGTCAGCTTTGCAGAGAAGAACATCAAGGAAAGGAGAAGTGTTGTCGACTTCTTCTTCTAGTGTGAACTGGACTGAGGCTCGACCTGGTTGAGCTTGTGTTGGAGAGCTTGAATGTTGAAGTATCTGGGAGTTATGATGAGAATGTCTTCAACATAATGGAGCCAGGTGACAGAAGAGGGAATAATACAGGAAAATCGCTGGGCTGTGTTTAACACCGAAATTCACACAACCATTTAATCAACTACAGAAACTCAAGACTTATCGCAGGAGAAGAAAGTGCTCTATACCGAAGAATCCTGGAATCATCACATATCTGTATATCCAACAACTTCAACCAAAACAACGGCTTCTATAACATGGCTGAAGACCTTCCCAAGAAACTTCTTCATCGTTATCCCACATAACTACATATGCACCGCCAGTCCTGTACAGGTCCTTATCAGATCCAACCTACCTGGAGAGAGTTCCGGGGGTCAACGCCCCCGCGGCCCGGTCTGTGACCAGGCCTCATGGTGGATCAGGGCCTGATCAACTAGGCTGTTACTGCTGGCTGCACGCAATCCAAAGTACGAACCACAGCCCGACTGGTCAGGTACTGACTTTAGGTGCCTGTACAGTGCCTTCTTGAAAACAGCCAGGGGTCTATTGGTAATCCCCCTTATATATGCTGGGAGACAGTTGAATAGTCTGGGGCCCCTGACACTTACTGTGTTGTCTCTTAACGTGCTAGTGACACCCCTGCTTTTCATTGTGGGAATGTTGCATCGTCTGCCGAGTCCACCTGACTCCATCCTATAAATACTCACGTACCTTTCACCCAGGAAGATCTGTCTCTGACTTGATAAAGTCCACTGTGTAGGCGAAACGTTGTCAAAAAAAGATCACATTATACTGCTTATGTGTTTATTTTTCCATTGTGTCAGTATTTTATACCATTTATTTCCACCTGGAAAAAGTCTTGAACGAAGGTTAAAAACAAGATAATTATAACATTAGAAGTGGACAAGATTCTCAAGCTGTGTGTATTCACGTGAGAGATTTTAACCATCCAAGTGATTTTAATAATGTTGAGAAAGTTGTATCAAGTCCATGGTCGACAGAAATATAATAGAATCACGTTCCATAAAAAGTCGTTTTGAAAATAATATAAGCTGTGTTTCAGGGGTCACTGACTACCTACCTACATCATAATACAAGTCAGGTGTTGTTGTGGGTGGTGGCAGTGAGGTGTAGTCTCGTCATTATGTTTTCCTGTTAAACTTTTATTTTTATAGTTCCTTAATAATGTGAGAAGTTACGAAAGCGCTTGGAATTTCACTATTTTTTTCACAATAGTTGTTCTGCATATTGTGATATCACCTGTTTACTGTGATCTTATTGCGCTATATATATATATATATATATATATTATATATATATATATATATATATATATATATATATATATATATATATATTTATATATATATATTATATGTTTATATATATGCGTGTGACTATAATTTACTGGTGTATAATTTGGCGAGAGAATATAAATAATGAATATGGAGCAATGACGTAATGGAGGTTAGAGTGTGTTTGTTGTATATGTTGGTGCAGGTGTTGTAGTGGTATATGTTGGTGCAGGTGTGTAGTGTTATATGTTGGTGCAGGGTGTGTTAGTAGTTTATATGTTGGTGCAGGTGTGTAGTGTTTATATGTTGGTGCAGGTGTGTAGTGTTATATGTTGGTGCAGGTGTGTAGTGTTATATGTTGGTGCAGGTGTGTAGTGTTATATGTTGGTGCAGGTGTGTAGTGTTAAATGCTGATCCAGGTGTGCACTGTCACATGTTGGTCCAGGTGTGTAGTGTTATATGTTGGTGCAGGTGTGTAGTGTTATATGTTGGTGCAGGTGTGTAGTGTTATATGTTGGTGCAGTTGTGTAGTGTTATATGTTGGTGCAGGTGTGTAGTGTTATATGTTGGTGCAGGTGTGTAGTGGTTTATGTTGGTGCAGGTGTGTAGTGTTATATGTTGGTGCAGGTGTGTAGTGGTTATATGTTGGTGCAGGTTGTGTAGTGTTATATGTTGGTACAGGTGTGTAGTGTTATATGTTGGTGCAGGTGTGTAGTGTTATATGTTGGTGCAGGTGTGTAGTGTTATATGTTGGTGCAGTGTGTGTAGTGTTATATGTTGGTGCAGGTGTGTAGTGTTATATGTTGGTGCAGGTGTGTAGTGTTATATGTTGGTGCAGGTGTGTAGTGTTATTGTTGGTGCAGGTGTTTTAGTGTTATATGTTGGTGCAGGTGTGTAGTGTTATATGTTGGTGCAGGTGTGTAGTGTTATATGTTGGTGCAGGTGTGTAGTGTTATTTTGTTGGTGCAGGTGTGTAGTGTTATATGTTGGTGCAGGTGTGTAGTGTTATATGTTGGTGCAGGTGTGTAGTGGTATATGTTGGTGCAGGTGTGTAGTGTTATATGTTGATGCAGGTGTGTAGTGTTATATGTTGGTGCAGGTGTGTAGTGTTATATGTTGGTGCAGGTGTGTAGTGTTATATGTTGGTGCAGGTGTGTAGTGTTATATGTTGGTGCAGGTGTGTAGTGTTATATGTTGGTGCAGGTGTGTAGTGTTATATGTTGGTGCAGGTGTGTAGTGTTATTTTGTTGGTGCAGGTGTGTAGTGTTATATGTTGGTGCAGGTGTGTAGTGTTATATGTTGGTGCAGGTGTGTAGTGTTATATGTTTGTGCAGGTGTGTAGTGTTATATGTTTGTGCAGGTGTGTAGTGTTATATGTTGGTGCAGGTGTGTAGTGGTATATTGTTGGTGCAAGTGTGTAGTGGTATTGTTGGTGCAGGTGTGTAGTGTTATATGTTGGTGCAGGTGTGTAGTGTTATATGGTTTGGGGCAGGTGTGTAGTGTTATATGTTGGTGCAGGTGTGTAGTGTTATATGTTGGTGCAGGTGTGTAGTGGTAAATGTTGGTGGAAGTGTGTAGTGGTATATGTTGGTGCAGGTGTGTAGTGTTATATGTTGGGTGCAGGTGTGTAGTGGTATTGTTATCCAGGTGTGTACTGCTTAATGTTGGTGCAGGTGTGTAGTGGTATATGTTGGTGCAGGTGTATAGTGTTATATGTTGGTGCAGGTGTGTTGTGCTTAATGTTGGGTGCAGGTGTGTGTGTTATATGTTGGTCCAGGTGTGTAGTGTTATATGTTGGTGCAGTGTGTAGTGGTATATGTTATCAGGTGTGTACTGCTTAATGTTAGGTGCAGGTGTGTAGTGTTATATGTTGGTCCAGGTGGTTGTAGTGGTATATGTTGGGCGGTGTGTAGTGTTATATGTTGGTGCAGGTGTTTTAGTGTTATATGTTGGTGCAGGTGTGTAGTGTTATATGTTGGTGCAGGTGTGTAGTGCTTAATGTTGGTGCAGGTGTGTAGTGTTATATGTTGGTGCAGGTGTGTAGTGTTATATGTTGGTCCAGGTGTGTAGTGTTATATGTTGGTGCAGGTGTGCACTGTTACATGCTGGTCCAGGTGTGCACTGTTACATGCTGGTCCAGGTGTGCACTGTTACATGCTGGTCCAGGTGTGCACTGTCACATGTTGGTCCAGGTGTGCACTGTCACATGCTGGTCCAGGTGTGCAGTGTTATATGTTGGTGCAGGTGTGCAGTGTTATATGTTGGTCCAGGTGTGCACTGTCACATGTTGGTCCAGGTATGCAGTGTTATATGTTGGTGCAGGTGTGTAGTGTTATATGTTGGTCCAGGTGTGCACTGTCACATGTTAGTCCAGGTGTTCAGTGTTATATGTTGGACCAGGTGTGCACTGTCACATGTTGGTCCAGGTGTGCAGTGTTATATGTTGGACCAGGTGTGCACTGTCACATGTTGGTGCAGGTGTGTAGTGTTATATGTTGGTGCAGGTGTGTAGTGTTATATGTTGGTGCAGGTGTGCACTGTCACATGTTGGTGCAGGTGTGCAGTGTTATATGTTGGGTCAGGTGTGCACTGTCACATGTTGGTCCAGGTGTGCAGTGTTATATGTTGGTGCAGGTGTGTAGTGTTATATGTTGGTCCAGGTGTGTAGTGTTATATGTTGGTGCAGGTGTGCACTGACACATGTTGGTGCAGGTGTGCAGTGTTATATGTTGGTGCAGGTGTGTAGTGTTATATGTTGGACCAGGTGTGCACTGCCACATGTTGGTCCAGGTGTGCAGTGTTATATCTTGGTGCAGGTGTGTAGTGTTATATGTTGGTCCAGGTGTGTACTGTCACATGCTGGTCCAGGTGTGTAGTGTTATATGTTGGTCCAGGTGTGTAGTGTTATATGTTGGTGCAGGTGTGCACTGACACAAGTTGGTGCAGATGTGCAGTGTTATATGTTGGTGCAGATGTGCAGTGTTATATGTTGGTGCAGGTGTGCACTGTCACATGTTGGTCCAGGTGTGCAGTGTTATATGTTGGTCCAGGTGTGCACTGTCACATGTTGGTCCAGGTGTGCAGTGTTATATGTTGGTCCAGGTGTGCAGTGTTATATGTTGGTGCAGGTGTGCACTGCCACATGTTGGTCCAGGTGTGCACTATCACATGTTGGTCCAGGTGTGCAGTGTTATACGTTGGTGCAGGTGTGTAGTGTTATATGTTGGTGCAGGTGTGTAGTGTTATATGTTGGTCCAGGTGTGTAGTGTTATATGTTGGTGCAGGTGTGTGTAGTGTTATATGTGGTGCCGGTGTGTAGTGTTATTGTTGGTGCAGGTGTGTAGTGTTATTAGTTGGTGCATGTGTGTAGTGTTATATGTTGGTGCAGGTGTGTAGTATTATATGCTGGTCCAGGTGTGTAGTGTTATATGTTGGTGCAGGTGTGTAGTGTTATATGTTGGTGCAGGTGTGTAGTGTTATATGTTGGTGCAGGTGTGTAGTGTTATATGTTGGTGCAGGTGTGTAGTGTTATATGCTGGTCCAGGTGTGTAGTGTTATATGTTGGTGCAGGTGTGTAGTGTTATATGTTGGTGCAGGTGTGTAGTGTTATATGCTGATCCAGGTGTGCACTGTCACATGTTGGTCCAGGTGTGTAGTGTTATATGTTGGTGCAGGTGTTGTAGTGTTATATGTTGGTCCAGGTGTGTAGTGTTATATGTTGGTGCAGGTGTTGTAGTGTTATATGTTGGTCCAGGTGTGTAGTGTTATATGTGGTGCAGGTGTGTAGTGTTATATGTTGGTGCAGGTGTGCAGTGTTACATGCTGGTGCAGGTGTTTCACTGTGTGTTGTGGGGTAGGTGTGGGGTGGAATGTGTGTGGAGGTAGGTGTGGGGTGGATGTTGTGTGTGGAGGTAGGTGTGGGGTTGATGTTGTGTGTGGAGGTAGGTGTGGGGTGGATGTGTGTGGAGGTAGGTGTGGGGTGGATGTTGTGTGTGGAGGTAGGTGTGCGGTTGATGTTGTGTGTGGGGTAGGTGTGGGGTGGATGTGTGTGGAGGTAGGTGTGGGGTGGATGTTGTGTGTGGAGGTAGGTGTGGGGTTGATGTGTGTGGAGGTAGGTGTGGGGTGGAAGTGTGTGGAGGTAGGTGTGGGGCGGATGTTGTGTGTGGGGTTGATGTTGTGTGTGGAGGTAGGTGTGGGGTGGATGTGTGTGGAGGTAGGTGTGGGGTGGATGTGTGTGGAGGTAGGTGTGGGATGGATGTTGTGTGTGGAAGTAGGTGTGGGGTGGATGTGTGTGGAGGTAGATGTGGGGTGGATGTGTGAGGAGGTAGGTGTAGGGTGGATGTTGTGTGTGGAGGTAGGTGTGGGGTTGATGTTGTGTGTGGAGGTAGGTGTGGGGTGGATGTGTGTGGAGGTAGGTGTGGGGTGGATGTTGTGTGTGGAGGTAGGTGTGGGGTGGATGTTGTGTGTGGAAGTAGGTGTGGGGTGGATGCTGTGTGTGGAGGTAGGTGTGGGGTGATGTGTGTGGAGGTAGGTGTGGGATGGATGTTGTGAGTGGAGGTAGGTGTGGGGTGGATGTTGTGTGTGGAAGTAGGTGTGGGGTGGATGTTGTGTGTGGAGGTAGGTGTGGGGTGGATGTTGTGTGGGGGAGGTAGGCGTGATGTGGATGTTGTGTGTGGAGGTAGGTGTGGGTGGATGTGTGTGGAGGCAGGTGTGTGGAGTCGATGTTGTGTGTAGAGGTAGGTGTGGGGTGGATGTGTGTGGAGGTAGGGGTGGGATGGATGTGTGTGTGGAAGTAGGTGTGGGGTGGATGTGTGTGGAGGTAGGTTTGGGGTGGATGTTGTGTGTGGAGGTAGGTGTGGGGTGGATGTGTGTGGATGTAGGTGTGGGGTGGATGTTGTGTGTGGGGGTAGGTGTGGGGTGGATGTTGTGTGTGGAGGTAGGTGTGGGATGGATGTTGTGTGTGGAAGTAGGTGTGGGGTGGATGTTGTGTGTGGAGGTAGGTGTGGGGTGGATGTTGTGTGTGGAAGTAGGTGTGGGGTGGATGTTGTGTGTGGAGGTAGGTGTGGGGTGGATGTTGTGTGTGGAAGTAGGTGTGGGGTGGATGTTGTGTGTGGAGGTAGGTGTGGGGTGGATGTTGTGTGTGGAAGTAGGTGTGGGGTGGATGTTGTGTGTGGAGGTAGGTGTGGGGTGGATGTTGTGTGTGGAGGTAGGTGTGGGGTGGATGTTGTGTGTGGAGGTAGGTGTGGGGTGGATGTTGTGTGTGGAGGTAGGTGTGGGGTGGATGTTGTGTGTGGAGGTAGGTGTGGGGTGGATGTTGTGTGTGGAAGTAGGTGTGGGGTGGATGTTGTGTGTGGAGGTTAGGTGTGGGGTGGATGTTGTGTGTGGAGGTAGGTGTGGGGTGGATGTTGTGTGTGGAAGTAGGTGTGGGGTGGATGTTGTGTGTGGAGGTAGTGTGTGGGGTGGATGTTGCGTGTGGAAGTAGGTGTGGGGTGGATGTTGTGTGTGGGTGTAGGTGTGGGGTGGATGTTGTGTGTGGAGGTAGGTGTGGGGTGGATGAGTTGTGTGTGGAGGTAGGTGTGGGGTGGATGTTGTATATGGAGGTAGGTGTGGGGTGGATGTTGTGTGTGGAGGTAGGTGTGGGGTGGATGTTGTGTGTAGAGGTAGGTGTGGGTGGGACGTGTGTGGAGGTAGATGTGGGGTGGATGTTGTGTGTGGACGGTAGGTGTGGTGTGGATGTGTGAGGAGGGTAGATGTGGGGTGGATGTTGTGTGTGGAGGTAGGTGTGGTGTGGATGTGTGTGGAGGTAGGTGTGGGGTGGATGTTGTGTGTAGAGGTAGGTGTGGGTGGATGTGTGTGGAGGTAGATGTGGGGTGGATGTTGTGTGTGGAGGTAGGTGTGGTGTGGATGTGTGTGGAGGTAGGTGTGGGGTGGATGTTGTGTGTGGGGGTAGGTGTGGGGTGGATGTTGTGTGTGGAGGTAGGTGTGGGGTGGATGTTGTGTGTGGAGGTAGGTGTGGGGTGGATGTTGTGTGTGGAGGTAGGTGTGGGGTGGTGTTGTGTGTGGAGGTAGGTGTGGGGTGGATGTTGAGTGTGGGGGTAGGTGTGGGGTGGAT
Organism: Cherax quadricarinatus; assembly: GCF_026875155.1. Classification (NCBI taxonomy): domain Eukaryota; kingdom Metazoa; phylum Arthropoda; class Malacostraca; order Decapoda; family Parastacidae; genus Cherax; species Cherax quadricarinatus. The sequence goes on along the minus strand of NC_069484.1, from coordinate 24,305,925 downwards.
GTTGTGTGTGGGGGTAGGTGTGGGATGGACGTTGTGTGTGGAGGTAGGTGTGGGGTGGATGTTGTGTGTGGAAGTAGGTGTGGGGTGGATGTTGTGTGTGGAGGTAGGTGTGGGGTGGATGTTGTGTTTGGAGGTAGGTGTGGGGTGGATGTTGTTTGTGGATGGTAGGTGTGGTGTGGAGGTTGTTGTGTGGAAGTAGAGTGTGGAGTGGGATGTTGTAGTGTGGGAGGGTAGGTGTGGGGTGGGTGTTTTGTGTGGAGGTTAGGTAAAAAAGGGATGGATGTGGTGTGTGGAGGTAGGTGTGGGGATGGTATGTTGTGTGTGGAGGTGGTGTGGGTGGTTGTGTGGTGTGGTGTTAGGAGTGGGATGGATGTTGTGTGCTGACAAGAGGTAGGTGTGGGGTTGGGATGTGTGTGTGTGGAGGTGGTCGTGGGGTGGATGTTGTGTGTGGAGGTAGGTGTGGGGTGGATGTTGTGTGGTCAGGAGTTTGTGAGATGTGTGATGTGCGGTGTGTGTATGTTATGTGGTGTTTGTTGTGTGTGTGTGTGTGTGTGTGTTTGTGTCGTTGTGTGTATGGGTGTGTGTGTGTGTTGTGGTGTGTGTGTGTGTGTTGTGTGGGTGTGGTGTGTGTTGGTTGTTGTGTGTATGTATGTTGTGTGTGTGTGTGTGTGTGTGTGGTGTTGAGTGTGTGTGTGTGTGTATGTTGTGTGTGTGTGTATGTGTGTGTGTATGTGTGTGTGTGTGTATGTGATGTGTGTATGTGTGTGTGTATGTGTGTGTGTGTGTGTGTGTGTGTGTGTGTGTTGTATGTGTGTGCTGTATGTGCTGTGTGTGTTGTGTGGTGTGTGTGTGTTGTGTGTGTATGTGTGTGTGTATGTGTGTCGTGTTGTGTGTGTGTGTATGTGTGTGTGTATGTGTGTGTGTGTTGTGTGTGTGTGTGTGTGTATGTGTGTGTGTATGATGTGTGTGTGTGTCGTGTGTGTATGTGTTGTGTGTGTGTGAGGGGTGATGTGTGGTGTGTGTGTTGTGTGTGTGTGTGTGTGTGTGTGTGTATGTGTGTGTGTATGTGTGTGTGTGTGTGTGTGTGTGGAATGTGTGGGTGTCTGTGGGTTGTGTGTGTGTGTGTGTGTGGGTGTGTGTGTGTGTGTGTTTGTGTGTGTGTGTGTATTGTGTGTGTTTTGTGTTGTGTGTGTGTATATATTTATATGTGTGTATGTAGTGTGTGTGTGTGTGCTGTGTGTGGTTTGTGTGTGTGTGTGTGTGGGTGTTTGTTTGTGTGTGTGTGTGTGTTTGTGTGTGTGTGTTTGTCGTGTGTTTGTGTGTGTGTGTGTGTGTGTGGATATATTATTGTGTGTCTGTGTGTGTGTTGTGTGGGTTGTGTGTTGTGTTGTGATGTGTGTGTGTGTGTGTGTGTGTGTGTGTGTTTGTGTGTTGTGTGTGTGTTTGTGTGTGTGTGTGTTTGTGTGTGTTTGTGTGTGTGCTGTGTGTGTGTATATATATCATATAAGAGTGTGTGTGTGTGTGTGTGTGTGTGGTGGTGTCTGTGTGTGTGTGTGTGTGATGTGTAGGTGTGTTTTAAAAAAGGAAATCTGAGAACTGCTTATACAGCCTCACATCAAAACAACTTCCACTGTAGCTGATCACCCAGGCTGTCACTACTTGCAGTGTGCAAGCCAACACAACCTGGATGATCAGCAAACTTAGGAAGATGCCTGTTAAGTTTTGACCTTAAAGCTTCAGACTGGAGTGCCAAGAAGATATTTGGTTAAGTGTGATCCTTGTGTCTTGACACACAGTTTGACACACTGTCTGACACACTGTCTGACACACAGTTTGACACACTGTCTGACACACTGTTATGACTACTGTTTGAGCCCATGACATCCAGATTCTGTTATATTACAGTGAGTGTTACTGTGTGTGTATATAGGGTGTTATGGGAACTGGGAGGTGTAGAAAGGTGGGAATAGTGTATGTAGAGAGGGTTAAAGATGGCTTGAAACCAGCACCTTATATGTGTGGGTAGTGAGAGAGGTGTGGGTAGTTACAACAGTGTATCAACTACCCACACAGCACCCCCACACCTGGGTGTGTAAGTATTGTGGGGGTAGTGAGAGAGGTGTGGTAGGATACAGCTGTGTAGCAACTAACCACACAGCAGACACCCACACCGGGGTGTGTTACATATGTGGGTAGTGAGAGGTGCGGGTAGCTTCAACCAGTGTTATAAAACTACCCACACCGCACCCCCACACTCTGAGGGTGTGTAAATAGTGGGGCTAATGAGGAGAAGTCGTGGGTAGCTACAACAGTGCATAAACTACCCACACAGCACCCCCACACCTGGGTGTGTACATATGTGGGTAGTGAGAGAGGTGGTGTGTACCCACAACACTCTGGTAGCTACCCACACAGCACCCCCACCACCAGGGTGTGTTACATATGTGGGCAGTTGGAGAGATGTGGTTGTGTACACACAACCTCTGGATAGTTCCCACACAGACCCCATACCTGGGTGTGTAATTGTGGGTAGTGAGTGAGAGGTGGTGTGCACCCACAACCTCTGGATGATAGCTAACCACACTGCACCCCACACCTGGGTGTGTACATGTGTGTGGAAATGAGGAAGTGTTGGGTAGTACAACAGTGGCATTAAGACTCCCACACAGCAACCCCACACCTGGGTGTGTACATATGTGGTAGTGAGAGAGGTGGCGTGTGTACCACATACCTCTGGATAGCTTCCAACACAGACACCCCATACCCTGGGTGTGCTACATATGTGGGCAGTGAGAGAGGTGGTGTGTACCCACAAATCTGGATAGCACACACAGCACCCCATACCTGGGTGGTGTACATATGTGGTGGGGTTGTGAGAGAGGTGGTGTGCACCCACAACCTCTGGATAGCTACCCACACAGCACCCCCACACCTGGGTGTGTACATATGTGGGCAGTGAGAGAGGTGGTGTGTACCCACAACCTCTGGATAGCTACCCACACAGCACCCCCACACCTGGGTGTGTACATATGTGGGTAGTGAGAGAGGTGGTGTGTACCCACAACCTCTGGATAGCTACCCACACACCTGGGTGTGTACATATGCGTGGTAGTGAGAGAGAGTGGTGATGTACACTACCTTGGACAGCTACCCCACACAGCGCCCCCACACCTGGGTTGTGTGCTTATGTGGGTAGTGAGAGAGGTTTGGATAGCTACAACAGTGCATAAACTACCCACACCAGCACCCCCACACCTGGGTGTGTACATATTGCGGGGAGTGAGAGAGGGTGGTGGGTACCAACAACCTATGGACAGACAGCTACCTACACAGCACCCCCCCCCTGGCTGTGTAATTTGCGGGTAGTGAGAGAATGGTGTGTACCACAACATCTGGAAAGCTAACTACAAAAAACCCTACACCTGCTGCATGTACATTTCGCGAGGGGGTAGTGAGAGTTGGTGTGTACCCACAACCTCTGGTACAGCTACCTAACAGAAACCACACAACTGGCTGGCGTACATATGGGGTTTAGTGAGTGTGGTGGTGTGTACCCATCAACCTCTGGACAGCTTTCCTAACACAGCACCCCCACACCTGGATGTGTACATATGAAGGTAGTGAGGAGGTGGTGTGTACCCAAACTGCCGGACAGTACCTACACAGCACCCCCACACCTGGCTGTGTACATAATATGTGGGTAGTGAGAGATGGTTGTGTACCTCAAACTCTGGAACAGCTTACTACACAACACCCCTACTACCTGGTGTGTACTTATGCGGGTAGTGAGAGTTGGTGTGTACCCACAACCTATGCGTCTGCTTCATCACACGCACCAACACTCATGGATGTGTGATGTTGTCGGGTTTTGGGAGAGAGGGGTGTACTGCTATCCCAACACTTCATATGGACAGCTTACCTTCGCAGCACACCTACTCTGGATGTGTAAATATGCGGGTAGTGTGAAGAGGGGGTGGGTCCAACTAACCTGTGGTAACTGCTTCATAACAGCACACCTCAACGGGCGTGTTATATGCGGGTAGTGAGAGAGATGGGGTGTACCCACAACCTCTGGACAGCTACACATGGTACCTTCACCCAGTGTGTACCGCTAAACATAGATAATAGAACACAGTTAGAGAAGAAACAAAAGTTATCTTAATATTAGAGCTAAAGATAAGCCGCTTGATTTTGTAAATCAACAATAACCATTAAATGGCCTATTTTCTGATATAACTATATATCCTATGATACCTTTTGTATAGATACCTTTTGTATAGATATTTGAGGCGAGGGTGGGTCACGCCCATCCTTATGTTGTCACGTGACAGTGTCACTGACGTCATACGTGACATCTTCATCACGCGTTAACACCGAAGACGTAATTGCTTCCACGCGTGAGGTTTATAACGAGCTGTGCTGCATAAATCACATGTATATACTTGACGTATTACTACTACCCACAACGTCACCTGATGGTGGCTTTATAAGGTTTAAAGCCTATCGACTACACGAGGGTCATTAAGGCTGCATGTCACCTGTACACCACCAGTCAAGAATACTTTAATACCTAAAGATGGGCATTGAAGTAATCTTATCGTATATACACACACACTAAGAGATGCCTACCCCTCGGTGTATATACCCTCTTATCACCTGAAGGATTATACCTCCCTAACAGTAACCAAGGGAGTGTAAAATACTGAGTGGGTCGGTTATACGAAGTCTTCAGAGATCACCTCAATATTCTGTATTGAGGGAATCCTTACACTGTCTATCTTAGTAAAATAGTGCATTTGCTAACTATCTACCTGCTAAACACCTACATATGCTGCGTATCCACATTATAGTCCAACTTCATGAAGACTAATCACCTTTGGCTGTCCACCCGTTCTCGACGTGTGTCGAGTACACGGGTGTCGAGTCTACCCTGAGGTGTTCTCTCTGGGGGATGTTGGGGGAGGCTTGAAGAAGGTTCAACCAAATATCTATTCTATTTGGATGGGATGTTACCTGACTATTTCCCCTACCACACACCACCCAACTCTTACAAACATTATATATATATATATATAAATATATAATATATATATATTATATATATATATATAAATTATATATATATATATATATATATATATATATATATATATATATATGTCCAGAAAGTCCCTTTCCGATTTCCCGAATTTCTTACAGTATGGTAAAACATTTGGAATGGAGTTTTTCTATACATACGATAGCATAATTATCTTAACATCGAATTCCTGACAGATGGCTTGAGTGTGATGCCCCTCGCTCTTGTAACACGGCCATATTGTCCTTGTATGGCGCTGTGGTGCTTCACTTTTTTCACAAGACACTGCGTGCAACAATAAACGATGGTGTCTGTAGAGTTTCACTGGATATGTTGGCCATTGTCTGGAATGACCTGGAGTGTTGATTGTATTAGGGGCCACCAGAGGTGCACCTGTTAAGTTTAGATATATATAAACTCTCTTATCTCAGCTATCACCTTCAGAAAACTGCATTCACATATAAATTGCCATTTTGTTTAAAAACTGAAATTGAAATAATGGACTTCGTGGACACATTGTGTGTGTGTGTGTGTGTGTGTGTGTATATATATATTATAAATATATATCAATAACAACACTGCGACTAGCCTGGGGATCGAACCCGTGTTGTTTTAGCCAGCCTCATGGTAAGCGAAAATTCACGACGCTCTAACCCACTGGACCATAGGTAGGACTGGATAATCCAGTGGGTTAGAGCGTCGTGGATTTTCGCTCACCATGAGGCTGGGTAAAAACAACATGGGTTCGATCCCCAGGCTAGCCGCAGTGTTGTTATTAATTAAATACCACTTTTTTCAGGGTTTAATTTTTATATATATATATATTATAATATATATATATATATATATATATATATATAATAATTTTATATATAATAAAATTACTATATATATATATATATTTGTTGTGTATGTGTGTGTATATCTTAACGTGTCGTGAGCAACATTTCCAATCACTTGCACAAATGTCTCTTGACTCACAGGCATAGGATTGCACTTACAGTTTAGTTACTACATATCTTCATTACTTTTATGTGCCAACCTATCCTTATAGTGTTCACTCGGAGACACGTTATCCTCGTACAGTCGTTAATGGTCAACTTTTGAGACCAGTTACCTCTTCCAGAAGGTTAAAATAAGAATAAGAACGTATATAATACATGATAGAATGCAATTGAAATGGTCAATCATCTCAATAGTTCCTATTCGGGAGCAATGCTACGTTTATGTTCCGTAACTCGGATGGTCTTGTGTACTAAGTTGGTCCTCTAGTGAGGACAAGTTTAGCAAACAGCTTACTGGTGGAGGTGCAGGAATGATGGTGGGTGTTGTAGCTTGCACCTCCTGGTAGTGCTCATACGTAGTACTGGCCTGACCTGCGTGACGGAGAAGGGGCGGCGGAACTACGGGAACACTGGCGGCCACAGCGTCAGAAGTGGTAGGGCGGGTAGTGCGGGTATTGCACAGGCCGAGTCGGGTCATCGGGCCGCGGCGGGTACGGCTGATAAGCGCGGTACTCGGGTCGCAAGCCAGGGTACTCCGGCAGCGGGTAGTAGTGCGGGTACACCTGCGGGTGCGGCGGCTGGGCCAAGGAAGCAGCGGAGGGATACAGAGGGTCTTGGGGAAGTGCCGCAGGCGGCGAGTAAAGAGCAGGATGGTGAGGTTCGGTTGCTGCTGCGGTCGAGTACAAGGGTGCTGCCTCTCCTCCCGTGAAGACCACGGGCGTGGGAGGACCACCACTTTCCCCATAGTCAGAACCAGGACCCAAAGCAGGAGGTGCTTCCTGCTGTGGTCCCTGGGTCTGTACATCAGTCTGTTGCTGCTGTGGCTGCTGATGTTGCAAATCATGCTGAGACTGCGGCGTCTGCTGTGGTTGAGTGTGTTCTTCCTCCGACGGGCACTTAGACCGGTGCGGGTCTGGTGCTCCGTCGGCGCTGTGGCGGCTAGTGTTCCCTTCATCTAGTCAATATTGTTCCGATGGAGGTCCTGGAGTGAGCTGCTGCTGTTGTTGCTGCTGCTGCTGCTGCTGTTGAGGCTGCTGCTGTGGTGGTGGTGGTGGTGTGTGTTGTGTTGCCTGCTGCTGCGACTGCTGCAGCGGCTGCTGTTGGTTCTGAGACGTCTGCTGTGCATCTGCAGGATAATGTTCTATCGTCATCTCCTGATGTAAGAAATCTTGATGAGGCAAACCATCCTCATATTTACCTCGCTTAAAGCGCCCGTACAACGAAGAGTAAGGCAGATTAAAGTGTATAGCAGCCTGGTTGATGGACATCTCGCCTACCCGTACGGCTTCTAAGGCATCCTTCATGTCTTCTTCTGACCATGGCACACCCTGAGGAATAAACAAAGTGCCACATCTCACTAACAAAGTCTGAAACCATAAATTCATTTCTCACTATCAGAGCTAGAGGCAAAATTTATTTCTCACTATCAAAGTTAGAGACCAAAAAATCACTTCTCACTATCAGAGTTTGAAACCAAAAATCAAGTTCTCACTATCAAAGTTAGAAATTAAAAATATATTTCTCACTATCAAAGTTAGAAACCAAAAACAATTTATTTGTGAATGTATTTTGGTCAGTGTGACTACAAGAGAAAGATACAAACTTAGAGAGGGACATATAGAGCAAAACAGCACAATGTTTCGCCCAAATAGAGCGAAACAATATCTTAAATACAGCTCTCTCTTCTAATTTCCTTCGTACATATTTCCTAACCTGATCCTCAGTCAGTTACCGAACTCTGTGTATGTTTTTTTTATTGTGAGTTACAGCAGGTGAGATGATCAAATATTTACAACACAAGTTGATTAAAGAGTCACACGTCTGGCAGCGCGGTGTCCGGGCAAGCCAAGACAACGTTGAACATTAAAATGGTATAAAATACCGACAGGTTGTTAGGTAAGACACATATGCAACAGTTAGGTATCTTTATTGTGAAACGTTTCGCCTACACAGTAGGCTTCTTCAGTCAAGTACAGAAAAGTTGATAGGAGCAGAAGATACTTGAAGACGATGTAATCAGTCCATCACCCTTAAAGTTTTGAGGTGGTCAGTCCCTCAGTCTGGAGAAGAGCATTGTTCCATAGTATGAAACAATATGGAGAAAGAAGTATTATGTATGTATAATGTTGGCCAAGACCGTAGTCCGGGCACGGGTCCCCAATCTTGCGATGACCCGTCTCTGGCTCCCGAGGGAGAAAGGTTTCTACAATGATGCGACGTATGCTGTTCAAGCACTCTTCTGGTCGGGTTCAACTGGTGCACCCTCTAAGCGAAAAAACACCGTATGTACTCCTAACTCTGGCCCACTAGCGAGGGGAGGATATGTCGTTATCACAGGTAACAGCTTATCTGGTTCGTTGACTCCATGGTACCCCTAGTGTGGCCGCCATATTTTCTGGGTCCTCTTCGGGAGGGAATATCACTCCTAGTTGCCTGCGGAGCGTCTCAGTAACTTAGCACTCCAGAAGATAGTTGGTGTTAGGGGCCGCTGGACAACGTGCTGACAGTACTGGCACATCTCCTCCCCCCAGCCTTGTCTACCATCATCTTGGCTGTGGGAAAGCCCAAACGAAGCCGATGGATGGCGGTAACACTGCGCTCTGGACCAGCTTCTATCATGTGGAGGGGGTTCTCCCTGAGTCGCTGCTCGGTCCCCACTGTTGAATGGGGTATCACCTAAGACATCCCCCATAAGTTTCATGGCTCTGGCAGCCACCCAGTTTGGTCTGTCGTAGGCTGATTGGGACAGTAATCCCAACATGTGGATAGTCTGTTGCTGCCTTGGCTGCATCACTGCCGCCTCATTTCCCCGGATGCCAGCATGGCTGGGGATCCAGTTCAATGTCGATCTGTTCCCCCCTGAACTTCTAAGGCTGTCATTATGCTCAGGATCGATGTGATGAGGGAACATTGTCCTGTGGTTGAGGAAGGGAGAGGGCATTGATTGCAGACGTGGAATCAACATGTATGACAGGTGGGAGTCGATTTTCGAGGGCATGTGACAATGCCTGCTGAATCGCCCCCAAAACTCAGCTTGAAGGATCGTGCAGTGGTCAGGGATTCGCCAGCCTTGTGTGTGACCATTGTGGTACAGTCCAGCTGCTGCTCTCTTCCTGTCAGGGTCGACAGAACCATCTGTGAAATAACACTGCACATGGCCTCCGCTGCCAGTGCCATGCTTGTCTCGCATGATTGCTGAGAGAGTCTTGATTTGGAAAGGGAGGCGCGGATCTGGGCGCCGGGGAGGTGGTGGATGTACCCAGCAACGGAAGGTCACAACTCTTCTCAAGGAGTAGTTGTATAGGCAGCAGCTTCCGCCCAGCAGCACAAAAACGAACGAATCCAGGAGTAGTCCGTGAAGGTGTGGGATCTTGTGACATGGTTGTCAATATCCGTCTCCTTAGTGGGGTACCTTGTGCCTGTGCAGAATCGAGGCCACTTTGCAGGCGTTTATGTATCTTACTCTGTCAGCCAAGGAAGGAAGCCGGGCCTCAGATCTGGACATAAATGTGTTGGTCCAGATTGGGGGGCCCAAGCATAGTTTTATCGCCTGATTTTGTACGACCTCCACTCTTTGCCTGCTCTGCGGGAAGAGATGAGCTAAAGCCGGTGCAAAACCCTAGTCAATGAGCGGCGTATAGCTTGTATATAGTACAAGCGAAGTACATCTTTGCTTGCCCCTGCACGGTGCCTCGTCTCAGGCGTTGAGTCCCGAGTAGAGCACGTGACCTGACATACTCCGGCCTGGTTTCTGGAAAAGGTCCAGCTTTTTATCAATGTAGATTCCCAAGTACAGGTAGGAGCCTGTCCCATCAAGTTCTATATCCTGAATACGTAATCTATTTCCCAGGATCTGGGTCCCTTTAACATCATTGCAAGAGATTTCTTTGCCGAGATCTTGAGGCTAGTTCCTTGCAAGACTGCGTAAAATTTGGTCCAAAGCTCTCTGAGCCTGTTTGTTCTAAAATTTTCCTTTCCCATTCACTACGAGTGCAAGATCATCAGCATAGCGAGGAGCTGTGTACCACTATGAAAGGGAAGGCTCACAAGTTCCTGCATAAGGATTTTAAAAGGGTAGGACTGAGCACACCTCCTTGTGGTGTACCGTTTTCCAGGGATTTAAGGAAGAGTAGTGTCCCTGAAAGCTGACACAGGCCTGCCTGCCCCTAAGGTAGGACTCCATCCAGGCCCGGAGGCGTCCTTTGATTCCCTTCCGAGCTAAATATTGCCAGAATTGCTGTGGGGCTGGCTAGCTCAAATGCCTTTTCAAGGTCGAGGTAGACGACAATACTAGGTTTTTTGTTCTGTCAGCAATCTGGCTTAGTAGAGTGGTTATGCACTCTGCTGTACCCACTCCTTTGGTGAAGCCAAATATGTGATGGGTGAAGGGGCAAGTTTCCTAGGAGGCGGTTTAAACACCATCCTCTCAGCAGTCTTGGCTAAGCAGCGGTCAGCGATATGGGTCTCATACTGCCTGGGTCCTTGGGCTTTGGAATTGGTTTCAATTGTAGCTTTTCCAAGCTGCTGGGGGTCCTGGCCCTCCACGACTTGTTAATGACGTCTAGTATGGCCTCCCATCCCCTCTGCCCCAGCCCCTGCAATCATGGAGTACGTCACAAACCCTCGATGCCCCGGGGGAGTGTCACCTGTGTTCTTAATGGCACGTCGGAGTTCCAAGTCCGTGAGGTTACATCAGTCACATCTTCCGACTCACATGGGAGCTTGTATCGTTAGCTGGCGCTGTGGCAGAAGATCCCTCTTATATTCCGGATGTCCTGTGGGAGCTGAGTGGAGGCTCCCCTGGAAGTGAAAAGCTCCATAGTTTCTCTGCTTCCTGGGATGGGTTCGGGGTGTGCTGGTGGCCGGCTTGCTCTTGCCAGTTGCTATTTGAGTTGCCCCATATCTCAGATAAGGTGGTGTGATGCCCGAATGTTGAGCACCACTCTAGCCATTCTCAGTTTTTACTCTGAGGAGATTCTGCGGGCATGCTGCCAATGGCTCTCAGAGTATTCCTGTTCTCTGCCGTAGGGTTAACGCCTGTATAGCTTCCTAAAGAGTTGATCGGTGGTTCTGCCCCGCACCTCGTCGTTGTTGAACCACCAGTTCTCTCTTGTGAGCGTTCCTGCAGACTTCTTTGGAATTGCGCACTCTGCTGCCTGGGTGAGAACAGTGATTAGCTCCTGTTCAAACCGTATCACAGTCTTCAGATAGAGAGTATGTGGGGCCACCCTCATGAAGATAATCCTGGGAACACCTTCCAGTTGGCCCTCCTTTACGTTCCCCTCTAGGAGGCAGCACAACTGGGGAGGCCTGTTGAGGTGAAGGAGGTGATCAATGCAAAGTGGTCACTGACAGGTGAGGATGGGTTTCCCATGTGGCTCCTGCTGCAGTTGTCTTGACCGAAGGTAAGGTCGAGGCAGGGCCCCCCAACAGGTGGGGTGGGGTCTCCATTTTTTAGCAAACTTTTCCTCTGGAATATCGTGTAGGAGCATTGCTATGTGTCTGCCAGCAGCATTGGTTGCTGAGTGAGAGTGCAGCATTGGGTGATGAGGGACCTGACTTCTCAACATCTGAGTTCTTACCTCTCCTAGGGCCTACGGGCCAAATCTTGGCGCTATAAAAAGGGTCCCTCCCTGTCACTTCTTCCTCCATATTGTTTCATACTATGGAACAATGCTCTTCTCCAGACTGAGGGACTGACCACCTCAAAACTTTAAGGGTGATGGACTGATTACATCGTCTTCAAGTATCTTCTGCTTCTATCAACTTTTCTGTACTTGACTGAAGAAGCCTACTGTGTAGGCGAAACGTTTCACAATAAAGATACCTAACTGTTGCATATGTGTCTTACCTACCAAGACAACGTTAGTTTATGAACCTCTGGTGTCAGGATGAGTTCAATACCACTATTGCCTTCATTTCCTACAACCACTATTTTCAGCAACCACTATTCTCTACAACCACTATTCTCTACAACCACTATTTCCTACAACAATTATTCCATACAACCATTATTCCCTAAAACCACAATTCCAAGCACTGTACTTACAGGTCCAGGCACTGAAACCACAGGTCCAGATACTGTAATCACAGGTCCAGGCACTGAAACCACAGGTCCAGATACTGTAATCATAGGTCCAGGTACTGAAACCACAGCTCCAGGTACTGAAACCACAGGTCCAGGTACTGAAACCACAGGCCCAGGCACTGAAACCACAGGTCCAGGTACTGAAACCACAGGCTCAGGCACTGAAACCACAGGTCCAGGTACTGAAACCACAGGTCCATGCACTGAAACCACAGGCTCAGGCACTGAAACCACAGGTACAGGTACTGAAACCACAGATCCATGCACTGAAGCCAGAGGTCCAGGCACTGAAACCACAGGTCCAGGTACTGAAACCACAGGTCCAGGCACTGAAACCACAGGCTCAGGCACTGAAACCACAGGTCCAGGTACTGAAACCACAGGTCCATGCACTGAAACCACAGATCCAGGCACTGAAACCACAGGTCCATGCACTGAAACCACAGGTCCAGGCACTGAAACCACAGGTCCAGGCACTGAAACCACAGGTCCAGGCACTGAAACCACAGGTCCAGGCACTGAAACCACAGATCCAGGCACTGAAACCACAGATCCAGGCACTGAAACCACAGGTCCAGGTACTGAAATCACAGGTCCAGGCACTGAAACCACAGATCCAGGCACTGAAACCACAGATCCAGGCACTGAAACCACAGGTTCAGGCACTGAAACCACAGATCCAGGCACTGAAACCACAGATCCAGGCACTGAAACCACAGGTCCATGCACTGAAACCACAGGTCCATGCACTGAAACCACAGGTCCAGGCACTGAAACCACAGATCCAGGCACCGAAACCACAGATCCAGGCACTGAAACCACAGGTCCAGGCACTGAAACCACAGGTCCAGGCACTGAAACCACAGGTCTATGCACTGAAACCACAGGTCCAGGCACTGAAACCACAGGTCCATGCACTGAAACCACAGGTCCATGCACTGAAACCACAGGTCCAGGCACTGAAACCACAGGTACAGGCACTGAAACCACAGATCCAGGCACTGAAACCACAGATCCAGGCACTGAAACCACAGATCCAGGCACTGAAACCACAGGTCCAGGCACTGAAACCACAGGTCCAGGCACTGAAACCACAGATCCAGGCACTGAAACCACAGGTCCAGGCACTGAAACCACAGGTCCAGGCACTGAAACCACAGGTCCAGGCACTGAAACCACAGGTCCATGCACTGAAACCACAGGTCCAGGCACTGAAACCACAGGTACAGGCACTGAAACCACAGGTCCAGGCACTGAAACCACAGGTCCATGCACTGAAACCACAGGTCCAGGCACTGAAACCACAGGTCCAGGCACTGAAACCACAGATCCAGGCACTGAACCACAGATCCAGGCACTGAAACCACAGGTCCAGGCACTGAAACCACAGGTCCAGGTACTGAAACCACAGGTACAGGCACTGAAACCACAGGTCCAGGCACTGAAACCACAGGTACAGGCACTGAAACCACAGGTCCAGGCACTGAAACCACAGGTCCATGCACTGAAAACCACAGGTCCAGGCACGAAACCACAGGTCCAGGCACTGAAACCACAGATCCAGGCACTGAAACCACAGATCCAGGCACTGAAACCACAGGTCCAGGCACTGAAACCACAGGTCCAGGCACTGAAACCACAGGTACAGGCACTGAAACCACAGGTCCAGGCACTGAAACCACAGGTCCATGCACTGAAACCACAGATCCAGGCATTGAATCCACAGATCCAGGCACCGAAACCACAGGTCCAGGCACTGAAACCACAGGTACAGACACTGAAAGCACAGGTCCAGGCACTGAAACCACAGGTCCAGGCACTGAAACCACAGGTCCAGGCACTGAAACCACAGATCCAGGCACTGAAACCACAGATCCAGGCACTGAAACCACAGGTCCATGCACTGAAACCACAGGTCCAGGCACTGAAACCACAGGTCCAGGCACTGAAACCACAGGTCCAGGCACAATGCCATTCCTGACTGTTCTAAGTTGGACTCCCGTGGTGCGCTGGCACTAACATCCTTAATAATTAGACAATTAACTAGGACTGGGCCACGGGGAGCCTTGTCACTGCTCGGGAAGCAGTGACAAGGCAGTGTAACGAAGCCTCAGCATGCTTTTTACACTGCAGTTTTTTAGAATCCATGTCCAGAATCTAACTGACGTTCTTCATTTACCACAGTGAAAGTGTTCCGGGGGCCATAGTGATCATTTAGTACTAGTGTCAATTGTACATAGTGTCTTTTAAATAGTGATCATTTAGTACATGTGATCTTTTAGTAATAGGTGATCATTTGTACATAGTGATCATTTGTACAAGTGTCATTTATCAATGAATATTTATACATAGTGATCATTTGTACATAGTGATCAATTAGACATAGTGATATTTACTACATATGTATTAGTCAAGTGATCATTTAGTACATAGTGATCAATTAGACAAGTGATCATTTACAAATAGTGATCTTTTATAATGTGTCATTTAGTACATAGTGTCATTTATACATGTATCATTTAGTACATAGGTGATCATTTAGTACATATGATCATTTAGTAATGGGTGATTATTTAGTACATAGGATCATTTGTACATAGGTGTCATTAGTACTAGTGACTTTTAGTACATAGGTGATCATTTAGTAATAGTGATCAGTTAGTAATAGTGACTTTTGTACATAGTGATCATTTACTACATAGTGATCTTTAGAAATAGGTGTTCTTTAGCATAGTGATCATTTAGTAATGGTGATATTTAGTACATAGTTTCATTTAGTACTAGGTGATCATTTAGTACAATAGGGATCTTTTAGTAATAGGTGTCATTTAGTACATAGGTGAAAATTTGTCATGGTGTCATTTAGTACATAGGTGATCTTTTACTACATGTGATCATTTAGTACTAGGGATCATTTAGTACAAGTGATCATTTGAATGGGTATCATTTGACTAGTGATATTTAGTACATAGGTGATCTTTTAGTCTAGTGTTATTAGTCTAGGTGTCATTTAGTACTAGTGATCATTTAGTACATAGGTGATCATTTAGTACATGGTGATATTTAGTCATAGGTGATCATTTAGTCATAGGGATCTTTTAGTAAAGGGGGATCTTTTAGTACTTTAGGTGTCTTTTATTACATAGTGATCATTTAGTACTAGGTGATCTTTTAGTACATAGTGATCATTTATTAATGGTGATCATTTGTACATATGATCTTTTTAGTACATAGGTGACATTTAGTACATAGTGATCTTTTTTTTACATAGGTGATCATTTAGTCATAGGGATATTTATAATAGGTGTCATTTATACTAGGTGATCTTTTATAATAGGTGATCATTTGTACTAGGTGATCTTTAGTACATAGGTGTTTTTTTTGTACTAGTGATATTTAGTACATGGGTGATCATTTAGACTGTGATCATTTAGTCTAGGTGATCTTTTAGTACATAGGTGATCATTTAGTACTAGTGTTTTATTTAGTCATAGGATCATTTAGTAATAGGTGATCTTTAACATAGTGATCATTTGTACATAGTGATCATTTAGTACATAGTGATCATTTAGTACATAGGTGATCATTTAGTACAAGTGATATTTAGTACTAGTGATCTTTTGTACATAGGTGTCATTTAGTACATAGGTGATCATTTAGTACAAGGTGATATTTAGTACATAGTGATCATTTAGTACATGGTGATCATTTAGTACTGGTGATCTTTTTGTCATAGTGATATTTAGTAATAGTGATCATTAGTAAAGGTGATCTTTAGAACATGTGTCATTTAGTACATAGGTGATCATTTAGTACATAGGTGTCTTTAAAGAAAATAGTGATCTTTAGAACATAGTGATCATTTAGTAATAGGTGTCATTTATACAAGTGATCATTTAGTACATAGTGTCTTTTAAAATACATAGTGATCATTTAGTACAAGGTGATCTTTTAGTAATGTGATTTTTTAGTACATAGGATCATTTGTAATAGGTGATATTTAGTAATGGTGATCATTTAGTACATGGTATTTAGTACAATGATCATTTAGTACATGTGATCATTTAGTAATTAGTGTATTTAGTACATAGGTGATCTTTTTTAGTACATAGTGATCATTTAGTACATAGGATCTTTAGTACTAGGTGTCATTTAGTAATAGTGATCATTTAGTACATAGTGATATTTAGTAAAGTGATCATTTAGTACATAGGTGATCATTTAGTACATGTGATCATTTAGTACATAGGTGATCTTTAGTACATAGTGATTTTTTAGTCATGGGTGATATTTGAAAATATGACATTTAGTACATAGGTGATATTTAGTACATAGGTGATCTTTAGTAATAGTGATCATTTAGTACATAGTGATCTTTTAGTACATAGTGATCATTAAGTAATAGTGATCATTTAGTAATAGTGATCTTTAGTACATGGTGTCATTTAGACATAGTGATCATTTGTACATAGGATAATTTAGTACTGTGACATTTAGTACATAGGTGATCATTTAGACTTTAATGATCATTTAGTACATAGTAAATTTTTAGTACATAGTGTCTTTTATACATAGGGATATTTAGACTAGGTGATCTTTTAAACATAGTGATCATTTAGACTATGATTTTTAGTACATAGTGATCATTTAGTACATAGTGATCATTTAGTACATAGGTGATTTTTTAGTACTAGTGATATTTAGTACATGGTGATCATTTAGTACTAGGTGATCTTTTAGTACATATGATCATTTAGTAATAGGTGATAATTTGGGACATGTGTCATTTAGTAATAGTGTCATTTAGTACATAGTGTCATTTGTACATTGATCATTTTAGTACATGGGTGATCATTTAGTACAGGGATCATTTAGTACATAGGTTACTTTAGTACATGTGATATTTAGTACAAGTATCATTTAGTACATAGTGATATTTGTACTAGTGATATTTAGACAAGGTGATCTTTTAGTAATGTGATCTTTTTGTAATAGTGATCATTTGACATGGGTGATCATTTGTAATAGGTGATCATTTTTAATAGTGATCATTTAGTACTAGTGATCATTTAGTACATAGTGTATTTAGTACATAGGTGATATTTAGTACATAGTGATCTTTTAGTAATATGTCATTTGTACTAGGAATTTGTCATAGGTGATCATTTAGTACATAGTGATCATTTGTACATAGTGTCATTTTAGTACATAGGGATCAATTAGTACATATGTCATTTAGTACATAGGTGATCATTTAGTACTAGTGATCTTTTAGTAATGGGTGATCTTTTAGTAATGTGATTTTAGTCATGTGATTTTTTTAGTACATAGGTGTCATTTAGTAATGTGATCATTAGTACAAGGTGATCATTTAGTACAAGGATCATTTAGTCATGGTGATCATTTGTACTAGGTGATTTTTAGAAAATAGGTCTTTAGTACATAGGTGATATTTAGTACAAGGTGATCATTTAGTACATAGGGATCTTTAGTAATAGTGATAATTTAGACAAAATGTTCATTTAGTAAAGGTGATCATTTAGTAATAGTGATCATTTAGTACATAGGAATTTAGTCTAGGGATATTTATCATAGTGAGATTTGTAATAGTGATCTTTTTGTATGGTGATATTTGTACTGTGATCATTTGTACAGTGATCATTTATACATAGTGATATTTAGTAATAGGTGATCTTTTTAGTCATAGTGATCTTTAGTAATGGATCATTTAGTACATAGTGATATTTAGTACATAGTATCATTTAGTACATGGGTGATCATTTAGTACTAGTGATCTTTTTAGTACATGGTGATCATTTAAAAACATAGTGTCATTTAGTACATAGTATCATTTAGTACTTTTTTGATCATTTAGTAATGTGATCATTTGTACATAGGTGTCATTTGTACATGTGTTCATTTAGTACATAGTGATCATTTAGAAATAGTGATATTTAGTAATAGGTCATTTGTCATAGGTGATCATTTAGTACATGTGATCTTTAGTCCCTAGGTGATCATTTAGTACATGGATCCTTTGACATAGTGACATTTAGTCATAGTGATCATTTGTACATGGTGATCTTTGTAATAGTGATATTTAGTAATAGTATCATTTGTACTGGATCATTTAGTACATAGGTGTCATTTAGTAATGGGATCATTAGTACATAGTGATCATTTAGTACATAGTGATCTTTAGTACTAGGATCATTTAGTACAAGTGTCATTTAGTACATAGGGATCTTAGTACATAGTGATATTTAGTACATAGGTGATATTTAGTACATGTGATCATTTAGTTAGTGATCATTAAGACATAGTGATCTTTTAGTACAAGGTGTTCTTTAAAATTTGTGATCATTTAGTACATAGTGTCCTTAGTACAAGTGATCATTTAGAAATAGGTGATCATTTAGTACATAGGGATCATTTAGTAATAGTGTCTTTAGTAATAGGTGTTTTTTTGTAATAGGTGCATTTGTCTGGTGATCTTTAGTAAAATAGTATCTTTTTAGCATAGTGATCTTTAGTCATAGTGTCATTTAGTACAGTGATCATTTAGTACTAGGTGATCATTTAGTACATAGGTGATCTTTATACATAGTGTTCATTTAGTACATGTGACATTTAGACATAGGTGATTTTAGTAATGGTGATCATTAGTACATAGGTGTCATTTAGTACATAGTGATTTTTTAGTACATGTGTATTTAGTACATAGGTGTCATTTATACATAGTGATATTTAGTACTAGTGATATTTAGTACATGTGATATTTGTCATAGGTGATCATTTATACTAGGTGATCTTTTAGTACATAGTGACATTTGTACATAGTGATCATTTAGTACATAGTATATTTAGTAAATGTGTCATTTGTATTTTGGTGATCATTTAGTACATAGTGATCATTTAGTAATAGTGTCATTTAGTACTAGGTGATCTTTAACATAGGTGTCTTTTAGTCATAGGTGATCATTTGGGAATAGTGATATTTGTACATGGTGATCATTTAGTACATATGTCATTTAGTCAAGTGTCTTTTAGTACTGTGATCATTTAGTACTAGGTGTCTTTTAGTACATAGTGATCATTTAGTAATGTGATCATTTGTAATAGTGATCATTTAGTACTAGTGATATTTGTACAACTTTGATCATTTAGTACATGTGTCATTTGTAATAGGTGATCTTTGGTACTAGTGATCATTTAGTAAAGGTGATCTTTAGTAATAGGTGATCATTTAGTAATAGGGATCATTTGTGCTAGTGATCATTTAGTAATGTGATCTTTTAGTACATAGGTGATCATTTTTTAATAGTGATCATTTGTAATAGGTGATCATTTAGTCATAGTGATCATTTAGTAATAGGTGATCTTTAGTACATAGGTGATCATTTGTACATAGTGTTATTTAGTACATATGTCATTTAGTAATAGGTGATCATTTAGAAATATGATCATTTAGTCATAGGTTCATTTAGTACATGGGTGATCTTTAGTACATAGTGATCATTTAGTACATGTGATCATTTGTACTAGGGTCATTTAGTAAAAGTGTATTTGTACATGTGATATTTAGTACATAGTGATCATTTAGTAATGGTGATTTTTAGTAATGTGCATTTGTACATAGGTGATCATTTAGTACATAGGTGATCATTTAGTACATAGGTGTCTTTTAGTACATAGTGATCATTTTAGTACATAGGTGATCATTTAGACATAGTGATATTTAGTCATAGGTGATCATTTAGTACATAGTGATCATTTAGTCATAGTGATCTTTTAGACTAGGTCATTTAGTCAAGGTGATATTTGTAATAGTGTCTTTTAGTACAAGGTGATCATTTAGTACATAGGTGTCATTTAGTACATGGGTGATATTTAGTACTAGGTGAATTTAGTCTTAGTGTCATTTAGTACATGGGTGATCATTAGTACATGGTGATATTTAGTACTTAAGTGATCATTTAGTACATAGGTGATCATTTAGTAATGTGTCTTAGTAATAGGTGTCATTTAGTCATGTGATCTTTTAGTAATAGGTGATCATTTAGTACTAGGTGTTTCATTTACTAATAGTATATTTGTACATAGGGATCATTTAGTACATAGTGATCATTTAGTCATAGGTGATCATTTAGTAATGTGTCATTTAGTACATAGTGTCATTTAGTCTAGTGATCTTTTAGTACATAGGTGTCTTTAGTACATGGGATATTTAGTAAATGGGTGACATTTGTACATGTGATTTTTAGTACTTAGTGATTTTTTTTTTAGAATAGTGATATTTGTACTAGGTGTCATTTAGTACTAGGGATATTTAGTGCTAGGTGTCATTTACTACATGGGTTGTTATTTAGTACTAGTGATCATTTAGACATGGGTGATCTTTTAGTACTAGGTGATCATTTAGTACATAATGATCATTTAGAATAGGTGATCTTTAGTACTAGTGATCATTTGTACATAGGGGGATCATTTAGTACATAGTGATCTTTTAGTACATAGGTGATCATTTAGACATGGTGATCATTTATACATAGTGATCATTTGGTAATGGTGATATTTAGACATAGTGATCATTTAGTACTGGTGATCATTTGTAATAGTGTCTTTAGTACATAGTGTCTTTTAGTACATAGTGATTTTTTTAGAAATAGGTGATCATTTAGTAAATGTGATCATTTGTAATGGGTTTTGATATTTAGTACATAGTGATCATTTAGTAATAGTGTCATTTATACATAGTGATTTTTAGTACATGTGTCATTTGTACATAGGTGATATTTAGTACATGGGTGTCATTTGTACAGGGATCAAGTCAAAGTGATCCAAATGCCTGATGTTTTAGTAAATCTTTACAAAAATAAAAAACCGAAGAAACCCTTAAAATAGGTACCCCCCATTAGCCTAGGTAATTAGGTTTTTTCTAAATCCCCATAGCGGGTAAAAAAAAACATATGACGAAGGGGAAACTTTTTGCCTGAGCCCTCTTTAGTTCCTGACTAAAAGCCTTTTGGGCGAAACGTTTCCTTAATGTTTAATTAGTGTGAGTATCTTTTAACAACTTCCCCCCTCAAAGTCTTACTTCTTGGTTTTGCTGGTTCGATGCCCCCCTCCGACCCCCCCGTAGAGTGTCCCCGTGGGGATACCAAAATTTCCCTGAGCGGCTTTCTGGACGCTATCCCCCCGCGGATGGCACCCAGGGTTTTTTGGTCAAGTATCAGGGTTCCAAGACGGCTGGAGGTGAGAAGGGTTTGATGACAATTTGATCCCTCCTTAGGGGGCGATTTGCAATGTGGAATTTGGGTGCCAAAACCTTGGAGCTCTACACGAGAGAGAAACACGCCCTTTACTAGTAAAAATCTGTGGTTGAGGAACAGAACAGATGTAATACCCAGAGTTAAGGGGAGTTTTTAATCAATGAAGGAATGCGGAATGTTAGGGAAGTCAAGTGAGATGGTGGCGTCAAGGGCTTGAAAAATGTTCACCCTGGAGATAAAAAGGATAAAACTCCTAAAGAGCGAAAACGTTGCCAAGTAAAATGCCATTTGTGCTCTTATGTCCTTTTATCTAAAAATAGTGGGTAATTTACCCCCATTATTACACCTTTAGATAAATGGTATACAATACCGACACGATGGAAAAAATAAAAGCAGTAAAAGCGATCCCCTACTACTTTCGCTCCACATGGTCTTTATCAGTCACAGACACAAAATGTGTCCATAAAGGATGTATTTTACTGCACCAGTGCCATTTTTCTATGTTCACCCGTGGTTGGTTGACGGGACAAATTTTACCTGGTAGCTCACTGGAATGTTACAACATTTCAGTATTGAGCGCTGTGTGGGAAGCGCAATAAGGTTAACCTCAAAAGGGAGCACGTTTCTGCGCTTATATCTCATCACGTGCCTTTTTGAATTCCTTTTTTACACAAATTATACAAAAAAACCTCTACTACGGATATATCCCAGAAACAAGGTATGCGTTCAAGCCAAATAAGTAGACGCAATGTGAATAACGTTTTTGGATTCACAAGGAAATTTTGAGATAGACTTCAAGTGATCGTGAAAAAAAATCTGTTAAAAAAATCGCTGCTTTAAGTGGTTTTTGCACATTTAACCAAAAAATCAACAGCACTTGCCAGTTTAACTACTTGCTCAAGTAAAATGACATGACTGGACTGACCTGAACTACTCACTTGATCCTCTAAATTTCTTGATTTTTTCCTTGTTTGGATTAAAAAGCCCCAGAGGAAACGTCGATTAAGTGTTTAAGTGTTAAGGTTGCATTATTCCCCATTTTGTTAATGTAGTTCTCGGTGTCAAGTGGTGTTACCCGTGTGGAAAAAAAGGGGAAATTTCGACGTTCTGGTTTAGAGGAAACGTTTCGCCACGGTGGCTTTTTTTGTTTTCAAGAGTGAAGAAAACCATCGGGGCGAAAAGTTTTCTAATAAATGCCCCCCAAATTTTCATAAAAATTTTTTTTCCCCCAAATTTTTCGGGGTATTACCAGACCATTTTTATTTTTATTTTATTATTATTTATTATTTTATTATTTTTTTTATTTTTATTATATTTTTGGGGTAATAGGAAATACGAGTACACTAATTACACTCTTGAGTATAAGTACCGGAGTGTACTACGTTAAAGTTTTGGGGAAGGGGGAGGAAATTTCTGGAGGGGGGAAATACTAGTAGTACCACTCACCTTTTGCGGCATTTCCATGCGAAGCTCTTCAGGGCACCAGCAAGGTCGTGTTATCCCGTCTTATTGGGTCCTCCTTTTTAGGTGTCTCGATCCATGCGGTTTTGCCCGTTTCCACAAGGGGTGGCAGGGATGCCGTACAGTGCGTGCTTTATAAGCGACAGACAGCGTTCCGCAAGGCTCCAACGCCTGTCCATATCCTCATCCCCCATAACTTTTGTCCCCCCCCCGGGGTGCCGACAAGCTCCCGGTGCGTGCCAACAACACACACAAAACTTTTATACACACTGTAATTATTGTTATTGCAGTGAATCTTTAAAACCGCGTGTACACAGCGCCTGGGGAAGGATGGTAATCAGGGTTTGGTTTAAAAGGTGGGATGAGAAGCTGTTGGAGTAAAGTTTGTACATACCTGTGGAGATTGTTTTGTGTGATGTTAACCCTTTGGGCTCTTCACTTACACATGCACTTCACACCTATCCCCCAAAAAACCCACTTAGGACAGGGTTTATGGTGACTTTTTGGTTTCGGTCCTTAAAACCTTTTTCAAATCAAACACCCAAATTTATTGTGCCCCGTAACCCCCCACCCTCTCTATAGTCAATATCAAATGGGTTTTAATACCGACCCGATGGTTGTTAAGACACATAGGAACACTTAAAAAACTTTATTCCCAAAAAGTTTTGCCTCACAGTTGGGGTTTTTCAGTCGGTCAGAAAGTAGAGGAGAGTAGAGATGTGAAAAACGATGTAATCAGTCCATACCCTTAAAAATCGAGATTTGGGTTTTCAGTTCCTCAGCCTGGAGAAGTTCTGTTCAAAGTCTGGAACAATGGATCAAGCGAACGAACGAACGAACGGGAAAATTCAGGTAAAATCCCAAAGGGAATGAGCGGGGAAAACGGGGCAGGAGAGGGGGTGGGGAGGAGTGCTCTTTGTCGTAGAAATAGAGCCCGGGCTTAACCCAGCAGCGAAGGCGATGGGGACAGATTTGAGAAGGAAAAATTTGGCTCTTTTGTTGGGATCCAGTGGGGTGAGCGGGGGGGAAGGGACATGCGCGTTTAGCGCTAAGGGAGTGTTTGAACTGGGCCCTGTCTTAACCCAAAAGCTAAGGTGAAACGTGGGTCAGGATGGTACCCGTTAGAAGGTACCTGTCAGCGAATCCCGGTTATTTTTAAATGGGTTAGGAGCAGGTATGCAAGGAGTAGAAAAGGTTGTGTTGGTTTGGGGTCTGCGAATGTCTTGTCAAGGAGGAGTCCAGTATCATGTATGTCTCAAGTTTGTCTATCTTGTCACGAGCGTTTCCAGTACAGATTAGCGCAGGGATGTCTAAAATTTCGCATGGAGAGCTCGCTGGGCGAAAAGTCTTCCCCCCTGACATCAAGCACCCAGCGCAGCGCCTTTTTCTGGACAGCTGAGGTTTAAGAAGTTTGTTTTTGCTGCAAGAGAAGGGCAGGGAGACAGACTTCAGTGGTACATTCTCCTACTATACTCTGCACCCCCTTTCCTTTTTCCCACAGTATTTAAGTCTCAACCTTCGCTTGATCTTCAGTTAGTTCCCGATTTGGAAAGAATTTTCCCGGGTGAGGGACTGACAACCTCAAAATTTGACTTTTAAAGGGGGATGGTGATTACATCATCTTCATTCTTGCTCCTGCCATTTCTGTACTCGACTGAAAAAGCTACTGTGTGGGGAAAGTTTGGAAATAAGTTGCTTAAGTGTTTCCCTTTTGGGTTTAAAAACCAATTTAGTCAGATGCAGAGAATGAAACACATGGATTCTTATTGTGGAAAAGTTTTTTCCGCCAATGGCTTCCTCATTCCAATTCGAGAATTGTGGAAAAAACAGGAGTTTGAGGTAAAAGTTTTCAATTTAGAGCTGTTAAAGGTTGGAACAGAAAGAAAGAGCTAAAGCTAAAAAGGTTCAAGAGACTGTTGTGATGACCCGCAGTCCCCTTTTCAAAGTTGGTAGACAGGTATGAGTTGGACCCTGGGCCCCCTTTAAAAAAATCATCCCCAAAGAAGACCCTAAGTACCCGCGAACACAACCCGTGGAGGGGAAGGACAATGTCTTGGGGGCAGTCAGGTT
Source organism: Cherax quadricarinatus (assembly GCF_026875155.1). Taxonomy (NCBI): domain Eukaryota; kingdom Metazoa; phylum Arthropoda; class Malacostraca; order Decapoda; family Parastacidae; genus Cherax; species Cherax quadricarinatus. Next base: position 24,280,953 of record NC_069484.1, on the reverse strand, counting down.
AAGTTTATGGATGGGGCTTTTGTCTTTGAGATAGGATGAGGTTGGCAGCGGCTGTTTTTTTTTTTTTGGGTTAGGATGGAGGATATTTTTAGCCCTTTGGAAACATTAGGAGGGTAATAGGAGCAATTCTATTATGTCTCAGTGGGGAGGGAACGCTGTTGGCAGAGTAGGAGGGGGAAAAGTTAGCAGGAAAAGGTTAAGAAAGAATAATTAGGAAGGGGGGGAAACTGTAATATGTGGCATTCTGCCAAGGAGAGGAGTGGAAATGAAAGGTTGTTTCCCGGGGGAAATTTGGGGTCAATTGCTGGGGAAAAAACGTAAGGAAAAGCAGTCCATTTATAGAAGTTGGGCTCTTTTTTTCCCGAAATGAATGGGATGGGGTTTTTACTTATTGAGCAGGTGGGGTGCATGGCCAATGCAGTGGAGGGAGTGCTAGGCTTTAAATAGGAAAAAGTAGTATGGGTTTTGGGGGGAAAGCAATGAAATATGATACAACAGAATTGGGGGATGAATTCTCAAATTTTGAATTTTAGGAAAACGTTAAGGCAGAATGAGGAGAGTTATTGGTGAATACCAGAAAAAACAGTGACACGTGATAAGGACAGTAAAGAGATATGGGAGGACAGGAATGAAAATGAGGGAAAAGGAAGGGGAGGGTTTATAAATTGTAATACAAATAGTTGTGACTAGAAAAATAGATGGATGAGCTGAGATTTGTTGAAGTGTGGGTAAAATTTACTATTTTTCCTAAGAGACATGGTTTAATATAAAGAATTGGGACACACCCGCTGAATGTCACATTCGGGGTTTTAAGTTTTTCCCGTGTTAAGTTATTCCAGGTATTAAAGAAACTGAAATGCTTTCAGCAGGTATTAAGAGGGAAAGACCCGGAAGGTACTCGAGGGTTTGGCCCAAAAAACTGAACTGCCTAAAAACTACTGGGTAGGCTATGGGGGATGTGTTAAAAAAACCCCGTGAGGAGCAGGGGTGCGGTGGGGCAAAAGAGAACACTGTATAACATCCGGGGCCCAGACTTTTCAATACATTACCAGAAGTATCAGAAAAAAACAGCTGGAAACGTGGAAGCCCTTTAGAGGAAATGGACAAGTTCTTCACAGGTGCCGATTAATCGGGTGTGTAATAGTGGGGCAAGGGCCTCCAGCAGCAAAGCCTGGTTTACCAGGGAAGCATCAGACGGGCCCGGTCCAGGCCGGGCTCCCAGAGTTTTCAAAATCTTCAAAGGGAAGTCTGAAAGAACACACAGAGTGTGGGGCCCGAATTTTGAAGGGCTGAAAAAAAAAATTTTAGGCATGATTTATCGTCCCCAAACTTGGATAGGGACCAAGAGAGGACTCTTTTTTGGAAAAAATGTTGAGGCCACAAGGGCCCAAAACAGTAAAATTTTTGGAAATTTTCATTTTGTCGATTTTTGGAATTCATGACTGGGGAAAACAAGAGTAAAATGACTTTTGGGGGTAATTCAAGATGTTTTTGGGCAGTTTGTGACGAACCAAAATAGGAAATAACTTTCTTGATTTTGTTTGGGTAACAAGGATACCCCTTTTTAACAATCTGAGATTACAGAGGAAAATTGGACAAGCGACACAAATCAAATTCCGTAGCACTGAATGGAGGTAGATAGTAGGGATAATAGTAACAGTCCAGATTTTCGCTTTTAGCAGTTACAAGGGGGGTTTGAGAACATTTCATCTGTGGGATTGGGTAACGAAGAGAGCTATCAATATGACTTTTCTAAAAAACTTACATGCTGCCCAAAAAACACTCCCTTTTTAAAAATATGAGTCGAACAGAAATTATCAATATTTGGTAAAAATAGGCTCAAACATCTTTTAGGGGATAAAAAAGGAAATTATAGGCGTATCAAAAGAGGTGAAGACCATTCGTTGATCAATATATTTACGATAAAAAGGGAAACTTAAAAAGGGAAAAAAGAAAAACTAAACGGACTATGAAATTTAAGTGGTAAAAATTTAAAAAAAAAATGAAAGACTTTTTCCCAAAAATATAGGCAATTGCTCAGTTTTTTTTAAATATTTTCCTCTGTTTTCAATAGGAATACATAACAAATTCCCAAAAATTAATTTTTACAGTGGGCCGAAGAAAAAAAATTATGTAATCCCAGTCATAGGGGTATGGTTATAAACAAAATAAATCCCCGGGCCCGATGATTTTTTTACAAGGGTTTTTAAAAGGGTGTAAATAGAACTTTGTGAATCATTAACTAAATTTTTATATTCCCCTTTTTAAAAAGGTGTAGGTCTGATATGTGGAAAAGGCCAATGTAATTCGAATTTTTAAATCAGGAGACAAGTGTTACCCTTTAAATTACCGGCCACTGTCGTTTTCTTGCAAAGAGAGATGGGTTTTTTTAGTAGGTACTTTAGTGAAAAGGGGGGTTAATTCATCAGGAACAAAACCCGGGAACAGGCAGTTTCTCCCCACCCAACTTAAGGATTTCACTTAAAATCTCCTAAATCTTGGACAAATCGTCCAGACATAAACACTGGGTGATTCAAACCATTCGCAAAAATCAAATCAGGAAGAAAAAAACTTTAACGTAACATCCCTATTTACCAAAAATACCTACTACACAAGCCCTCGATCTCTTTAGTGGAAAAATTGACGTTCACTTTGGCTTCCCATTCCAGTCAGCGATTTCCTGCTTGTTGAAATATGTGTTGGCTTTACGTTTTTTTCTTTCAAAAATCATCTCTTTGCAGATTGGACTACCCCTGGGTTTACCCCCAAAGGGTGTACTGGAAAACCCAATGGAAAAATTGGAAGCCGAGCAGTTTTCCGTTTATTCCCCTTCTGTCATGGCTCCTTTGTTTTAAGACATTCTATCATAACTCCCCGATTTAACATTCAAGCTTCCAACACAAGCTCAACCAGGTCGAGCTCAGTCCAGTTCACACTAGAAGAAGAAGTCACAACACTTCTCCTTTTCCTTGATGTTCTTCTCTGAAAGGCCAAGAATTCCTTTTAATGTTATGAAAAAACCCACCATCCAACTGTCTTCTCCCCGTCTTCTCTCCCACGACACCAAAACTAACCGTAGTGTAATTTTAGGCTTTTCCTGCGTGCACTAGAATCGGGAAAATGAGTTCCCCGGGAAAAAATGATCTTTATTGCAAGTTTTTTTCTAAACTTCCCCATCCTCATCACTTCATTGAGATGCAGACGACGGGCATTAAACCTTCAAACCCCCCAGAAAGACCTGCCGAGATACATAGTCCTCCCACCAACTTCATTGCCAAAAAAACCCTTTAACATCTTTTCCAAAACCTCATTCCAAGTATTACCTCCAATCCCCCCCCATCAAGGACATTGCCAGTAATAACAGGAAAGCTTCGTCCTCTGAGGGGTATAATAATCCCCTTTTAATGCTGCCCGCAAATTATAGTGGGCGAAACATCCAGAGACCTCCAAACACATATTTCAGAACACCAGCAACCCGGCAGATTGAATAATTTAAGGAATGAAAGTATTCAAACCCGAAATTCACACAACCATTTAATCAACACAGAAAGTAAGAATTTTGTGGAGAAGAAAGTGCTCTATACCGAAAAATCCTGGAATCATCAAATCTGATATCCAACAACTTCAACCAAAACAACGGTTCTATAACTTAGTGAAGACCTTACCAAGAAACTTCTTCTTTGTTATCCCACATAATCATATGCCCGCAGTCCTGGCAGGTCCTTATCAGTACAACCCACCCAGCATTTCCCCCTGACTCATCATAAAACTCATCCCTTTCACCCAGGAGATTGTTTTTTGAAAAATTGGGGAAAATTAGCAAAAAACATGGGAAACTTTATTGAAAAAACATTTCGCCACACGTGGTTATCAGTCCAATAAAAGAGAAATGGGGTAAGAAGAGGAGAAGTTTGAGGTAAACAGTCTCTCAACCCGAATCGATGTGTTCAGTCCATCACTCCTACAAAAATGATGGAGATGTGTTCGTCCATCACTCCCACAAGAATATGGAAGATGTGTTTTTATCCCCACCCTAAAGAAGATGGAAGATGTGTTCAGTCCATCATCCTACAAGGTGATGGATGAACCCCTCACCCTTTATTGACAACGTTTCACCCACACAGTGGGCTTTTTCAGTCACAAACAGATTTATGAATGGTTTTTAAAACCATTCATCAGATTGTTTGTGATTGAAAAAAAGCCCCCCTGTGTGGGCGAAACGTTGTCAAAAAAAGGGTCAATTAATGCTTATGTGTTTATTTTTCCATTGTGTCGTTTTTATGCCATTTATTTCCCAAATATTTGCAACATAAATCAGAAATTATTACAGTTCATGCATCATTTGTAAGGCCCCAATTAATTTTTACGCTCGGTTCTGGGCTCCCTACTACAGAATGGGAAAAAATTCGTTAGAAAATATTCGCATGTTTTGAAGAAAAGGGCTTTATTATTTTAGAAAGGGGTCTATGGACAAATGCACAGTGGGAAATTTGGTCAAGGGGAAAATGGGGAATTCTCTTATCAAGATCCCATTTTTTACATTCCTGTCGACCAGCAACATCCAATGTGACATACCTACGTGCTTCACCTTACTGTCTAAGTATATAACCACTTTTGTGCATATGCTGTATTCTTTACAAGACTGATGGACTGATTACTGACTCCCGGCTGAGGGATGTCACCTCAAACTCCCTTTAAACTTCACCATTCTTTTTGTAAAGGGCCCATGAAGCCACTATGTGGGGAAACGTTTTTTCGTACAGATACCAAAGTGTTGCACATGTGCT
>NC_069484.1:24251923-24275666 GCF_026875155.1 Cherax quadricarinatus | reverse complement strand
ACCACTAAAGAATTTTTGGGATTTGAAGACAAGGCGTTATGGATTTCTGTAAAACCAATTTGTGAGACGACGACCTACGGATGGTAATGAATCAGTGTGTGAGGACGACGACGGTGATGACCTTACGAACGCATTTAAACTACTAATCAAGAGGATGGTAACGAAGACTGGTGTCCACAAGATGCTACAGATGTTCATTGTCCAGTAAGAATTGAGGAGCCACGAGAAGGTGACCATCTTATACCGCTCGAACACGCATGTATTGCCATGGATATAATATGTCAGTTTATGCTGGAGAGTCAGCCAGTTGACCATCAAGCTTTGTTTGCGTTTCTTTCGTGTTTTTAATAAAGTTATAAAACAGCAAGACTGAAAATGTTTCAGTCTAATAAATGATAATGTTTATAAATGATAATGTTTGAATTCTTCTTCCTTTTTAATAATTGTTAGTATTGTTGTAATTCTATAATGATGTAAATCCGTGTACATAATGCAGCTATGAGAGTGGAGAAACTGTAGCGGGCCTGTTGGCCCACATAAGAAAGGAGGAACAGAGCACGTGCAAGTCCCTCTCAAATCCAACCCTGAGAGGGGTTCTCACTCACTTGACCAGGAGGAACACTGCAGCAGGCCTGTTTGCCCATACTAGGCAGGTCCTTTACAATCCATCCCACTAACAAAACATTTGCCCATCCAATTTTCGATGATCCCAAGAAATAAGGTCTGATAACTCTATCCACTCATTTGCAAGTCCCGCTCAATTCCAAACCCCTCCCACTCATATATTTATCCAACCTAAATTTGAAGCTACCTAAAGTCCTAGCCTGAATAACCCAACTAGGTAGACTGTTCCACTCATCAACTACCCTATTTCCAAATCAATACTTTCATATGTCTTTTCTAAATCTAAACTTATCTAATTTAAATCCATTACTGCGGGTTCTCTCTTGGAGAAATATCCTCAAGACCTTGTTAATGTCCTCTTTATTGTGTACGAATGGTATATAATACCGACAAGATGAGAGTAAGACACATGTGCAACATCTGGGTATCTTTATTGTAGACGTTTCGCCATCCAGTGGCTTTATCAATACCTCATCTTCTGTACATAGTTCTACTGTCTTCAAGTTATGTCCTAGAATTTGTATTGATAAAGCCACTGGATGGCGAAACGTCTACAATAAAGATACCCAGATGTTGCACATGTGTCTTACTCTCGTCCTCTTTATTAATACCTATCTTGATTTGTAGATGAATGGTTCAGAGAACCGACATGTTGATAAATTAGACACATGTGCAACTCTTGGGTATCTTTATTGAGGAAACGTTTCGCAACACAGTGGCTTCATCAGTCCATACGTAGGATAAATTAGACACATGTGCAACTCTTGGGTATCTTTATTGAGGAAACGTTTCGCCACACAGTGGCTTCATCAGTCCATACAAAGGAGAATCTTGAAGAACAGGAGGAGAATGAGGTAATCAGTCCCTCAACCTTGAGTCGATGTGGTCAGTCCATCAATCTTGAATAGAATACGGCATACGTGCTGAGAAGGAGCTTATAAACCGTTGGCAAGAGAGGTGAAGCAGTCATAGGTCGTGTAACATTTGTTCAATGTTGAAGTAGGTCATGCCCAAGAATTAGGCAAGCGAAGAATTCCCAATTATTAGATCCCAGAAGTTGCAGTGTTGACGGGTTTTGTGATGAATGGTTCAGGAACCATTAGGAGAAATTTAAAGAACGGGGGAAATAGGTAATCTCCCTCAACTTGAGTCGACGAAATCAAGACTTATCGCCAAAAAAACAACCTAAATACGATGGATGAGAAGCCACTGTGTGGCAAACGTTTTTCTTCGATAGAGTTCCTATGTTTTGAAAAGTGTTCAATTTCTAAAAGTTGTAGATGCTGGAACGTCTTCCCAGGGGGGGTGAAGAGGCTAGACCTTGGGGTAGCTTTAAAAAGAAATTGGACAAATAAAAAAGTGGAGGGGCTGGTTTGATTGGTGTCATGGGGAGGGGAGTTAATTCTTGGGTAGCTTTGGGAGGTCTTTTTGTTTAAGGCCCTGCCTCGTATGGGCCATAGGGCCTTTTGCAGTGTTCCTCCATTTTATGTTTTTTTTTATGTTAAAATCCGGGAATCATCATTATTTCTATACGAAAAACTTCCCCCAGGATATTATTTTCTATAACATGCTAACCATTCCCAAAAGGGAAACTTTTTCATCGCTATCCCACATAAGAACACTGAAAGGTCTGCTCACAAACTTACCCAAATTCCTTTCCAAGCTCCCCAAGATTTTAGACTTATCCCCCACCGGTAATCATCAGTGCAGCATTCTCCCCCCGACCTCAGCATTCTAAACCTGACTATAAAACCCCCGGTACTTTCCCCCCCAGGTAATCTTTTTGTGACTTGAAAAACCCCACTGTGTGAGCGAAACTAGTCAAAAAAGGGACAAAGAAGATTGAGACACTTATGCTGAAAATTAAAATTTTTTAATCGGGAAACTTTTTCCCCAAAAAGGGCTTATGCCAATACAAAGAAAAGGGCGTAAGGGAAAAGGGGAGGAGAACGAGGTAATCAGTCCCTCAACCTGGGTGATGTGTTCAGTCCTCAATCTTTAGAAAAAATTCAAATAATTTTTTTACATAATTTATCTTCTTCGGGCCCCTATAAATTTACGGGAAATTTGTTATGCTTCCTTTTAAAAAAAAGGAGAAAATAATTATTTAAATCGAGCAATTTCTTTTTTTTTCCCAGTAGATGCCCTTGTGAATTGAAAGGTATAAAATACCGACGGTTGTTAGGTAAGACAATTGCAACAGTTAGGTTTTTTATTCAAAAATTTTTCGCCACACGCGGGCTCTTCAGTCGAGTACAAAAAAATTTGTAAAAAGAGAAATATTTGAAGACGATGTAATCAGTCCCACCCTTAAAGTTTTTGGGGTGGTCAGTCCCTCAGTCTGGGAAGAGTATTGTTCCATAGTCTGAAAAAATAGGGGGTTGAAGTATGTATGAGTTGCCTAGCCCGTAGTCCTGGCCGGGTCTCAATCTTGCAAAATGCCCATCTCTGGCTCCCCGGTGGAGAAAGGTTCACAATGTTTGACGAAATGCTGCTCAAGCACCTTTGGTAGTTCCCCAACTGATTCATCTCATAAGCGACCCAAATGTACCCTAACTAGGGGGACACTACGAGGGGAGGATATTTGTCGTTAAATCACAGGTTGGCTTGTGGTTTCGGCCCCCAGGCCCATGGGGAATCTTTGGCCTTTGGGGGAAATCCTCCTATTCCCCCGGGGGTTCCAGAGTTGATCCAGAAGTTTTTTTACCCGGACCTGCTGCTTTTCTGGCATTTTTAGCCTTGTTCCCTGGGTTGGGGGGAAAAAGAAGGAGGGAGGCGGAAACCCTGAGGGCCCGTCTTTATTGGAGGGGCCCCGGGGTTCTCCGTCCCTTTTGGGGCCCTGACTCCCCCAAAGTTTGGGGGGTTCTGGAGCCCCGTTTGTTGTGACATTGGGACATTTCCCAACGGGATATTTTCCTGCCCGGCGCACATCTGTGTTTTTGGATGCCACATGGGGGGGTCCTTCTTGTGTTTCCCCTGTTTTGGCTGCATTATGTAGGGTGTTTGGGGACTTGCGGGTTGGGGGGGAGAGGGTTGCAGAGGGGGAATAACATGTTTGACTGGGCACGGGGGGAGTTGTGGAGACCCACAACCGGGAAGGCACAACCCCTTTGGGTATTGAGGCAGCCAGTTTTTGCCCCTGAAATCGACGAACCAAATTGTGAAATGTGAAATGGCCTTTGTAATTTGTCTCCTAGTGGGGTTTCTTGCTGCGGGTTTTAAATGGGGCCATTGCCAGGCGGTTTTAAAGGGGGGTGGGGGGTTTCCCAGAAAAGGAAGGAACCCCTTTTGGGGAATTGAAGGAAACTTCCCCGGGGGTCCAGGGGGGGGCCCAAGATGTTCTTCCCGGGTTTTTTCCTTCCCTTTTCCTTGTCTGCGAAGGGGAATTTGAGTTTTAACCCGTCACCAAGGAAAACCCCGGCCTAATTAGTTTTGTTTGGTCAAGGGGGGCCCCAAGATATTCTTTCGCCTGAGTGCCTCCCCTTTCCTGCTCTCGGGGTGTGAGTAAGCCGGGGGACCAGAATACGCGTTTTTTGAAAGTAAAGCAAAAGTAATTCCCCTCAGGTGCCGTCCACTCTTTTTATTTGAATTTTAACCTAATCCGGCTTTTTCTGAAATCATTTTAAAAGATTTCCCGCATTGGAGCCTTCCCTCAATTCTTACCTGCGAAATTAAAATTTTTCCCCCTTTTTTTTTTAATTTTTTTTTTTAAAATTGGGCCAAAGTCTCGGGCCTTTTCTAAATTGCCTTTCCCATTCACACGATGCAAGATCATCAGCATAGCTGAGGAGCTGGTTACCATAAATGGGGGGGAAGGCCACAATTTCCTGCAAAAGGATGTTAACGGGGTAGGATGGCACCCCCCTTGTGGCGTACTGTTTTCCGGGGTTTTAAAAGGGAAAGGTAGATCCCTGAAAGCTGAAACAGCCTCCCTCCCCTAAGGTGGGGATTTTTTCCCCACCCGGAGGGCCCTTTATTCCCCCCGTTTTGCCGAATTGTTGTGGGGCGGGCTAGCCAAATGCCTTTTTCAGGTCGGGTAACGAAATACTGGGGTTTTTTGTTACCCCAAAATCGGCTTATAGAGGGTTATCACTGCTCTACCCCACTTTTTTGGTGAAGCCAAAATTTAGTGATGAGAGAGGGTCCAATTTTCCTTAAGGAGGAGTTTAACACCATCCTTCAGGTCTTGGCTAAAGCTGGTCAGCGATAGGGGTCCTCATCTGCCGGGGGCCCTTGGGGCTTTGGAATTAGTATGATGGTAGCTTTCCCCCCAAGCTGCCGGGAGTGCCCTGACCCTCCAGACTGTTAATACGTCTAGTATGGCCTCCATCCCCTCGCCCAGCCCGTGCAATCATGGAGTATGTAACACCCCTGATGCCCGGGGTTACTAATGGCACGTCGGAGTTTTTTCCCAAACGTGAGGTTACTCTTTTTACATTTGACTCCATGCAGCTTGTATCGTTAGCTGGGACTGTGGGAGAATCTGTCGTTATTTCCGGGTGTCCCGTGGGGCTGGTGGGGGCTCCCTGGGAAATAAAAAATCACTTTTTCCTTCCCGGGATGGGGTTGGGTTGGGTATGGCCCCGGGTTGCTTTCAATTGCTTTTGAGCTTGCCCCATATCCAGATAAAGGGGGTTTTGAGCCCGAAGTTGAGCACCCCTCCGCCCCCTTTTTTTTTTCCCGTTTTTACTTGAGAGGACTCTGGGCATGCTGCACAATGGCTTCAGAGTATTTCCCGTTCTCTGCCCCCCCCCCCAGGGTTACGCCCTTTAAACTTTCCTAAAGAGTTGATGCAGTGGTTCGCCCCGAACCCCGTCGTTGTAGAACCACCAGTCTCTTTTTTAATGCATCCTGCGGACTTCTTTGGAATTGCGCACTCTGGCCTGGGAGAACAGTGATTAGCCCTGTTCAGCCGTATCCAGTCTTCAAGAGAGGGTTTTTGGACCACCAGTCATGAAGAAAATCGGAACATTTCCCGTTGGCCCTTTTAGTCCCATCTGGGGCAGCACAACTGTGGGGGCCCGTTGAGTTGAAGGTGGTGATCCTGCAAAGTGGTCACTGACAAGGTGGGATGAGTTTCCATGGGCCCTGGGGCGAGTTGTTTGACCCGAAGATAAAGGTTTTTAGGCCGCCACCCCAAAAGGGGTGGGGTCTCTGTTGTTTTTGCAACTTTACCCCTGGAATATCGGTAGGGCTTTCTATGTGTTGCCCGCGATTGGTTGTGAGCGAGAGTGCAGCATTGGGGGATGTGGTTGAATTTTCCCCCACAATAATACATCAGGCGTGTAGGCGAGGAGCTCTGCAATGTCGAGGGTTGTCTTTGGGTTCTTTTAGTGTTATAGATGGTAATGGGTGCCCCCGGTATGTGCACAAGGGTGGCCTGTTTTCCCCGACACCTCCCCACGTCCCAGGGTTGGGTAAAACCCCGTGAGGTTTGTGTTGGATACAAATAAGTGTGCCTCTGCAGGAATGCCTGGCCATTGCCAAAAAAACCCCGCAAACCCCGGGAGTCTTGGGCCTAGTCGGGACAGTCAGAGTTTTCTTGTACAAGACAATGCAACCCGATCCGAATTACTGCCTCCAGCAAGAGGGGTGTTTGCCCCCCAGGCCCTAATGTTCCATTGAGGACCTTGAGGGGGTGATTTTGGACCGAGGTTTTCCTTGCTATTGTTTCCTGAGCTGGGATGAGTCCTGCCGCTCTGAGAACCTGCAAAATTTATGGGATCCACTGTCTTCTTCGGTCAAAAGCCATCGGGCGTCTGACCCGCCGGAAGCTCTCTGTTGTTCCCGGGAGTTGATTTTGTGCAAATAAAATCCTGAACACCCTTTATGAGTGCTAAAGATCCTCCCTGGTGTGGGCCTGCTTGGGGTTGGGTTCGAAACAGTGGATATTATTGGGCTGTTGTGGTCTGTAGGGACTGGAGGGTTGGATTTCTTTATTGTATGCCCGTGGTCTGTTGCTGTTTTACCCGGTTGGGGAGCTGGGATTGCTGGGGAGGTGCCCCTTTTATCTGCAAATGCCTGTGCCCGGGGAAGGGGTGCCTGCGTTGTGGCTATGGGGGGTGGGGGCTCGTTTAGTGCCCCCCTGCTGATCTCATTTACCAGATGCACCCCGTTGGGCGCCCCTGTTCCTCTTGTTTCTGTTCCTCGTTGAGGTAGGGGTTGGGAGGGGTTCTTGACCTTTACCCTGGTTAGGCTTCGAGGGGTTGGGGGAAACCTGGGGATTGATTTGGGTTAGATGCTGAGAGTCTGCGGTATGGCAGGGTTTTTGCCCCCATCGTTTGCTGAGGTGATGACCATGTGCCTTTGCCGAGTTTTTTTGGGGTCTTCCAGACTTCTTGAATTTGGCGAGCTCTCGGGGGGATCGGGATTCCAGCATGGTGTTTTTTCCCCAGTTCGGGCTTTTGGGTTGGGTCGATGCATTTTTTAGTTGGTGAGCATTCCTTTGGGAGGTGGGCTGGGGTGCAGACCCCGCAGATTACTCTGTTCGGGCAAGGCCCAGATTCCATAACGCTGACCTTGAAACAGTGAACGGGTTTGTTGAAGGTCCGGGCATCGTACCCGCCCCCAAAAAACCAAGGGGCCAGCTGGAAGGCAGTGGTCCCCACATGCGAAAGAGGGCTGTCGGGTTGGTGCTTGCCCGCCTCTTTGCCTTGGACGTTGACTGACACACACTGGGGGGCGGCTACTGCCCTCGATGGGCATAAACAGGGGGGGATCGCATCACTAACCCTTGGGGGTCTTTTGCCGGAGTCCAGTTCCCCGGTGAAAGAGCGATCGTCCCCATGACTCTCTTTAAAGGGGGTATACATTTCCTTGTTGAGAGGATCAATTTTGGTTCTCCCCCAAGTTGAACCCTATCTTGAACTTCAGGTTTTGTTTGATTCCAGGTTAAACAACCCATTTGGGTTTTTGTGGTCCCCCTAAGATTACGTTGAAATTTTCCAGGCGGTTGGTGGATTGCCTGTCCTTGGACAGACGGGCTTCTTGTTTTGTCCACGTGTTCCATCCTCTTGGTTTTTTGGGGGGTGGGGGTTTTTTTCCTCCCCGTTTCCATTGTCGCGGCTCCATGGTTGGGACTTAGATCTTTACAAAGTGGCTGGGTCTTCCTCTTCCTCTTTTCAACTTCCCTTCGCTAGAATTTTGCCCCCCATTTCCAAATTGAGTCCCCCGAGTGTTCATGGAGATGTGGCTTCTTCTTTTTTGGCAGAAGCCATGTGCCTATCTTGTGTAAAGGTTTGTGACTCCCTGTTGAAGTGAAGGGTGGACCCTTTTTAATGCCGGGGGGTGAGATGTAGGCCACTGTAGAGGAAGAAGTTGTCTTGGAAAAATCAGGTCCCTCTCAAATCCGCATTTCACTAGTAGAAGTTTACAAAGTTGATTTCGGTCTGTACCAAAAAACCCTTGTGTTGCATGTCGACAGAGTGAATATTGAAATGGTATAAATACCGACAGGGTTTTTAGGTAAACAATATTCAACAGTTGGAATCTTTTTTTCGAAAAAGTTTCCCCACACAGTGGTTCTTCAGTCAATACAGAAAAGTTGTAGAAGCAAATACTTGAAGACGATGTAACAGTCCCCACCCCGAAGTTTTGAGGGGTCAGTCCCTCAGTCTGGAGAAGAGTATGTTCCATTTCTGAAAAAAAAGATACCCGAAGATAAATGATTACCTCAAACTTTATCTCCTTTCCCATTTCTACTTTTATTGGGCTGATGAAGCCCTGTGTGGCAAAAAAGTTTCTTCAATAAAGATTTCCCCTGTGTTGCATAAGCGTCTCAAATTTTTCAACTTGTCGGCTTTCTAAAACCCTTCATGACATGCTGTTTCATTCCAAATTGATGGACTGACCACATCGACTCAAGGTTTTAGGGGGGGGATTTTCCTCTTCCCCCCTGGACTTTTCATTTCCCTTTTTTGAACTGATGAAGCCATGTGTGGCAAAAAAGTTTCCTCAATAAATACCCAAGAGTTTTTCCCTTGTCAATTTTTCGGGGTTTTTGGACAGTAATTTGAAGGAACAGCTTATCCCCCGTTTGAAATATGGGGAAACCCCTTACCAGCTTCAAATCTGGCCAACACCCGTAAGGTGGATGCATTAAACAACTCATTAATGGTGACTAAATTTCCCTCTTGCATTCTTTTTCCCTGGAAAATAACTGTCGGGCCCCGGGGACATTTTGCTTCAGTTTGTCTGTTGAAACCATGCCCCTCGGACAGAATACATATATTAGTAAAATTTTAATTCGTAGGAACTGAAAATTGTTAAATTTCTGGAATCTCATTTATGTCCCGTTAAAAACTAACAAAAAAACAAAAAGGAACCAATTTAATTTTTGTCCGTCTCGTCCATTCCCATTTTCAGAGGTCCTACTTTTTTCCTCCACCTTCGTCCTATACACTTGAAAGAACCCCTTTGGATTGGTCTTTGATTCATTAACAACTCTAATTTCATGTCACGTTTAGCCTTTCTATCCCATTTTTTACTTCTCTTTTAAGCTGAACATAATGGTCAGTAAGGTTAACCTCTCCTCTTCTGATGCTCCTATAAAATTCCCCTTTTCTTCCCTATTAGATGCTTTAGTCTCCTGTTGACCCATTTGGGATTGTTATTATTTGACCTATTTCTCTCTGGGGAATGTATATACTCTGGGCACGGTGTACATTATCTAAAAGAACTCATAAATGGAGATCCCTTTGTAATCATAAGTATGATCATCGTCAATAAAATCATTAGCTAGATAACCCCAATCGAGATTTGACAGGTGTTCCTAAGTCCATTATAATCGGTTAGAACAAAAATCAGGGATTTTTACTGTATTATCATTATTTTTGTATTCCAGTTAATGCTAAAAGTGATGGATTTGTGGATCCACTTGCGCCAAGCTCTTCAGTGATCTCTAGATTATTCACGAGTGTTTCCTTATTTGACAAGACTAGGTCTAGCAAATTATTACCCCGGTAGGCTCTGTTACACACTGCTTCAGAAAACAGTCCTGAACTGTTTCCATAAAGTCACTGGACTCCAGATTACCGGTCAAAGAATTCCAGTCAATTTGACTAAGTTAAAATCCCCTACTATCACTATGTTATTGTGTCTAGAAGCCCTAACAATTTCGTCCCAAAGAAAGTCTCCCTCTATCGTGATCCAAGCCAGGAGGTCGGTATATTACACCTAGAATTTAGTTTTTCTTGACTTTCTACAAACTCTACCCAAACAGATTCTGTTACTGTTCCATCTATTTTTATACCTGTTTTTATGCAACAGTTATATTTTCTTGAACATATAATGCAACTCCTCCCCCCTTCCCACTACATCTGTCCACATGGAACAACTTAAACCCTTGAATATTACACTCAGCAATCATATCCCGACTCTTTAAATCATACCAGGTTTCAGTTAATGCAATGATATCAAAGTTCCCAGCACATGCTACCAAACGTAGTTCATTAATTTTATTTCTTGCACTTCGATTGTTAGAATAAAATGCAGGAGAAATGAATTAAGATGTTTCACAACAGTTTCCACAGCTGTCTCTTTCTTCTTCATCGTTTCGTTTTTCCATTCTTCTTTGATCGTCAACTTCGTTCCATGCTGTCCAGCCACTGTCCAGGTTTTCCCTTTCTTGACCCGAGGACACAAAAAGGAGGACAGTATGAACCCTCTTGTTTTCCATGTTTACCATGAACTCCCAGCCTTTTTCACATTCTGTATGATCAGCTGTACTTCACCTAGATTATAGCTTCGGGGGTTTTATTTTCATTGCCTATTATTCACCCAATTTGGGTCATTTCTATTCAGTCTAATTTCTTTTGTGTGGATAAACGTTCTTTGGTTTGTTTATTGGTAGCCCCTCTTCGTTACCCAGTCAACAGAGATAAGTGTTCTCTTAAAGCCCATTTTTAATCTACTAAGTGAAATTCTGGGACAGTTACTGAGTTGTTCCTGCTTTCATACTTCCATTCATGCTAAAGGGTAATCGATTTATGGTTGCTTTGCACCCCAATTCTCTGTAATTTCAAAATTATTTAACAAGGTTTCCTTGTTAATCAGAACCAAGTCAAACACGTTTTTTCCCCTCTTGTAGATTCTGTCACAAATTGTTTAAGCAAAGCTAAATTTAAAACTTACCCAAGGTTTTAGCTTCAATAACCCTACTTTGCAGACTGTTCCACTCATCAGCTCCCCTATTTCCAAACCAATACTTTCCTTTATCCTTCAAAATCTAAACTTATCTAATTTGAATCCATCATGTGGTTCTCTCTTGGAGAGATATCCTTAAGACCTTATTTATATCCCTTTGTTAATTCCCAACTTCCACTTATACACTTCGATCATGTCTCCCCTCATTCATCATCTTACAAGTGAATATAATTTAAGAGACTTTAATCTTTCTTCTTAAGAAAGATTTCTAATGCTATGAATTAATTTTCTCATTCTTCATTGAATGTTTTCTAACGAATTTATATCCTTTTCTGTAATATGGAGACCGAATGAGCTGCAAAATTTTAAAGCTGTAATATAACTGCTGTAATCTGTAATCTGTTTGCAGAAATTTTAAAACAAGACAACAGTGCATTAGTGTTTGCGTTAAGCTAACAGAATTCTTGGCTTCATATCTAGAAAGTATAAATAATAGAAGTCCTCAGGTTGTTCTTCAACTCATATATCCTTGGTTAGGCCTCATTTAGACTATGCTGTTCAGTTCTGGTCACCGTATTACAGAATGGATATAAATGCTCTGGGAAAGCGTACAGAGGAGGATGACAAAGTTGATCCCCTGTATCAGAAATCTTCCTATGAGGATAGACTGAAGCCCTGAATCTGCACTCTCTCGGGAAAGGCGTAGAATTAGGGGGGATATGATTGAGGTGGGAATTAAAAGGAAAAAAAGGAATAAATAAAGGGGATGTAAATACGTGCTGAAATTTCCAGCCAAGACAGGACTCGTGCAATGGTTTCAAATTGGAAAAATTCGATTCAGAAAGGATATAGGAAAGCACTGGTTTGGAATAGAGTTGTGGATGAGTGAAACAAAAATCCCGAGTACAGTTTTAGAGGGGTAAAACGTTGTGTAGTTTTAAAAATAGGTTTAGATAAAATACATGAGTGGGTGGGGTGGGTTTTGAGTTGGACCTGACTAGCTTGTGTGGCTGGGTCTGGTGCCCGTGCTCCATCCTTGAGTGGAGATGATCAGACTGGGTGGGTCATTGGGCTAATCCGGGGGCAACATGGACCTGCTCCGCAGGGGGCAGTAGGCCGTCGCAGCGTTCCTTCTTTTTTATGTTCTTTGTTCTTATTACATACACTTAGGCATTGCTGTTTGGCTTAAGGTTGCTGCTTATCATAACCCTCAAGCCCTTTTCCCAATCTGTATAGCTAAGTTCTACGTTATCTAACCTTTTTAGTGCTAGGGTTATGGACACTCTCGAGCTTCAGAACCTTGCATTTATCTACAATGAAAATGTATCTGCCACTTTTCTGATTTACGAATTGAGTTTGTCAAGTCCTCCTGAAGCTCTGTACATCTAAGTTTGAATCAATATCCATACCTATCTTGTGTCATCAGCGAATTTGCTCATATCACTAGTAATTCCCTCGCCCCAAAGGGTTTTTTCATTATATTGTAAACAATAGTGTTCCTAAAACTGATTCCTGTGAAAATTTTACCTGTTACAGATCCCCCCTCAGACTTAACCCCATTAATGCACACTCTCTGTTTCTTATCTGTGAGCCATGACTTGATCCTGACAACACTTTTCCTCAGTGCCATGAGCTTGCCACTTTCTTTAACAGTCTTGATGGTGGCACTCTATCAGAAGCCTTTCTAAAAACAATACTGAATTTCTTTATTGTGATCAACGGCCTCAAAAGCTTTACTGAAGAAAGTTAGTAAATTAGGCAGGATGGCCCCTTATGAATCCATGCTGAGATCATTAATCAAATTATGCTTATCAAAATGGCTTCTTATATTATTTAAACTATAAACGACTCTAATAATTTGCTTTCAGTTGAAGTTAAGCCTATTGAGCGGTAATTTGACAGTAACGACTTGTCCCTGCTTTAAAAAAAAGGAATTACATTAGCCATCTTCCACATATCAGACACTACACCTGTTTGAAGAGATAAATTAAAAATATTAGTTAATGGTTTACAGACTTCCATTTACACTCTTGAAAAACAACTGGAAAAAATCTCATCAGGTCCCGGCGAAATTTTTTGCTTCAGTCGGTCTTTTTGTTTCACAACCATTTCGCTAGTGACTATGATTTTTACATAATTTGTCTTTTTTAGGCCCATATAAAAATTAATTACTGAGATATTGTTAGTATTTTCTGTGTGAAAACCGAAAAAAAATAATTATTAAAAATAGAGCACATTTCATTTTCCTTGTCAGTAAGATGCCCAGAGTTTTTTTAAGGGGATCTATCTTATCTTTAACTTTTGTTCCATAAACCGGGGAAAAACCCTTTTTGGGGTTTATTTTTTGAATCCCGGGCAAACTTTAACGTTGTAGTTCCATTTAGCTTTTCTTACCCCCTTTTTAACATCCCTCTTAATGTCAATATATTGATTCATAAGATGACTCTCACATCTCTTGATGGTGCCTATAAATTCCTTTTGCCCAAAAAGATATTTGGCCTATTATTCATCCATTTTAGGTCATTTGTATTCGATCTAATTTTTTATGGAATAAATGTTCTTTGGGCGCATGTATAGTGTTTGAAAGCTCTTATACTGATAGCTCTCTTCGTTCCCCCAGTCCAGAGATGATAGTTATTCTCTAAGCCCATTGTATTCTGGGACTGTTACTGAGTTATCGCTTACTATCATACTTCCATTTATTGTGAAATGCAAGTGATTTGTGGTCGCTTGCGCCAAGTTCCTCTGAAAATTTCTAAATTATTAACAAGGGATTCCTTGTTTGCTAGAACCAAGTCAAGCAGGTTATTTCCCCCTTTTAGGTTCTGTAACAAACGCTTTAAAAAACAATCCTGAACTACCCTAAGAAGTTTGTTAGATTTAATTTCCCAGTGAAGGAATTCCAATCAAAATGACTAAAGTTAAATTCCTCTAGAATTACAACATTATCGTGCCTTGTGGACCTAACAGTTTCCTCCCACAGTAATCTTCCTCGGTTTCTATCCAAGTTTGGGGGACGGTATTCACGCCTAAAATGAATTTTTCGTGCCCTCTGAAAATTTACCCAAACATATCAGTATGTGTTTCAGATTTTATACCCCTTTTTATGCAACAGTTCAAATAATCTCAGACATAGAGTGCCACCTCCCCCCCCCCCTTCGATACTTCTGTGTACTTGGAACAGTTCAAAAACCCTGAATGTGACATTCAGCAGGCATGCCCCTATTTTCATATTAAACCACACCCCGTTATGGCAAATAAATCAGTTTTTCCTGCGTGAACTAATCTGAACTCACCCCATCTTGTTCCAGCATACGGCTATTAGATAATATAAGTTTAAAGGCCCCTTTCCTTTCCCTTTTGGGTTTTACAAAAATTTTTGATTGTTATTATTAAGATTCACAATATAAAAGCCAAATTCAATATTTCCACATCATTATTTTTTTCAAAACCCCATACCCCCGGCTAACCTATTTTTAAATTCCTAAAACACCTAAACTGGCTAGAAAAAAAACCCACACCTGCCTGGAAAAGTGAACCCCACCCTGGATACATGTCATTTCTACCATAGAAGTTGCCCCAGTTGTAAATGAAAGTACTGCTTATCTTTACGTGTTTTCCAGCAAAAAATTAACCAATTGCTTGGACAACCTTCATTTCCAACCCCCCCTTTTTGGGCAAAATCCCAATATAACAAAAGTGTCCCCCCCTTTTTTAGAAATGTCAAATGCTGTCCGTATCTTTAACTAAACCTCACTTTTTACGCTTGCTAAATCTTTTTGTTCAGCATAAGGCAGTAACAGGTTTTGATCCCATTACCATTAAAAGTTGTAAACCCGGGTAAAATTTCCTCCATCCCACCCCCGGAAAGAAAACCCTTTGTCTTACTCCTATCCTTCAAGCAGAAGCCTATCCTATCCAAATTGATATCTCCAAAAGAACAATGTTGTTCCCTTTCCCTTGGAGTCGTTCTTGTGACGTTCTCAGTGGTTGATCACATTATTTGGTAGACAGAGAATAAGTTGATTTTTCCACAACAGTCCCCGGGGTCTTAGTTGTTTCTCCCCTCTCCATCCGTACTTTTGTCCTTAATTTTGCCCCTGTTCCAGCCCTGTTGGGTTTCCCTTTTTGACTTGCAGATTCACAACAGGGGGTTATCGAAACCTTTGTTTTCCCTTTGTCAGTCGCTGTATCTCAGCTCGCATCTTAGTTTTTTCCCTTTTGTGCGGTAGAGTTTTTTTATCACTAATCGGGGGTCCTGAATTTCGAGATGATTGGTGGAATTTTGTGCACAGGGTTATTCAAGTTATATTCCCCATGTCCCACCTCCATCACATATTCTTCCTGTAATACTACACACACATTAAAAGAGGAGGAACCTGAAAGAGGCCTTTTCTAAAGCAACCCCCAAAAGAAATATTTGTCTAATTATTTTAAGTACCCAAGTAATAACTTTTTTAAAATTTTATCTGGGCAAGTTGATTGTTCTACCATATTGTATTACTTCTGTACAACTAATATTTTTATACTATTATCCTGTTTAACCTCATCTAAGCCATATTACCCTCCGGTCCGTGATTGTTTTTTAACAGCTTGTAAAGCTTTGGAAGCGAAACCCTTGCCACTATAAAATGTCACATTTTTTGCTTTGTGTCCTTTTACTTTACATAAGTCGGTAATTCTACCAATTTAATACATACGGTTTTTTTTTGCAAAAGTTAGGGGGATCTCGGCATACGTGCCCCCCCTTCCTGATTTCTGTCTACTTGGAACAAATTTTAAAACCCGAATGTGAATTCGCAGGCATGTCCCCATTTTTTGTATTAAATCACGTATCGTTATGGCAAATCATCAGTGTTACCTGCACTTGCAATAATCTCAATTTGTCCATCTTATTTTAAACCTACGGCTATTAGGGTTAAAATATGTTTAAAGACCCTTTTTCTTTACCTTCCTGCTCATTTTGTTTTTTCCACTTACCTTACGCCTTGTACCTGAGCACTGGCTTCCAATATCCCTCATTCGGGCCTATTACCGGTTTCCCTAGACTCAAATATGCTACAGGGGGACTTCACTGTTTTCCTCTCAAAACCCATACCACTTTTTTCTAGTTTAAAGACCTAACAGCTCCCTCCACTGCATTGGCCAATTGTCCCACCCCAAACTTAGATAAGTGAACCCCTTCCCTAGCATACATGTCATTTTTCCCATAGAAGAGGTCCATTTGTCAATGAATGTTGCTGCATTTTCCTTACAGTGTTTGCCCAGCCAGCAATTGACGCCAATTGCTCTGGACAACCATTCTTTTCCCAGCTCCTCTCCCTTGGCAAAATACCACATATCAGAGGGTTCCCTCTCTTCTTCGTAATTTTTTCTGTTGCTGCCCTATACCTTTGTATCAGGTCCTCACTCCTCCATCTGCCAACATCGTTGCCTCTAGCACTGAGACAGATAATAGGATTGCTCCCATTACCTCTCATGATGTCATCCAGCCCCTGGAAAACATACCCTCTGTCTCCTTTCCTATCTTTAAGACAAAAAGCCCTATCCATAAACTTAATTTGACTGTCCCAACTAAAACAATGTTTTTACCTCGACTGGCAGTGTGTGTGTTATTCTCGATTGGTCTTAGTAGAGATGATCTTTGCTGGGGTGTATTCACTGGCTGGCTTCACTGTGTCATTAATAGTTGTCCCTTGTTGGTGCTGTTTTTTGTTGCAAGATCATGGATGGTCAATTCATTTCGTCTGATAACAAGGAAAAAGAGTTGCTGGTTTTCACAGCAGTCTCCCGGGCCTTCTTTATCTTCAGCTTCAAACCCCTTTAGTTCGACCAGCTCCATTCGTTGGTCCAAACATCGACCACATTGTTCCCGGGATAATCCTTGCACATGCCCTTACTATTTTTGGTATCAGGATTCTAATCACACTTTTGCTCTTTTTCACCTTATAAATTCTCAAACCTCTTTTTAAAGCCGACCTACCCCACAGATTGTTCCACGCATTGACAACTCTTTGTTTTGAAAACCGATACTTGCCTATGTCCCTTTTTAAAACTAAATAAACTTATCTAGCACTTCAGTGATACCTCCTCTAATTCTATATCTCTTAAGAGTGAAGATTCAGGGTTTGGGTTTGACAGAAACTTTCCCAAGTGTGGGCCCAATAGGCCTCCCTGCGGGTTGTTTAAGAGGAATACTGAGCAGGCCAAACGGGCCCATCCCAGCTAGGCCCTGCTAAACCTAAACCTACTAAAAAAAAATATTTGCCCAACCCATTATCAATGTTTACCCAAGAAATAAGCTGTGATTGTCCTATTAAGTGCAAGTTCCTCTCAAACCCAACCCCTCTCACTCATGTATTTATCAAACCTAATAAATTAGACAATGTGCAACATTTTGGGTTTATCTGTACTGAGGAAACGTTTCCCCACATAGTGGCTTCCCAATCGGTCCTGTACAAAAAGAATGGTAAAAGATTAGAAGGAGTTTGAGGTGATCAGTCCCTCACCCTGGAGTCGATGTAATCAGCCCATCAGTCTTGTAAAGAATCAGCATATGCAGGGAAGTGGCTTATATACTTTTGACAGGTAAGGTGAAGCAGTCGTAGGTAGTGTCCCCATTGATGTTGCTGTTTTCTGACAGGAATGTAGATAAATGGGATCTTGATAGAGAGAATTCTCCATTTTTCTTGACCTAATTCCACTGTGCATTTGTCCAGTGAGACACCTGTCTACAATATATAAGCCACTTTTCACAAACATGCTGAATTTTTTTCTAACGAATTTATATCCATTTTTGTAGTATGGAGACCAGAACCGAGCTGTATAATCTAATTGAGGCCTTACTATTGATGCATGAAGCTGTAGTATAACTTCTGGACTTAGTTGCTAATACTTGGAAATAAATGGCATAAAATACTGACACAATGGAAAAATAAACACATAAGCAGTATAAAGTGACCCCTTTTTTTTTACAACGTTTTCGCCCACAGTGGGCTTTTTCAAGTCACAAACAGATCTGATGAATGGTTTTCTAAAACCATTCATCAGATCTGTTTGTGATTGATAAAGCCCCCTGTGTGGGTGAAACGTTGTCAATAAAGGGTCGATGGGTTCAGTCCATCACTCTTGTAGGAGTGATGGACTGAACACATCTTTCCCTCATTCTTGTAAGGAGTGATGGATGAACACATCTTCCATCATTCTTGTAGGAGTGATGGACTGAACACATCTTCCATCATTCTTGTAGGAGTGATGGACTGAAACACATCGATTCCAGGTTGAGAGACTGATTACCTCAAATTTCCCCTTCTTACCCATTTCTACTTTGTATTGGACTGATGAAGCCACTGTGTGGCGAAATGTTTCTTCAATAAAGATTCCCATGTGTTGCATAAGTGTCTCAATTCTTCAACAAACAGATCTACCTGGGTGAAAGGTATGTGAGTATTTATAGGATGAGTCAGGTGGAGAATGCTGGGTAGGTTGTATCTGATAAGGACCTCACAGGACTGACGGTGCATATGTAGTTATGTGGGATAACGATGAAGAAGTTTCTTGGTTAGGTCTTCAGCTAAGTTATAGAAGCCGTTGTTTTGGTTGAAGTTGTTGGATATACAGATATGTTGATGATTCAGGATTCTTCGGTTATAGAGCACTTTCTTCTCCAGCGATAAGTCTTACGTTTCTGTAGTTGATTAAATGGTTGTGTGAATTTCGTGTTGAATACATTCATTCCTTAAATTATTCAATCTCCCCTGTGTGCTGGTGTTCTGAAATATGTGTTTTGGGAGGTCTCTGGATGTTTCGCCCAACGTATAATTTGCTGCAGTCATTACAAGGATTATGTTACCCCTGCAGAGGATGAAGTTTTGTCCTGTCTATACTGGCAATGTCCTTGATGGTGGGGGATGTGGGGGTAGATACTTGGAATGAGGTATTGGAAAAGATGTTGGAAACGTGTTTGGCAATGAAGTTGGTGGGGAGGACTATGTATCTCGGCAGTGTCCCTTTTCTGGGTGTGTTGAAAATGTTTAATGCCCGTCGTCTGCAGTCTCTAATGAAGTGATGAGGATAGTGAAGTTTAGAAAATACTTGTTCAATAAGAGATCATTCTTCCCCGAGGAACTCATTGCTTTCAGAATTTTGAGTGCACGCAGGAAAAAGCCTATAATTACACTACGGTTAGTTTTGGTGTCGTGGTGAGAGAAGACGCGGAGAGATCAAAGTTGGATGGTAGGTTTTTTTATAGACATTAAAGGAAGTTCTTGGTCAGCTTTGCAGAGAAGAACATCAAGGAAAGGAGAAGTGTTGTCGACTTCTTCTTCTAGTGTGAACTGGGGCTGAGGCTCGACCTGGTTGAGCTTGTGTTTGGAGAGCTTGAATGTTGAGTATCTGGGAGTTATGATGAGAATGTCTTCAAACATAATGGAGCCAGGTGACAGAAGAGGGAATAATAAGGAAAACTGCTCGGCTTCCAGATGTTCCATGTATAGGTTTTCCAGTACAGCACTAGTGGTGAACCCATGGGTAGTCCAAGTCTGCTGAAAGAGATGATTTTGAAAGAAAAACACGTAAAGCCAACACATAGTTCAACAGGTCAGTGAAATCGACTGACGTGAATAGGAAAGGCCAAGAGAATCGTCATTTCCAGCTCAAGAGATTCGGATGGTTGTTGTATAGGTCTTTGAGTGAATAGGGAGTTACGTTAAGTTTTCGTCTCTGATGTTGTGAATGTTGCAGAATGTGATTTGAGATCACCCGAGTTTTATGTGCTGGACTGATTGTGTCAAGAGTTAGAGAGTGTTAGTGAGAATCATTGAGACGTTGGTGGGGAGCACTGCCTGTTCCCGAGGAAATATTGTTCTGTATGTTACGATTGTAACATCCCTATTCACTAAAGTACCTACTACACAAGCCATCGATCTCTTGTGCAAGAAAATCGACGAGTGGCCGGTAATTTCACGGTAACGACTTGTCTCCTGATTTAAAAATTCGAATTACATTGGCCGTTTTCCACATATCAGACACTACACCTGTTTAAAGAGGAATATTAAAAATGTTAGTTAATGATTCACAAAGTTCTATTTTACACTCCTTAAGAACCTTGTAAAAAAATCATCAGGGCCCGGGGATTTATTTTGTTTGATAACCATATCCCTAGTGACTGTGGCATTACATAATTTATTTTCTTCAGGCCCACTGTAAAAATTAATTATTGGAATATTGTTAGTGTATTCCTATGTGAAAACAGAGAGAAAATATTTAATAAAAACTGAGCACTTTGCTCTATATACTTGGAAAAAGTCTTTCAGTTTGTTTTTGAATTATTAGCCACTTCAATTTCATAGTCCTGTTTAGCTTTTCTTTTCCCTTTTAAGTTTCCTTTTATCGTAAATATATTGATCAACGAGATGGTCTCTCACCTCTTTTGATACGCCTATGAATTCCTTTCTTATGCCCTAAAAGATGTTTGAGCTATTATTCATCCATATTGGATAATTTCTGTTCGATCTCATATCTTTAAACGGAGTGTTCTTTGGGCAGCATGTATAGTGTTTAGAAAAGTCATATTGATAGCTCTCTTCGTTACCCAAGTCCACAGATGATAAGTGTTCTCTAAGCCCGTTGTAATCTGCTAAGCGAAAATCTGGGACTGTTACTGAGTTATCCCTACTATCATACCTCCATTCAGTGCTACGGGTAATTGATTTGTGGTCGCTTGTGCCAAGTTCCTCTGTAATCTCTAGATTGTTAATAAGGGTATCCTTGTTAGCCAGAACTAAATCAAGCAGATTATTTTCCTACTTTGGTTCTGTCACAAACTGCTCCAAAAACAGTCTTGAATTACCTCCAAGAAGTCATTTGACTCTTGATTCCCAGTCAGTGAATTCCAATCAATCTGACTAAAGTTGAAAATTTCCTAAAATTACTGTTTTCGTGCCTTGTGGCCTCAACAGTTTCTTCCCAAAAGTAGTCTCTCTTGGTCCCTATCCAAGTTTGGGGGACGATTAAATCATGCTAAAATTAATTTTTTCAGGGCCCCTTCTGAAAATTCTGCCCACACTCTGTGTGTTCTTTCAGTACCTTACCTTTGAAGAGTTTGACTACTCTCGGAGCCCGGCCATGGACCAGGCTCGTCTGATGCTTCCCTGGTCAACCAGGCTGTTGCTGCTGGAGGCCCATTGCCCCACGTATTCATCACAGCCTGATTAATCTGGCACCTGGTGAAGATACTTGTCCAGTTTCCTCTTGAAGGCTTCTACACGTGTTCCAGCTGTGTTTCTGATATCTTCTGGTAATGTATTGAAAAGTCTGGGACCCCGGATGTTGATACAGTGTTCTCTTATTGTCCCCACCGCACCCCTGCTCCTCACTGGGTTTGTTTTACACATCCTCCCATAGCTCTCACTCCAGTATGTTGTTATGGCAGTGTGCAGATTTGGGACCAAACCCTCGAGTACCTTCCAGGTCTTTCCAGTCTTAATACCTGCTGCAGCAGTTTCAGTGTTCTTTAATACCAATGGAATAACTTAACATCGTGGAATAACTTAAAACCTGAATGTGACATTCAGCAGGTGTGTCCCAATTCTTTATATTAAACCATGTCTCAGTTATGGCAAATATGTCAATTTTACCCACACTTGCAACTAATCTCAGCTCATCCATCTAGTTTCTAGTGCTACAACTATTTGTATAATACATATTTATAAAACCCTCCTTCTCTTTTCCCTCACTGTTCATTCCTGCTCCTCCCATATCTCTATTACTGTCCTTATCACTTAGTGTCACTGGCTTTCTGGTATTCACCAATAACTCTACCTCATTCTGCCTATAACTGATTTCCCTAAAATCACAATTGAGAATTCATCCTCCCCCAATTCTGTTGTATCATATTTCATTGCTTTCCCCCAAAACCCATACTACTATTCCTAGTTTAAAGCCTTAAGCGCTCCCTCCACTGCATTGGCCAGTGCACCCACACCTGCTCTAGATAAGTGAACCCCATCCCATGTCATTTCTGGCATAAAAGAGGTCCCAACTGTCTATAAATGGTACTGCATTTCCTTACAGTGTTTGTCCAGCCAGCAATTGACACCAATTGCCTGGACAACCATTCATTTCCAGCTCCTCTCCTTGGCAGAATGCCACATATTACAGGTTTCCCTCCCTTCCTAATTATGTCTTTCTTTAACCTATTCCTGCTAATCATTTTCCCACTCCTACGTCTGCCAACAGCGTTGCCTCCCGCACTGAGACATAATAGAATTGCTCCTATTACCTCTCATAATGTTGTCCAAATGGCTAACAATATCCTCCATCCTAACCTCGAAAAAAAAAAACAGCCGCTGCCACCTCATCCTATCTCTAAGACAAAAAGCCCCATCCATAAACTTAACCTGACTGCCCCAAGACATTGTCCTTACCTCCACTGGTTGTGTTCGTCGTGACGTACTTGATGGTCTTCATTGGGATGATCTTTGTTAAGGTGTCTAGGGTCGTCAACTCATACCTGTCTACCAACATTGAGAAGGAACTGCTGGTCATCACAACAGTCTCTTGAACCTTCTTAGCTTTAGCTCTGTTCTTTCTGTTCCAACCATTAACAGCTCTAAATTGAAGAACTATTTACCTCAAACTCCTGATTTTCCACAATTCTCTGAATTGGAATGAGGAAGCCATTGGCTGGCAAAACTTTTCCACAATAAAGATATCCATGTGTTTCATTCTCTGCATCTGACTATAGATTGGTTATTAAGACACATAGGCAACACTTAAGCAACTTTTATTCCGAAACGTTTCGCCTACACAGTAGGCTTCTTCAGTCGAGTACAGAAAGTAGGCAGGAGCAGTAGAGATGTGAAGATGATGTAATCAGTCCATCACCCTTAAAGTCATAGATTTGAGGTTGTCAGTCCCTCAGCCTGGAGAAGTTCTGTTCCAAAGTCTGGAAACTAACTGAAGATCAAGCGACAGTGTTGAGACTTAAATACTGTCGGAAGGAGAGGTGCAGAGTAGTAGTAGTGAGAATGTAGCCACTGAGAGGTCATGTCTCCTCTAGCCCTTTCTCTTGCAGCAAAAACAAACTTACTTAAACCTCAGCGTGTCCAGAACAAGGCGCTGCGCTGGGTGCTTGATGTCAGGTGGGAAGACTTCGCCACAAGCGAGTCTCTCCATGCGCAATTAGACATCCCTGCGCTGAATCTGTACTGGAAGACGCTCAGTGACAGAGATAGACAAACTTGAGACATGACATGACTACTGGACCTCTCTCCTTGACGAAGACATTCGCAGACCCACAAACCAACACAACCTTTTCTACTCCTTGCATGATCCTGCTCCTAACCCTATTTACAAATAACCTTGGATTCGCTGACAGGTACCTTCTATGACAGGTACCATTCTCTGACCCACGTTCACCTTAGCTTTTGGGTTAAGACATGGCCCAGTTCTAAACACTCCTCTCTAGCGCTAAACGTCGCATGTCCCTTCCTCCCCGCTCACCCCACTGGAGTCCCAACAGAAGAGCCTGAATTTCTCTTCTCAATATCTGTCCCACGATCGCCTTCGCTGCTGGGTTAAGCCCTGGCTCTATTTCTACGACTAAGAGCACTCCTCTCCAGCCTCCTCTCCTGTCCCGTCTTCCCCGCTCATCCCATTTGGGATCTTACCTGAACTTTCGTTCGTTCGTTCGTTCGCTTGATCTTCAGTTAGTTCCAGACTTTGGAACAGAACTTCTCCAGGCTGAGGAACTGACAACCTCAAATCTACGACTTTAAGGGTGATGGACTGATTACATCGTCTTCACATCTCTACTGCTCCTGCCTACTTTCTGTACTCGACTGAAGAAGCCTACTGTGTAGGCGAAACGTTTTGGAATAAAGTTGTTTAAGTGTTGCCTATGTGTCTTAACAACCATCCTGTCGGTATTATATACCATTTTGATATTGACTAGATTTTGGGTGGGGGTTTTTAT
>NC_069484.1:24213981-24251423 GCF_026875155.1 Cherax quadricarinatus | reverse complement strand
CTCCTGTACTCCGTGATGGCCTACCCCGGAAAGGGCGGCGGAACACGGAACACGCGGCCACAGCGTCAGAAGGGGTAGGGCGGTAGTGCGGGTTTTGCACAGGCCGAGTCGGTCATCGGGCCCCCCGCGGCGGTACGGCTGATAAGCCGGTACTGGGGTTTGCAAGCCAGGGTACGGCCGGGCGCGGTGAGTGCGGGTACACCTGCGGGTGCGGGGGCTGGGCCAAAGGGAAGCACGGAGGATACGAGGGTCTTGGGAAGTGCCGCGGCGCGATAAGAGCAGAGGGTGAGGTTCGTTCGCTGCGGTCGAGTACAAGTGCTGCTTCCCCCCGTGAAGACCACGGGCGTGGAGGACCACCACTTTCCCCATATCAAAACCCGGGACCCAAAGCGGGAGGTGCTTCCTGGGGTGGTCCCTGGGTCTGTACATCAGTCTGTTGCTTGGGCTGCTGTTTGAAAATCATGCTGGACTGCGGCGTCTGCTTGGTTGAGTGGGTTCTTTCCTCCGACGGCATTAACCGGTGCGGGTCTGGTGCTCCGTGGGCGCTGTGGCGCTAGTGTTTTCCCTTCCTATCAATATTGTTCCGATGGAGGTCTGGAGTGAGTGTGCCGGGTTTTTGGGCTGCTGCTGCTCGCTGCTGTTAGGCTGCCTCTGTTGGTGGGTGGTGGTGTGATGTGGTGTTGCCTGCTGCTGCGACTGCTGCTGCGCTGCTTTTGGTTCTGAGACGCTGCTGTGCATTGCAGATAATGTTCTTTTCGCATCTCCTGATGTAAAATCTTGATAGGCAAACCACCTCATATTTACCTCGTTTAAAGCGCCCGTACAACAAGATAAGGCAGATTAAAGTGTAAGAGCTGTTGAGACATCTCCCCTCCCGTACGGTTTAGGCTCCTCAGTCTTCTTCGGGACCATGGCACACCTGGGGAAAAAACAAAGTGCCACACCACAACAAAGTCTAAAAAATTCACTCACTATCAGAGCTAAAGCAAATTTATTTCTCACTATCAAGTTAGAGACCAAAAAATCACTTCTCACTACAGGTTTGAAACCAAAAATCAAGTTTCACTATCAAATTAGAAATTAAAAATATTTTTCCCTCACTATCAAATTAAAACCAAAACACTTTATTTTTAATGTTTTTGGTCAGTAGTGATACAAGAGAAAGATACAAATTTTAGAGAGGGACAATAAGCAAAAAGCACAATGTTTCGCCCAATAGAGCGAAACAATACTAAATACAGCTCTCCTCTAATTTCTCGTACATATTTCCTAACCTGATCCCAGTCATTCCCGAACTCTGTGTATTTTTTTTTATTGTGCTTACAGCAGGTGAGATGATCAAATATTTACAACACAAGTTGATTAAAGAGTACACGTCGGGCAGCGCGGTGCCCGGGGCAACCCAAGCAACGTTGAACATTAAAATGTATAAAATACCGACCGGTGTTAGTAAGACACATATGCAACATTTAGGTATCTTTATGGTGAACGGTTCGCCTACACAGTAGGCTTCTTCATCAGTACAGAAAGTTGATAGGAGGAAAAGTACTTGAAGAGATGTACAGTCCATCACCCTTAAAGTTTTGAGGGGTCAGTCCTCACTGGAGAAGAGCATTGTTCCATAGTATGAAACAATATGGAGAAGAAGTATGTATGTATGTATAATGTTCGCCAAGACCGTAGTCCTGGCACGGGTCTCAATCTTGCGATGACCCGTCTCGGGGCTCCCGAGGGAGAAAGGTTTCTACAATGATGCGACATATGCTGTTCAAGCACTCTTCGGGTCAGTTCAACTGGTGCATCTCATAAGCGACAACACCGTATGTACTCCTAACTCTGGACACTAGCGAGGAGGAGGATATGTCGTTATCACAGGTAACAGCTTATCTGGTTCGTTGACTCCATGGTACACCAGTGTGGCCGCAGTCATCTCTGGGTCCTCTTCGGGAGGGAATATCACTCCTAGTTGCCTGCGGAGCGTCTCAGTAACTTAGCATTTCCCAGAAGATAGTGTGTTAGGGGCCGCTGGACAACGTGCTGACATACTGGCACATCTCCTCCTCAGCCTTGTCTACCATCATCTTGGCTGGGGGAAAGCCCAAACGAAGCCGATGGATGGCGGTACACTGCGCTCTGGACCCAGCTTCTATCATGTGGAGGGGTTCTCCCTGAGTCGTTTGCTCGGTCCCCACTGTTGAGATGGGGAAATCACCTAAGACTCCCCCATAAGTTTTCATGGCTCTGGCAGCCACCAGTTTGGTCGTCGTAGGCTGATGGGACAGTAATCCCAACATGTGGATAGTCTGTTGCTGCCTTGGCTGCATCATCTGCCGCCTCATTTCCCCGGTTGCCAGCATGGTTTGGGGACCCAAAGTTCAATGTCGATCTGTTACCCTAACTTCTAAGGCTGTCTTTAAATGCTCAGGATCGATGTGATGAGGTGAACATTGTCCTGTGGTTGAGGAAGGGAGAGGGCATTGATTGCAGACGTAAAACAACATGTATGACAGGTCGAGTCGATGTCGTGGGGCATGTGACAATGCCTGCTGAATCGCCCCCAAACCCTCACTTGAAGGATCGTGCAGTGGTCAGGGATCGCCAGCCTTTGTGTGACCTTTGTGGTACAGTCCAGCTGCTGCTCTCTTCCTGTCAGGGTCGACAGAACCACTGTGAAATACACTGCAAAATTTTGCCTCCCGCTGCCAGTCCCAAATGCTTGTCTCAGCATGATTGCTGAGAGAGTCTTGACTGCAGAGACGCTTAGAGATGGGTAGCTGCATGATGCAAACTGGGCGGATCGGGCCCCAGGGAGTGGTGGATGATACCCACAACAGGAAGGTCACAACTCTTCTCAAG
Source organism: Cherax quadricarinatus (assembly GCF_026875155.1). Lineage (NCBI taxonomy): Eukaryota > Metazoa > Arthropoda > Malacostraca > Decapoda > Parastacidae > Cherax > Cherax quadricarinatus. Next base: position 24,248,567 of record NC_069484.1, on the reverse strand, counting down.
AGTAGTTGTATAGGCAGCAGCTTCCGCCCAGCAGCACAAAACGAACGAATCCAGGAGTAGTCCGTGAAGAGTGTGGGGTCTTTGACATGGTTGTCCCAAAATCCGTCTCCTTGTGGGGTACCTTGCTGCCTGTGCAGAATCGAGGCCACTTTGCAGGCGTTTAAAGTATTTTTACTCTGTCAGCCAAGAAGGAAGCCGGGGCCCCAGATCTGAGACATACTGTTTTGGCCAGATGGGGGCCCCAAGCATAGTTCTTATCGCCTGATTTTGTACGACCTCCACTCTTTGCCTGCTCTGCGGGAAGAGATGAGCTAAAGCCGGGGCACCGTAGTCAATGACGAGCGTATAGCTTGTATATAGTACAAGCGAAGTACATCTTTTTCTTGCCCCTGCACGGTGCCCCCGTCATGGGGGGTTGAGTCTGAGTAGAGCACGTGACCTGACATACTCGGGCCTGTTTCGAAAGGTCAGCTTTTTATCAATGTAGATTCCCAAGTACAGGTAGGAGCCTGTCCACTCAAGTTCTATATCCTGAATACGTAATCTATTCACAGGATCTGGTCCCTTGAACATCATTGCAAGAGAATTTCTCGGCCGAGATCTTGAGGCCTAGTTCCTTGCAAGACTGCGAATTAGGTCCAAAGCTCTCTGAGCCTGTCGTTCTAAATTGCCTTTCCCATTCACTACGAGTGCAAGATCATCAGCATAGCTGAGGAGCTGTGTACCACTATGAAAGGGAAGGCTCACAAGTTCCTGCAAAAAGGATGTTAAACAGGGGAGGACTGAGCACACCTCCTTGTGGTGTACCGTTTTCCAGGGATTTAAAGGAAAAGTAGTGTCCCTGAAAGCTGACACAGGCCTGCCTGCCCCTAAGGTAGGACTCTATCCAGGCCAGGAGGCGTCCTTTGATTCCCTTCCGAGCTAGTATTGCCAGAATTGCTGTGGGGGCTGGCTAGCTCAAATGCCTTTTCAAGGTCGAGGTAGACGACAATACTAGGTTTTTTGTTGCTGTCAGCAATCTGGCTTAGTAGAGTGGTTATGCACTCTGCTGTACCCACTCCTTTGGTGAAGCCAAAAATGTGATGATGAGAGGGTCCAAGTTTCCATAGGAGGCGGTTTAACACCATTCCTCTCAGCAGTCTTGGCTAAGCAGCTGGTCAGCGATATGGGTCTCATACTGCCTGGTCCTTGGGCTTTGGAACTGGTACAATTGTAGCTTTCTCTCCCCAAACGCTGGGAGTGCCTGGGCCCCCCACGACTTGTTAATGACGTCTATATGGCCTCCCATCCCCTCTGCCCAGCCCTGCAATCTGGGAGTACGTCACACCATCGATGCCGGGCAGTGTCCCTGTGTTCTTAATGGCACGTCGGAGTTCCAAGTCCGTGAGGTCTACATCAGTCACATCTTCCGACTCACATGCAGCTTGTATCGTTAGCTGGCGCTGGGCAGAAGATCCGTCTGTAATTCCGGATGTCCTGTGGAGCTGAGTGGAGGCTCCCCTGGAAGTGAAAAGCTCCACTAGTTTCTCTGCTTCCTGGGGTGGGTTCGGGTGTGCTGGTGGCCTCGGCTTGCTCTTGCCAGTTGCTATGTTGAGATTGCCCCATATCTCAGATAAGGTGTGTGATGCCCGAATGTTGAGCACCACTCTAGGGCCCTTTTTCAGTTTTTACTCTGGGGAGAGATTTTGCGGGCATGCTGCACAATGGCTCTCAGAGTATTCCTGTTTCTCTGCCCTAGGGGTTTCGCCTGTATAGCTTCCTAAAAGAGTTGATGCGGTGGTTCTGCTCCCCGCACCTCGTCGTTGTAGAACCACCAGTCTCTCTTTTGAGTGACGTCTGCAACTTCTTTGGAATGTTGCGCACTCCTGCTGCCATGGTGATATAGAACAGGATTAGCTCACTGAGTCAGCCGTATCACAGTCTTCAGATAGAGAGTATGTGGACCACCCGTCGGGGATGAGGATGGAATGCCTGTGAACACCTCATTGGCCCTCATATTAACGTCCCATCTCGGAGGCGCAGCACAACTGTGGGAGGCCTATTGATGTCGAAGGAGGTGATCACTGCAAAGTGGTCCTGACACGGTGAGGATGGGTGGTTTTATTTTTCCCATGTGGCCCTGCTGCGGAGTTGTTCCTGGACCTTCGAAGGTAAGGTCGAGGCACACGCCAAACAGGTGTGTGGGTGTCCGCCACAGTTTAGCAACTTTAAACCTCTGAATATCTGTGTCTAGGACATTGCTATGAGTCTGCCGCAGCATAGGTTGCTGAGTGAGAGGTGCAGCATTCTGGGTGATTAGAGTACCTGACTTCTCAACATCTGAGTTCTTACCTCTCCTACGGTGGCCATACGTCTCACCTCTTGGTGCGCTATATGAAAAATAGCTCCATCCTGTCACTTCTTCTCCATATTGTTTCATACTATGGACAATGGCTCTTCCTCTCAGACTGACAGGAACTGACCACCACAAAACTATTAAGGGTGATGGACTGATTACATCGTCTTCCAGTAATCTTCTTGCTTCTATCCAACTTATCATGTACTGGACTGAAGAAGCCTACTGTGTAGCGAAATCGATTCAACCATGAAAGATACCTAACTGTTGCATAATGTTGTCTATGCACCTACGCAAGACAACGTTAGTTTAATGAACCTCTGGTGTCAGGATGAGTTCAATACCACTATTGCCTCATTTCCTACAACGCTACTATTTCAGCAACCACTATTCTCTACAACCACTATTCTCTACAAACCACGTATTTCCTACAACAATTATTCCATACAACATTATTCCCTAAAACCACAATTCGCAAAGCACTGTACTTACAGGTCGCAGGCACATGAAACCACAGGTCAGATACTGGTAATCACAGGTCCAGGCACTAAACCACAAGGTCCAGATACTGAAATCATAGGTCCAGTACAGAAATCCACAGCTCCAGGTACTGAAACCACAGGTCCAGGTGCTGAAACCGTACAGGCCCAGCACTAGAATACCGACAGGTCCAGTACTCTGAAACCACAGCTTCAGGCACTGACACCAGCAGGTCCAGGTACTGAAACCTACAGTCCAATGCACATGAAACCACAGCTCAGAGCACTGAATACCACAGGTACAGTTACTGAAACCACAGCCATTGCACTGAAGCCACAGGCCCCAGGCACTGAAAACCAAGGTCCAGCGACTGAGAACCACAGGTCCATGGCACTGAACCACAGCTCAGAGCACTGAAACCACAGGGTCGCAGTGTACTGAAACCATTCAGTTCGCAGATGCACTGAAACCGACAGATCGCAGGCATTAAACCAGCAGGCCCATGCACGAAACCACAGTTCACAGGCCCTGAACCACAGTCCCAGGCACTCGAAAGCCACAGGTCCAGGGCACTGAAACCACAGGTCACAGCGCACTGAACTACCACAGAGTCCAGGCACTATAATACCAACCACAATCCAGGCACTGAAAAACCATCAGGTCCAGGTACTGAAACCACAGTTCCAGCACTGAAACCACAGATCCAGGCACTGAAACCACAGATCCAGCACTGAAACCACAGGTTTCAGGTCACGAAAAAACCACAGAAATCCAGGCACTGGGGGGGCGGGCGGGGGGGGGGGGGGGGGGGGGGGGGGGGGAGAGAAACGAGAGATCCGGCCACTGAAAAAACCAACAAGGTCCAGGCACTGAAACCACAGGTCCATGCACTGAAACCACAGTGGTCGGCGACAGAAAACCACAGATCCAGGCACTGAAAACCACAGATCACATGCACTTGAAACACAGGTCCACAGTCCACTGAATCCACAGGTCCAGGCACTGAAACCATCACAGGTCAATGCACATGAAACCATCAGGTCCAGGCAACTGTAAAACCACAGGACCAGGCACTGAAACCACAGGTCCACTCACTGTAAACCACAGTCTCCAGGTCATCATGAACCACAGGTAGCGAGGCACTGAAATCCACAGATCCAGGCACTGAAAAACCTGACAGGTATACGGCAACAGGTTGGGTGAACGAAACACAACTAGATCCATGGGCACTGTAAACCTCAGCAAGGTCCAACGTAGTTGAGGCATGCGTGGAAACCACAGGTCAGGCAACTGGAGGGGGACCACAGATCCAGGCACTGAAACCTCAGATCCAGGCACTGAAAACCACAGGTCCAGGCAATGAAACCACAGGTCCTAGCACTGAAACCGCACAGGTCCATGCACTGAAACCACAGGTCCAGGCACTGAAACCACAGGACGCATGAACTGAAACCACAGGTCCATGCACTGAAAACCACAGTCCTAGGGCACTGAGAAATCCACAGGTACAAGAGGACACCTGAAACCACAGGTCCAGGCACATGAAACCACAGTTCCATGCTACTGACATAACCACAGGTCCAGGCATTTGAAACCACAGGTCCTATGCACTGCAAACCACAATCCAGCACTGAAACCACAGATCTCCAGGCACTGAAACCACAGTCCCGGGCCCACTGAAACCACAGTCTCCAGAGGCAATGAAACCACACAGGTACAGGCACTGAAAAACCACAGTACAGGCACGAAACCCACTGGTCCATGCACTGAAACCACAGGTCCAGGCACTGAAAAACGCACAGGTCACAGGGCACAGAAAAGACCACAGGTCCAAGGCACTGAAAAAAACCACAGATCTCAGGGCAACAGAGAAACCACAGATCCAGGCAACTGAAAACCACAGGTCCCAAGGCACTGTGAAAAACCACAGGTCCAGTTGAGCACTGAGAAACCGACAGAGACCATGAGCACTGAAACCCCCACAGGTCCAGGCACTGAAACCACAGTACCATGCACTGAATCACCACAGTCCATGCACTGAAACCCACAGGTCCAGGCACTGAAATCTACAGGTCTAGCAGGGCACTGAAAACCTTACAGATGCCAGAGGCACTGAAACGCAAGAGATCCAGCACTGGAATCACCACAGATCCAGGCACTGAAAACGACAGGTCCAGGGCACTGAACCACAAGGACCAGCCTGAAAACCACAGAGTCCAGGCAGCTGAAGCTCACAGATCCAGGCAAACTGAATCCACAGGTCCAGGCACTGAAAACCACTAGGTCCAGGCACTGAAACCACAGTCCATGCACTGAAACCACATGATCCAGGCACGTGAACCACCAGGTCATGCACTGAAACCACAGGCACCTATGACAGCTGAAACCACAGGTCCATGTGCACTGAAAAACCACAGGTAACAGCACTGAAACCACAGGTCCCAGGCACTGAAAACCACAGTGTCCATGCCACTGAAACCACAGATCCAGGCACTGAATCCACAGATCCAGGCACCGAAACCAACAGGTACCAGGCACTGAAACCACAGTACAAGGCACTGAAACCACAGGATCCATGCACTGTAAACCACAGGTCCATTCAGCTGAACCACAGAACCAGGCACTGAAACCACAGATCCAGGCACTGAAACACAGGTCCAGGCACTGAAACCACAGGTCCAGGCCACCCGAAAACCACAGGTCCATGCAGCTGAAACCACAGGTCCAGGCACAATGCCCATTCTGAACTGTTCTAAGTTTGGACTCCGAGGTGCGCTGGAACTAACATCCTTAATATATTAGACAATTAACTAGGACTGGCCAACGGGGAGAGCCTTGCTCACTACTGCGCGGGCAAGCAGTGACAAGTGTCAGTGTCAACGAAGCGCTCAGCATGCTTAGTTTACACTGGCAAGCACGTTTTTTTAGAATCACATACTGGACCACATGAACCTCAACTGACGCGATCCTTCATTACACGACTAGTGAAAGTGATTCTCCGGAGCCATAGTGGATCATTTAGTACATATGATCATTTAGTACATAGTGATCATTTACGTACAATTAGACGTGGATCATTTAGTACATAGTGATAGCATTTAAGTACATAGTGAAGTCATTTAGGTACAATAGTGGATCATTTAGTACATAGTGATCATTTAGTACATTTGCTGATCACATTTAGTACATAGTGATACAACTTAGCAACATAGTGGATCATTTAGTACATTTAGGGTGATCATTCAATGTACAACCTGGTCAGTAGTTATCATTTATGTAGCGCGCGAGCGGCTGATCATTTATAGTACTAGTTGATCATTTAAGTAACAATTAGGTGATCATCTCTACGTTTTACATCTGTGAGGATGCACTACTTAAGAACATACAGCTGATCACATTAGTACATAGTGACATTTAGTACGCATCAGTGATCATATTATACAAGCCTTGATCATTTTAGTAACTATCTGATTCATTATAAGCGTTGACAATAGTGACTAGACAGTTAGTACATAGTGATCCATTAGTACATAGTGATCATATTAGTACATAGGTATATCATTAATACAGTAGTGAATCATTTAGAGTACATAGTGAGTCATTTTTAGTACATAGTGATCATTAGTACATGTGATCAGACTTTAGTCACATAGTGATCAATTCTAGTACATAGGTGTATCATTTAGTACTATAGTGATCAGTGATTAGTGACATAGTGGATCATTTAGTACATAGTGATCATTTAGTACATAGTGGATCAATTAGGTACACTAAGTGACTCATTCTAGTACATAGTGATATTCATTATAGCACATATATTGAATGTCATTTAGTACAATAGTATCAATTATAGTACATAGTGATCATTTATTACATAAGGAATTATTTAGAACATAGTGATCATTTAGCACATTGAAGTGAACATTATTAGTACATAGGGAACATTTAGTACATAGTGATCATTTAGTACATAGGTTGATCAATTTAGTACATATGATCATATAGCTCACACATACGATTATCATTTAGTACAATAGTGATCGATTTAGCCCACAAGTGAGATCATGTTATACATAGTGATCATTTAGTACATACAGTAGATCATTAGTAACACAAAGGTGGATCATCTTAGTACATAATGTGATCTTAAAGTACATAGGTGATCATTAGTACATAGTGATCATTTAAGTACATAGTGATCAATTTAGCAAACCTAGCGTGATCATTTAGTACATAGTGATAATTTAGTACATAGTATCATTTCTGTAGCATAGTGATCATTTAGTACAACGTGACGCATTTAGTCATAGGATCATTTAGTCATATGATTCATTTATACATAGAGATCATTTAGTACAAAGTATGAGACTACATTTCACTACCAGTGTGATCATTAGGTACAAAGGTGAGCATTAGTACATAGTGATCATTTAGAGTACATTAGTGATCATTTAAGTACATAGTGATCATTTAGTACATAGGTGATCATTTAGTACATATCGTGATCAATTAGTACATAGTCGATCATTTAGAGATACATAGGTGATCATTTATTACATAGGGATCATGATTAGTACATAGAGGAAGATCTAATTTAGAGAGCATAGGCAGCAGAACAAATTTTAGTAGCAGTTGATCATTTAGACATAGTGATCATTTAGTACACACAAGTTGATCATTTAGTACATAGTGATCATTTAGTACATAGGTGATCTTTTAGTACATAGGTGATCATAGTACATCAAGGTAAGCAAATTAGAACCTAGGTCTATCATCTATCGTACGCATAGGATTCATTAGTACATAGGGATCATTTAGTACATAGTAGAAACATTTAGTACATAGTGATCAAGATTTAGTACATCGAGGTACATATTAGTACATTTAGTTTTATATTTCTACTTTATACATAGGTGATCATTTAGTAACATATAGTGATCGATTTAGTACCATAGTGATCATGATTAGTACATAGAGTGGATCTTTAGATAGGCTTAGGGATGCATTTCTTTAGCACATAAGATCATATAGTTACATAGTGCATCATTATAGTACATAGGTGATCATTTAGTACATAGTGATCATTTAGTACATAGGTACCCACTTTATACATAGTGATCATTTATGTACAAGGAGATCATTTAGTACATAGGTGATCATTTAGTACATTTAGTGATCATTTATAGTACATAGGTGATCATATTCATACATAGTGATCCATTTAGTACATAGGGATCATTATAGTACATAGGTATCATTTAGTACATAGTGATCATTTAGTACAAAGGTGGGGGGATATCATTTTAGTACATAGTGATCGATTTAGAACATAGTGATCATATTAGTACATAGTGATCATTTAAGTACATGGTGATCATTTAGTACATAGGTGATCATTAGTACATATGTATCATATTCACAACATAGTGTGATCATTAGTACATAGTATGATCATTATACATATGTGATATTTAGTACATAGTGATCATTCTAGTAACACATTTCAGGTAGATCAGTTAGTACATAGATAGATCGCATTTACTACATAAGAACAATCATTATAGTACATAGTGATGCATTCTAGTACATATGTAACATTTAGTACATAGTGATCATTTAGTACAGTAGTGATAACATATAGTACATAGATCATTTTAGGTAACAAGGTGATCATTTAGTACATAGTGGTTCATTTAGTAGCATAGTGTAACGAGTTTAGTAATAGTGAATCATTTAGTAGCATAGTGATCATTTAGTAATAGTGATGCATTTAGTACATAGTGAATCATGTTAAGTACATAGGTGTATCATTTAGTACATAGTACATTTCTAACATCATGTGCATCAGTTAGTACATAGTGGATCATATAGTACATAGTGATCATTTAGTACATAGTGATCACTTTAGTACAAGGTGATCATATATACATAGTGATCATTTAGTAACCATACACTGATCATTTAGTCTAACATAGCGATCATTTAGTACAGTGATTCATTAGTACAGAGTGAACATTTAGTACATATGTGATCATTTATTAAGTGAACAGTAGTGATCAATTTAGTACATAGTCGAATCATTTATTGTACATAGGTGATCATTTAGGTACAATAGGTGATCATATAGTACAAAGGTGATCATATCTTAGTACATAGTGATTGCATTTAGTCACAATAGGTGTTGATCATTTAGTACATAGTTGACTCATTTAGTACATTAGTGATCAACTTTTAAGTACATAGTGATCATTTAAGTACATAGTGATCATTTTAGGTACATAGTGATCATTTGTTTAGTACATATGTGAATCATTTAGTACATAGGAGATCATTTAGTACATAGGCGTGATCATTAGTACATAGATGATCATTTAGTACATAGCGTGATCATTTAGATACAGAGTGATCGCATTAAAGTACATAAGAGTGATCATTTAGATATCATAGTGATCCATTTAGTCACAGTAGTGCATCATTCTTAAGTACATAGGTGAATCATTTTAGGTAACATAGTGAGAGCAGTTTAGTACTGATCATTTAGTACATAGTGATCATTTAGTACATAGTGATCATTTAGTACATAGTGATCATTTAGTACATAGTGATCATTTAGTACATAGTGATCATTTAGTACATAGTGATCATTTAGTACATAGTGATCATTTAGTACATAGGTGATCATTTAGTACATAGTGATCATTTAGTACATAGTGATCATTTAGTACATAGTGATCATTTAGTACATAGGTGATCATTTAGTACATAGTGATCATTTAGTACATAGTGATCATTTAGTACATAGTGATCATTTAGTACATAGTGATCATTTAGTACATAGTGATCATTTAGTACATAGGTGATCATTTAGTACATAGTGATCATTTAGTAATAGTGATCATTTAAGTACATAGGTGATCATTTAGTACATAGTGATCATTTATAATAGTGACATTTAGAGTGATCATTTAGTACATAGTGATCATTTAGTACATAGGTGATCATTTAGTACATAGTGATCATTTAGTACATAGGTGATCATTTAGTACATAGTGATCATTTAGTACATAGGTGATCATTTAGTACATAGTGATCATTTAGTACATAGTGATCATTTAGTACATAGTGATCATTTAGTACATAGTGATCATTTAGTACATAGTGATCATTTAGTACATAGTGATCATTTAGTACATAGTGATCATTTAGTACATAGTGATCATTTAGTACATAGTGATCATTTAGTACATAGGTGATCATTTAGTACATAGTGATCATTTAGTACATAGTGATCATTTAGTACATAGTGATCATTTAGTACATAGTGATCATTTATACAAGTGACATTTAGTCATAGTGATCATTTAGTACATAGTGATCATTTAGTACATAGGTGATCATTTAGTACATAGGTGATCATTTAGTACATAGGTGATCATTTAGTACATAGTGATCATTTAGTACATAGGTGATCATTTAGTACATAGTGATCATTTAGTACATAGTGATCATTTAGTACATAGTGATCATTTAGTACATAGTGATCATTTATACATATGATCATTTAGTACATAGGTGATCATTTAGTACATAGTGATCATTTAGTACATAGTGATCATTTAGTACATAGTGATCATTTAGTACATAGTGATCATTTAGTACATAGGTGATCATTTAGTACATAGTGATCATTTAGTACATAGTGATCATTTAGTACATAGGTGATCATTTAGTACATAGTGATCATTTAGTACATAGTGATCATTTAGTACATAGGTGATCATTTAGTACATAGTGATCATTTACTACATAGTGATCATTTAGTACATAGTGATCATTTAGTACATAGTGATCATTTAGTACATAGGTGATCATTTAGTACATAGTGATCATTTAGTACATAGTGATCATTTAGTACATAGTGATCATTTAGTACATAGGTGATCATTTAGTACATAGGTGATCATTTAGTACATAGGTGATCATTTAGTACATAGTGATCATTTAGTACATAGTGATCATTTAGTACATAGGTGATCATTTAGTACATAGGTGATCATTTAGTACATAGTGATCATTTAGTACATAGGTGATCATTTAGTACATAGGTGATCATTTAGTACATAGGTGATCATTTAGTACATAGTGATCATTTAGTACATAGGTGATCATTTAGTACATAGTGATCATTTAGTACATAGGTGATCATTTAGTACATAGGTGATCATTTAGTACATAGGTGATCATTTAGTACATGGGTGATCATTTAGTACATAGTGATCATTTAGTACATAGGTGATCATTTAGTACATAGGTGATCATTTAGTACATAGTGATCATTTAGTACATAGTGATCATTTAGTACATAGTGATCATTTAGTACATAGGTGATCATTTAGTACATAGTGATCATTTAGTACATAGTGATCATTTAGTACATAGGTGATCATTTAGTACATAGGTGATCATTTAGTACATAGGTGATCATTTAGTACATAGGTGATCATTTAGTACATAGGTGATCATTTAGTACATAGTGATCATTTAGTACATAGTGATCATTTAGTACATAGTGATCATTTAGTACATAGTGATCATTTAGTACATAGGTGATCACAGTACAAAGTGATCACCTAACTGCCTGATGTTCTTAGTAAATCATTACACAAATATAAAACCGAAGTAACCTTAATAGGTACTCCCCATTAGCCTAGGTAATTAGGTGTTTTCTAAATCGCCACTAGCAGGTAAAAAACACATATGAACGAAGGAAACATTTTGCCCTGAGCCGCTACTTTAGTCCTGACTGAAGCCTCTTGGGCGAAACGTTTCCTTAATGTCTTAATTAGTGTGAGTATCACTATACAACTTCCACCCTCTAAATCTCTACTTACTTGGTATTTGCTGAGTTCGATGCCCTCCCTCCGACACCGCCCGTAGAGTGTGCCCGTGGGGATACCAAATTCCTGAGCGGCTTTCTGGACGCTCATCCCCCCGCGGATGGCATCCAGGGCTTTGGTCAAGTCATCAGGGTTCCAAGACGGCTGGATGGCTGAGAACGGTGATGACAACTTGATGCCCTCCTTACGGGCGATCTTGTACAATGTGGAATTTGGGATGCCAAACTCCTTGGACGCTCTACACGAGAGAGAAACACGCACCTTTACTAAGTAATAAATCTGTGTGTTGAGGAACAGACACAGATGTAATACCTAGACGTTAAGGGGAGTTTTTAATCCAATAGAAGGAATGCGGAATGTATAGGGAAGTCAAGTGAGATGGTGGCGTCAAGTGCTTGAACATGTATCACCCTGGAGATAAAAGGATAAAGCTCCTGAAGAGCGAAACGTTGCCACAGTAAAATGTCACATTAGTTGCTCTTATGTCCTTTTATCTAACATATTGTGGGTAATTCTACCCACATTATTACACCTTGAGATAAATGGTATACAATACCGACACGATGGAAAAATATAAAATGCAGTAAAATGCGATCCTCTACTACGTTTCGCTCACACAGTGGTCTTTATCAAGTCACAGACACAAAATGTAGTCCATAAAGGATCGTATTATACTGCACCGGTGTCTATTTTTCTATGTATCACCTGCTGGTGTGGATTGACGGGACAAAATTTACCTTGTCAGCTCTACGGGAATGTTACAACTATTTCAGTATTGAGCTGCTGTGTGGGAAGCAGCAATAAGGTTAACCTCAAGGCAGCACGTTTCTGCAGACTTATATCTCATCACGTGCCCTTGTGAATTCCTGTGTTACACAAATCTATACAAAATACCTCTACTACGGATATATCAGAGAACACGAATGCGTGTGCGTCCGCAAGCACACACATACAGTAGACGCAATGTGAATAACGTTTGTGGAATTCACAAGGACATCTGATGAGATAGACTTCAAGCTGATCGTGAAAAATAATCTGTAAAAACATCGCTGCTTTAATTGTGGTTTCTTCGCACATTAACCCAAAACTCAACAGCACTTGCCAGGTTTATACTACTTGCTCAAGTACCTGACATGACTGGACCTGACCTGAACTGACTCACTTGACTTCCTCCTAAATATTCTGTGATTTTTCTCTCCTCTGTATTGGATTAAAAAAGCCCCAGTAAGCGAAACGTCTGATTAAGTGTTCTAAGTGTTAAGTGTTGCATTGATTCCATATTTTGTTAATGTCATACCCATTCTTGTAGTTCTCGGTATCAAGTGGTGTTACCAGTGTGGAAAAAGACACTTACGTACAGTTCTGGATATTAGAGGAAACGTTTCGCCACGAGTGGCTTTTTTAGTTCTTCAAGAGTGAAGAAGCCACTCGGGGCGAAACGTTTCCTCTAATAAATGCCCCAAATTTACATAAATATTTTTTTTCCACATTTTGTCGGTATTACCAGACCATTTTTCATTATTTTATTATTATTATTATTATTATTATTATTATTATTAATTATTATTATTATTATTATTATTATTATATTCATGGGGTACATAGGAAGTACGAGTACACTACATTACACTCTTGAGTACTAGAGTACCAGGAGTGTACTACGTTAAAGTTTTGGGGAAGGAAGCAGGAGTACTGAGAGTGGGAGTACTAGTAGTACCACTCACCTATTTGCGGACATTCTACCACTGCGAAGCTCTTCCAGGGCACCAGCAAGGTCGTGTTCACTCCACGTCTTATTGGGTCCCTCCTTCTTAGGTGTCTCGATACCCATGCGGTGTGCCCGTTGCCACAACGTGGTGGCAGGGATGCCGTACACGTGCGCTGCTTTACTAAGCGACATGACAGCGTTCCGCAAGGCATCCAACGCCTTGTCCATATCCTCATCCGTCCATAACTTCCGTCCCCCCGGCGTGCCCGACAAGCTCTCCGTGTCTGCGTGACCAACAACACACACACAAACCTTATACACACACTGTAATTATTGTTATTGCAGTGAATCATTAAAGCCGCGTGATACACAGCGCCTGGGGAATGGATGGTAATCAGGTTTGGATGAAGGATGGGATGAGAAGCTGTTGGAGTAATGTTTGTACATACCTGTGGAGATATGTTTTGTGTGATGTTAACCTTGGACTCTTCACTTACACATGCAGCTTCACACCTATCCACCAAATAACCCACTTAGGACAGGGACTTTATGGTGACTTTTTGGTCGGTCCTTGACCCTTGTCAAATCACAACACCCAAGTTGTTACTTGTGCCCAGTCAACCCCCACCCTACAATCTATAGTCAATATCAAAATGGTATGTAATACCGACAGGATGGTTGTTAAGACACATAGGCAACACTTAAGCAACTTTATTCCAAAACGTTTCGCCTACACAGTAGGCTTCTTCAGTCGAGTACAGAAAGTAGGCAGGAGCAGTAGAGATGTGAAGACGATGTAATCAGTCCATCACCCTTAAAGTCGTAGATTTGAGGTTGTCAGTTCCTCAGCCTGGAGAAGTTCAGTTCCATAGTCTGGAACTATCTGAAGATCAAGCGAACGAACGAACGAACGAAAGTTCAGGTAAGATCCCAAATGGGATGAGCGGGGAAGACGGGACAGACGAAGAATAGTGCTGGAGAGGAGTGCTCTTAGTCGTAGAAATAGAGCCAGGGCTTAACCCAGCAGCGAAGGCGATCGTGGGACAGATATTGAGAAGAGAAATTCAGGCTCTTCTGTTGGGACTCCAGTGGGGTGAGCGGGGAGGAAGGGACATGCGACGTTTAGCGCTAGAGAGGAGTGTTTAGAACTGGGCCATGTCTTAACCCAAAAGCTAAGGTGAACGTGGGTCAGAGAATGGTACCTGTCATAGAAGGTACCTGTCAGCGAATCCAAGGTTATTTGTAAATAGGGTTAGGAGCAGGATCATGCAAGGAGTAGAAAAGGTTGTGTTGGTTTGTGGGTCTGCGAATGTCTTCGTCAAGGAGAGAGGTCCAGTAGTCATGTCATGTCTCAAGTTTGTCTATGTCTGTCACTGAGCGTCTTCCAGTACAGATTCAGCGCAGGGATGTCTAATTGCGCATGGAGAGACTCGCTTGTAGCGAAGTCTTCCCACCTGACATCAAGCACCCAGCGCAGCGCCTTGTTCTGGACACGCTGCGGTTTAAGTAAGTTTGTTTTTGCTGCAAGAGAAAGGGCTAGAGGAGACATGACCTCTCAGTGGCTACAATCTCACTACTACTACTCTGCACCTCTCTTTCCGACAGTATTTAAGTCTCAACACTGTCGCTTGATCTTCAGTTAGTTCCAGACTTTGGAACAGAACTTCTCCAGGCTGAGGGACTGACAACCTCAAATCTACGACTTTAAGGGTGATGGACTGATTACATCGTCTTCACATCTCTACTGCTCCTGCCTACTTTCTGTACTCGACTGAAGAAGCCTACTGTGTAGGCGAAACGTTTCGGAATAAAGTTGCTTAAGTGTTGCCTATGTGTCTTAATAACCAATCTATAGTCAGATACAGAGAATGAAACACATGGATATCTTTATTGTGGAAAAGTTTTGCCAGCCAATGGCTTCCTCATTCCAATTCAGAGAATTGTGGAAAATCAGGAGTTTGAGGTAAATAGTTCTTCAATTTAGAGCTGTTAATGGTTGGAACAGAAAGAACAGAGCTAAAGCTAAGAAGGTTCAAGAGACTGTTGTGATGACCAGCAGTTCCTTCTCAATGTTGGTAGACAGGTATGAGTTGACGACCCTAGACACCTTAACAAACATCATCCCAATGAAGACCATCGAGTACGTCACGACGAACACAACCAGTGGAGGTAAGGACAATGTCTTGGGGCAGTCAGGTTAAGTTTATGGATGGGGCTTTTTGTCTTAGAGATAGGATGAGGTGGCAGCGGCTGTTTTTTTTTTTCGAGGTTAGGATGGAGGATATTGTTAGCCATTTGGACAACATTATGAGAGGTAGGAGCAATTCTATTATGTCTCAGTGCGGGAGGCAACGCTGTTGGCAGACGTAGGAGTGGGAAAATGATTAGCAGGAATAGGTTAAAGAAAGACATAATTAGGAAGGGAGGGAAACCTGTAATATGTGGCATTCTGCCAAGGAGAGGAGCTGGAAATGAATGGTTGTCCAGGGCAATTGGTGTCAATTGCTGGCTGGACAAACACTGTAAGGAAATGCAGTACCATTTATAGACAGTTGGGACCTCTTTTATGCCAGAAATGACATGGGATGGGGTTCACTTATCTAGAGCAGGTGTGGGTGCACTGGCCAATGCAGTGGAGGGAGCTGTTAAGGCTTTAAACTAGGAATAGTAGTATGGGTTTTGGGGGGAAAGCAATGAAATATGATACAACAGAATTGGGCAGGATGAATTCTCAATTGTGAGTTTTAGGGAAATCAGTTATAGGCAGAATGAGGTAAAGTTATTGGTGAATACCAGAAAGCCAGTGACACTAAGTGATAAGGACAGTAATAGAGATATGGGAGGAGCAGGAATGAACAGTGAGGGAAAAGAGAAAGGAGGGTTTATAAATATGTATTATACAAATAGTTGTAGCACTAGAAACTAGATGGATGAGCTGAGATTAGTTGCAAGTGTGGGTAAAATTGACATATTTGCCATAACTGAGACATGGTTTAATATAAAGAATTGGGACACACCTGCTGAATGTCACATTCAGAGTTTTAAGTTATTCCACGATGTTAAGTTATTCCATGGTATTAAAGAACACTGAAACTGCTGCAGCAGGTATTAAGACTGGAAAGACCTGGAAGGTACTCGAGGGTTTGGTCCCAAATCTGCACACTGCCATAACAACATACTGGAGTGAGAGCTATGGGAGGATGTGTAAAACAAACCCAGTGAGGAGCAGGGGTGCGGTGGGGACAATAAGAGAACACTGTATCAACATCCGGGGTCCCAGACTTTTCAATACATTACCAGAAGATATCAGAAACACAGCTGGAACACGTGTAGAAGCCTTCAAGAGGAAACTGGACAAGTATCTTCACCAGGTGCCAGATTAATCAGGCTGTGATGAATACGTGGGGCAATGGGCCTCCAGCAGCAACAGCCTGGTTGACCAGGGAAGCATCAGACGAGCCTGGTCCATGGCCGGGCTCCGAGAGTAGTCAAACTCTCAAAGCTCTTCAAAGGTAAGGTACTGAAAGAACACACAGAGTGTGGGCAGAATTTTCAGAAGGGCATGAAAAATTAATTTTAGGCATGATTTATCGTCCCCCAAACTTGGATAGGGACCAAGAGAGACTACTTTTGGGAAGAAACTGTTGAGGCCACAAGGCACGAAAACAGTAATTTTTAGGAAATTTTCAACTTTAGTCAGATTGATTGGAATTCACTGACTGGGAAATCAAGAGTCAAATGACTTCTTGGAGGTAATTCAAGACTGTTTTTGGAGCAGTTTGTGACAGAACCAAACGTAGGAAAATAATCTGCTTGATTTAGTTCTGGCTAACAAGGATACCCTTATTAACAATCTAGAGATTACAGAGGAACTTGGCACAAGCGACCACAAATCAATTACCTGTAGCACTGAATGGAGGTATGATAGTAGGGATAACTCAGTAACAGTCCCAGATTTTCGCTTAGCAGATTACAACGGGCTTAGAGAACACTTATCATCTGTGGACTTGGGTAACGAAGAGAGCTATCAATATGACTTTTCTAAACACTATACATGCTGCCCAAAGAACACTCCGTTTAAAAGATATGAGATCGAACAGAAATTATCCAATATGGATGAATAATAGGCTCAAACATCTTTTAGGGCATAAGAAAGGAATTCATAGGCGTATCAAAAGAGGTGAAGACCATCTCGTTGATCAATATATTTACGATAAAAGGAAACTTAAAAAGGGAAAAGAAAAGCTAAACAGGACTATGAAATTGAAGTGGCTAATAATTCAAAAACAAACTGAAAGACTTTTTCCAAGTATATAGAGCAATGTGCTCAGTTTTTATTAAATATTTTCTCTCTGTTTTCACATAGGAATACACTAACAATATTCCAATAATTAATTTTTACAGTGGGCCTGAAGAAAATAAATTATGTAATGCCACAGTCACTAGGGATATGGTTATCAAACAAAATAAATCCCCGGGCCCTGATGAATTTTTTTACAAGGGTTCTTAAGGAGTGTAAAATAGAACTTTGTGAATCATTAACTAACATTTTTAATATTCCTCTTTAAACAGGTGTAGTGTCTGATATGTGGAAAACGGCCAATGTAATTCGAATTTTTAAATCAGGAGACAAGTCGTTACCGTGAAATTACCGGCCACTCGTCGATTTTCTTGCACAAGAGATCGATGGCTTGTGTAGTAGGTACTTTAGTGAATAGGGATGTTTGTAATAAAGTTGGTAAATTACCGACAATATGTAAAGTAAAAGGACACAAGTGCACTAATGGGGACATTTATTGTAGCTCACTGGAGAGCGAAACGTTGCTACAATAAATGTCACATAGTTGCACTTGTGTCCTTTTACTTTACAATAGGGATGTTACATCTACATCAGGAACAATATCCTCGGGAACAGGCAGTGCTCCCCACCAACTCTCAAGGATTCTCGCTAACATCTCTCTAAACTCTTGGACACAATCAGTCCAGCACATAAACACTCGGGTGATCTCAATCACATTCGCAACATCAACATCAGGAAGAAGAAACTTTAACGTAACATCCCTATTCACCAAAGTACCTACTACACAAGTCATCGATCTCTTGAGCTGGAAAATTGACGATTCACTTGGCCTTCCTATTCCAGTCAGCGATTTCACTGACCTTGTTGAACTATGTGTTGGCTTTACGTGTTTTTCTTTCGAAAATTATCTCTTTCAGCAGACTTGGACTACCCATGGGTTCACCACTTAGTGCTGTACTGGAAAACCTATACATGGAACATCTGGAAGCCGAGCAGTTTTCCTGTATTATTCCCTCTTCTGTCACCTGGTTCCATTATGTTGAAGACATTCTCATCATAACTCCCAGATACTTCAACATTCAAGCTCTCCAACACAAGCTCAACCAGGTCGAGCCTCAGTCCAGTTCACACTAGAAGAAGAAGTCGACAACACTTCTCCTTTCCTTGATGTTCTTCTCTGCAAAGCTGACCAAGAACTTCCTTTTAATGTCTATGAAAAACCTACCATCCAACATGATCTCCGCGTCTTCTCTCACCACGACACCAAAACTAACCGTAGTGTAATTATAGGCTTTTTCCTGCGTGCACTCAGAATCTGCAGCAATGAGTTCCTCAGGGAAGAATGATCTCTTATTGAACAAGTATTTTCTAAACTTCACTATCCTCATCACTTCATTAGAGACTGCAGACGACGGGCATTAAACATCTTCAACACACCCAGAGAAGACACTGCCGAGATACATAGTCCTCCCCACCAACTTCATTGCCAAACACGTTTCCAACATCTTTTCCAATACCTCATTCCAAGTATCTATCCCCCACATCCCCCACCATCAAGGACATTGCCAGTATAGACAGGACAAGCTTCAGTCCTCTGCAGGGTATACATAATCCCTTGTAATGACTGCAGCAAATTATACGTGGGCGAAACATCCAGAGACCTCCAAACACATATTTCAGAACACCAGCACACAGGCAGATTGAATAATTTAAGGAATGAATGTATTCAACACAGAAATTCACACAACCATTTAATCAACTACAGAAACGTAAGACTTATCGCTGGAGAAGAAAGTGCTCTATACCGAAGAATCCTGGAATCATCACATATCTGTATATCCAACAACTTCAACCAAAACAACGGCTTCTATAACTTAGCTGAAGACCTTACCAAGAAACTTCTTCATCGTTATCCCACATAACTACATATGCACCGTCAGTCCTGTGCAGGTCCTTATCAGATACAACCTACCCAGCATTCTCCACCTGACTCATCCTATAAATACTCACATACCTTTCACCCAGGTAGATCTGTTTGTTGAAGAATTGAGACACTTATGCAACACATGGGAATCTTTATTGAAGAAACATTTCGCCACATAGTGGCTTCATCAGTCCAATACAAAGTAGAAATGGGTAAGAAGAGGAGAAGTTTGAGGTAATCAGTCTCTCAACCTGGAATCGATGTGTTCAGTCCATCACTCCTACAAGAATGATGGAAGATGTGTTCAGTCCATCACTCCTACAAGAATGATGGAAGATGTGTTCAGTCACACTCCTACAATGGAGATGTTCAGTCCTCACCCTACAAGAATGATGGAAGATGTGTTCAGTCCATCACTCCTACAAGAGTGATGGACTGAACCCATCGACCCTTTATTGACAACGTTTCACTCACACAGTGGGCTTTATCAAGTCACAAACAGATCTGATGAATGGTTTAGAAAACCATTCATCAGATCTGTTTGTGACTTGATAAAGCCCACTGTGTGAGTGAAACGTTGTCAATAAAGGGTCACATTATACTGCTTATGTGTTTATTTTTCCATTGTGTCAGTATTTTATGCCATTTATTTCCAAGTATTAGCAACATAAGTCCAGAAGTTATACTACAGCTTCATGCATCAATAGTAAGGCCTCAATTAGATTATACAGCTCGGTTCTGGTCTCCATACTACAGAATGGATATAAATTCGTTAGAAAATATTCAGCATGTTTGTGAAGAAGTGGCTTATATATTGTAGACAGGTGTCTCACTGGACAAATGCACAGGTGGAATTAGGTCAAGAAAGTGGAGAATTCTCTCTATCAAGATCCCATTTATCTACATTCCTGTCAGACACAGCAACATCCAATGTGACACTACCTACGACTGCTTCACCTCACCTGTCTACAGTATATAAGCCACTTCGTGCATATGCTGTATTCTTTACAAGACTGATGGACTGATTACATCGACTCCAGGCTGAGGGACTGATCACCTCAAACTCCTTCTAATCTTCACCATTCTTTTTGTACAGGACCGATGAAGCCACTATGTGGTGAAACGTTTCCTCAGTACAGATACCAAAGTGTTGCACATGTGTCTAATTTATTAGGTTGGATAAATACATGAGTGAGAGGGGTTGGATTTGAGAGGAACTTGCACTTAATAGGACAATCACAGCTTATTTCTTGGGTAACATTGATAATGGGTTGGGCAAATATTTTTGTTAGTAGGTTTAGGTTTGACAGGGCCTAGCTGGTATGGGCCAGTAGGCCTGCTCAGTATTCCTCTTAAACACTGCAGCAGGCCTATTGGCCTACACTTGGAATGTTCTGTCAAACCCAAACCCTGAATCTTCACTCTTAAGAGATATAGAATTAGAGGAGGTATCACTGAAGTGCTAGATAAGTTTAGATTTAGAAAGGACATAGGCAAGTATCGGTTTTCAAACAAAGAGTTGTCAATGCGTGGAACAATCTGTGGGGTAGGTCGCTTTAAAAAGAGGTTTGAGAAGTATAAGAGTGAAAAGAGCTAAGTGTGATTAGTACCTGATGTACCAAAATAGTGAAGGGCATGTGCAAGGATTATCCCTGGAACAATGTGGTCGATGATTGGACCAACGAATGGATGCTGGTCGGAACTGAAGGGTTGAAGCTGAAGATAAAGAAGGCCCAGGAGACTGCTGTGAAAACCAGCAACTCTTTTTCCTTGTTATCAGACGAATGTGAATTGACCATCCATGATCTTGCAACAAAGACAGCACCAACAAGGACAACTATTAATGACACAGTGAAGCCAGCCAGTGAATACACCCCAGCAAAGATCATCTCTACTAAGACCATCGAGAATATCACACACACTGCCAGTCGAGGTAAAAACATTGTTTTAGTTGGGGACAGTCAAATTAAGTTTATGGATAGGGCTTTTTGTCTTAAAGATAGGAAAAGGAGACAGAGGGTATGTTTTCCAGGGGCTGGATGACATCATGAGAGGTAATGGGAGCAATCCTATTATCTGTCTCAGTGCTAGAGGCAACGATGTTGGCAGATGGAGGAGTGAGGACCTGATTAGCAGGTATAGGTCAGCAACAGAAAAAATTACGAAGAAGAGAGGGAACCCTCTGATATGTGGTATTTTGCCAAGGAGAGGAGCTGGAAATGAATGGTTGTCCAGAGCAATTGGCGTCAATTGCTGGCTGGACAAACACTGTAAGGAAAATGCAGCAACATTCATTGACAACTGGGACCTCTTCTATGGCAAAAATGACATGTATGCTAGGGAAGGGGTTCACTTATCTAAGTTTGGGGTGGGACAATTGGCCAATGCAGTGGAGGGAGCTGTTAGGTCTTTAAACTAGAAATAGTGGTATGGGTTTTGAGAGGAAAACAGTGAAGTCCCAGTGTAGCAATATTGTGAGTTCTAGGCAAACCGGTAATAGGCAGAATGAGGTGGATATTGGAAAGCCAGTGGCTCTAGGTGACAAGGACAGTAATAGGTATAGTGGAAAAAACAGAAATGAGCAGGAAGGTAAATGAGAAAGGAGGGTCTTTAAACATATATTATACTAATAGTCGTAGTGCTATGAATAAGATGGACGATTGAGATTAGTTGCAAGTGCAGGTAACACTGATGTATTTGCCATAACTGATACGTGATTTAATACGAAAAATCGGGACATGCCTGCTGAATGTCACATTCAGGGTTTTAAATTGTTCCAAGTAGACAGAAGTATCAGGAAGGGGGGTGGCACTGTATGTCCGAGATCGCCTGAACTGTTGCATAAAAACACGTATGTATTAATATTGGTAGAATTACCGACATTATGTAAAGTAAAAGGACACAAATGCAAATAATGTGACATTTTATAGTGGCAACGTTTCGCTCTCCAGAAGCTTTATCAAGCTGTTACAAACAATACACGGACACGGAGGGTATATATAGGCTTAGAGTGAGGTGTAATACTAGTGATAATAGTAGTAATAATATTAGTTGTAGCAGAAGTAATACAATATGGTAGAACAATCAACTTGCACACGAGTAAAAGGTTATAAAAGTTATTACTTGGGTAGCATTAAAATAAGTTAGACAAATATTTCTGTTGGAGGTTGCATTAGAAAAGGCCTCTTTCAGTGTTCCTCCTCTGTAATGTGATTGTGTAGTATTAGCAGGAGAGAATATGTGATGGCAGGTAGGATGCATGTAGGAATGATAACTTGAATAACTCCTGTGCACAAAATTCCACCAATCATCTCATGAAATTCAGGATGCCCGATTAGTGATCAAAGAAACTCTACCAGCAGCTAAAGGAAAAACTGAGAGATGCTGAGCATGAGATACAGCGACTGACTAAGGAAAACAAGAGGATTCGTAGTAATCCCCCTGTTGTGAATCTGCAAGTCAAGAAAGGAACCTAGACAGTGGCTGGAAATCATGGGACAAAGTTAAGGATCAAGAGTACGGATGGAGAGGTAGAAACAACTAAGACCCAGGAGACTGTTGTGGAAACATCGAACTTATTCTCTGTGCTACCAAATGAATGTGAGTCAACCACTGAGAACGTCACAATGAACGACTCCAAGGAAGGTAACAACATTGTTCTTGTTGGAGATAGTCAGATTAGGTATATGGATAGGGCTTTCTGCTTGAAGGATAGGAGTAGGAGACAAAGGGTTTTCTTTCCTGGGGCTGGGATGGAGGATATTGTTAGCCGGCTTGACAACATTATGAATGGTAATGGGATCAATCCTGTTATCTGCCTTAGTGCTGGAGACAATGATTTAGGCAAGCGTAAAAGTGAGGATTTAGTTAGAAGATACAGGACAGCATTAGACATTACTAAGAAAGGGGGGACACTCTGTTATATGTGGCATTTTGCCAAGAAGGGGTGTTGGAAATGAATGGTTGTCCAGAGCAATTGGTATTAATTGTTGGCTGGACAAACACTGTAAAGATAATGCAGTACTATTCATTGACAACTGGGACAACTTCTATGGTAGAAATGACATGTATGCCAGGGATGGGGTTCACTTATCCAGGGCAGGTGTGGGTTTTCTTGCTAGCTCAGTTGAGGGTGTTGTTAGGAATTTAAACTAGGATTAGCCGGAGTATGGGTTTAGGAATGAAAAATAATGAGTGTGGAAATATTGAATTGGGCTTTGATATTGTGAATCTTAATAATAACAATCATAGAAATTGTGTAAAACCAAAGGGTAAAGAGAAAGGAGGGCCTTTAAACTTATATTATACTAATAGCCGTAGTGCTGGAACAAGATGGATGAGTTCAGATTAGTTGCAACTGCAGGTAACACTGATGTATTAGCCATAACGGAGATGTGGTTTAATATGAAAAATAGGGACATGCCTGCTGAATGTCACATTCAGGGTTTTGAACTGTTCCAAGTACACAGAAGTATCGAAGGGGGGGGGGGGTGAGGTGGCACTCTATGTCTGAGATTATTTGAACTGTTGCATAAAAATGGGTATAAAATCTGAAACACATACTGAGTATGTTTGGGTAGAATTTTCAGATGGGCACGAAAAATTCATTTTAGGCGTGATATACCGTCCCCCAAACTTGGATAGAAACCGAGGAAGATTACTGTGGGAGGAAACTGTTAGGTCCACAAGGCACGATAATGTTGTAATTCTAGAGGAATTTAACTTTAGTCATATTGATTGGAATTCCTTCACTGGGAATTTAGAATCTAACAACTTCTTAGAGGTAGTTCAGGATTGTTTTTTAAAGCAGTTTGTTACAGAACCTACAAGGGGAAATAACCTGCTTGACTTGGTTCTAGCAAACAAGGAATCCCTTGTTAATAATTTAGAAATTTCAGAGGAACTTGGCGCAAGCGACCACAAATCACTTGCATTTCACAATGAATGGAAGTATGATAGTAGCGATAACTCAGTAACAGTCCCAGAATACAATGGGCTTAGAGAATAACTATCATCTCTGGACTGGGGTAACGAAGAGAGCTATCAGTATAAGAGCTTTCTAAACACTATACATGCTGCCCAAAGAACATTTATTCCATATAAATTAGATCGAATACAAATGACCTAAAATGGATGAATAATAGGCTCAAATATCTTTTAGGGCAAAAGGAATTTATAGGCACATCAAGAGATGTGAGAGTCATCTTATGAATCAATATATTGACATTAAGAGGGATGTTAAAAAGGGGGTAAGAAAAGCTAAATGGAACTACAACGTTAAAGTTGCCAGGGATTCAAAAACTAACCCAAAAGGTTCTTTCCAGGTTTATGGAACAAAAGTTAAAGATAAGATAGATCCCCTTAAAAATAACTCTGGGCATCTTACTGACAAGGAAAATGAAATGTGCTCTATTTTTAATAATTATTTTCTTTCGGTTTTCACACAGAAAAATACTAACAATATCTCAGTAATTAATTTTTATAGTGGGCCTGAAGAAGACAAATTATGTAATATCATAGTCACTAGCGAAATGGTTGTGAAACAAAAAGACCGACTGAAGCAAAATAAGTCGCCGGGACCTGATGAGATTTTTTCCAGTTGTTCTTCAAGAGTGTAAAATGGAAGTCTGTGAACCATTAACTAATATTTTTAATTTATCTCTTCAAACAGGTGTAGTGTCTGATATGTGGAAGATGGCTAATGTAATTCCTATTTTTAAAGCAGGGGACAAGTCGTTACTGTCAAATTACCGCTCAATAGGCTTAACTTCAACTGTAAGCAAATTATTAGAGTCGATTATAGATGATAATATAAGAAGCCATTTTGATAAGCATAATTTGATTAATGATACTCAGCATGGATTCATAAGTGGCCGTTTCCTGCCTAATTTACTAACTTTCTTCAGTAAAGCTTTTGAGGCCGTTGATCACAATAAAGAATTCAGTATTGTTTTTAGTAAGGCTTCTGATAGAGTGCCACATCAAAGACTGTTAAAGAAAGTGGCAGCTCATGGCACTGAGGGAAAAGTGTTGTCATGGATCAAGTCATGGCTCACAGATAAGAAACAGAGAGTGTGCATAAATGGGGTTAAGTCTGAGTGGGGATCTGTAACAGGTGACATTTCACAGGAATCAGTTTTAGGAACACTATTGTTTACAATATATATGAACAACCTTGGCGAGGGAATTACTAGTGATATGAGCAAATTCGCTGATGACACGAAGATAGGTAGGATGATTGATTCAAACTTAGATGTCACAGAGCTTCAGGAGGACTTGGACAAACTCAATTCGTGATCAGAAAAGTGGCAGATACAGTTCATTGTAGATAAATGCAAGGTTCTGAAGCTCGAGAGTGTCCATAACCCTAGCACTTATAAGTTAGATAACGTAGAACTTAGCTATACAGATTGGGAAAAGGGCTTGAGGGTTATGATAAGTAGCAACCTTAAGCCAAGACAGCAATGCCTAAGTGTATGTAATAAGAACATAAGAAAGAAGGAACGCTGCGACAGGCCTACTGACCCATGCGGAGCAGGTCCATGTTGCCCCCGGATTAGCCCAATGACCCACCCAGTCTGATCATCTCCACTCAAGGATGGAGCACTGCACCAGACCCAGCAGCACAAGCTAGTCAGGTCCAACTCACACCCACCCACACCCACTCATGTATTTATCTAACCTATTTTTAAAACTACACAACGTTTTAGCCTCTATAACTGTACTCGGGAGTTTGTTCCACTCATCCACAACTCTATTACCAAACCAGTGCTTTCCTATATCCTTTCTGAATCTGAATTTTTCCAACTTGAAACCATTGCTACGAGTCCTGTCTTGGCTGGAAATTTTCAGCACGCTATTTACATCCCCTTTATTTATTCCTGTTTTCCATTTATACACCTCGATCATATCCCCCCTAATTCTACGCCTTTCGAGAGAGTGCAGATTCAGGGCTTCAGTCTATCCTCATAGGGAAGATTTCTGATACATGGGATCAACTTTGTCATCCTCCTCTGTACGTTTCAGAGCATTTATATCCATTCTGTAATACGGTGACCAGAACTGAACAGCATAGTCTAAATGAGGCCTAACCAAGGATATATAGAGTTGAAGAACAACCTGAGGACTTCTATTATTTATACTTCTAGATATGAAGCCAAGAATTCTGTTAGCTTTACTGCAAACACTAATGCACTGTTGTCTTGGTTTTAAATTACTGCAAACAGATTACAGATTACAGCAGTTATATTACAGCTTTATATTATGCAGCTCAGTTCTGGTCTCCATATTACAGAATGGATATAAATTCGTTAGAAAACATTCAATGAAGAATGAGAAAATTAATTCATAGCATTAGAAATCTTCCTTATGAAGAAAGATTAAAGTCTCTTAAATTATATTCACTTGTAAGATGATGAATGAGGGGAGACATGATCGAAGTGTATAAGTGGAAGTTGGGAATTAACAAAGGGGATATAAATAAGGTCTTAAGGATATCTCTCCAAGAGAGAACCCACAATGATGGATTCAAATTAGATAAGTTTAGATTTAGAGAGGATAAAGGAAAGTATTGGTTTGGAAATAGGGTAGCTGATGAGTGGAACAGTCTGCAAAGTAGGGTTATTGAAGCTAAAACCTTGGGTAGTTTTAAATTTAGCTTTGCTTAAACAATTTGTGACAGAACCTACAAGAGGAAATAACGTGTTTGACTTGGTTCTGATTAACAAGGAAACCCTTGTTAATAATTTTGAAATTACAGAGGAATTCGGTGCAAGCAACCATAAATCGATTACCTTCAGCATTGAATGGAAGTATGATAGCAGGAACAACTCAGTAACTGTCCCAGAATTTCACTTAGTAGATTACAATGGGCTTAGAGAACACTTATCATCTGTTGACTGGGGTAACGAAGAGAGCTACCAATATAACAAACAAAAGAACGTTTATCCCACATAAAGAAATTAGACTGAATAGAAATGACCCAAATTGGGTGAATAATAGGCAATGAAAATAACCCTCGAAGCTATAATCTAGGTGAAGTACAGCTTGATCATACAGAATGTGAAAAAGGACTTTGGGAGTCATGGTAAACATGGAAAACAAGAGGATTCATACTAGTCCTCCTGTTTTGTGTCCTCGGGTCAAGAAGGAAACCTGGACAGTGGCTGGACAGCATGGAACGAAGTTGACGATCAAGAAGAATGGAAAGACAGAAACGATGAAGAAGAAAGAGACAGCTGTGGAAACTGTTGTGGAAACATCTAATGCATTCTCCATGCATTTTATTCTAACAATCGAAGTGCAAGAAATAAAATTAATGAACTACGTTTTGGGAGCATGTGCTGGGAACTTTGATACATTGCATTAACTGAAACCTGGTATGATTTAAAAGAGTCGGGATATGATTGCTGAGTGTAATATTCAAGGGTTTAAGTTGTTCCATGTGGACAGATGTAGTGGGAAGGGGGGAGGAGTTTTCATTATATGTTCAAGAAAATATTAACTGTTTCATAAAAACAGGTATAAAAATAGATGGAACAGTAACAGAATCTGTTTGGGTAGAGTTTGTAGAAAGTCAAGAAAAACTAATTCTAGGTGTAATATACCGACCTCCTGGCTTGGATCACGATAGAGGGAGACTTCTTTGGGACGAAATTGTTAGGGCTTCTAGACACAATAACATAGTGATAGTAGGGGATTTTAACTTTAGTCAAATTGACTGGAATTCTTTGACCGGTAATCTGGAGTCCAGTGACTTTATGGAAACAGTTCAGGACTGTTTTCTGAAGCAGTGTGTAACAGAGCCTACCAGGGGTAATAATTTGCTAGACCTAGTCTTGTCAAATAAGGAAACACTCGTGAATAATCTAGAGATCACTGAAGAGCTTGGCGCAAGTGATCCACAAATCCATCACTTTTAGCATTAACTGGGAATACAAAAATAATGATAATACGGTAAAAATCCCTGATTTTTGTTCTACCGATTATAATGGACTTAGGGAACACCTGTCAAATCTCGATTGGGGTTATCTAGCTAATGATTCTATTGACGATGATCATACTTATGATTACAAAGGGATCTCCATTTATGAGTTCTTTCTAGATAATGTACACCGTGCCCAGAGTATATACATTCCCCAGAGAGAAATCAGGTCAAATAATAACAATCCCAAATGGGTCAACAGGAGACTAAAGCATCTAATAGGGAAGAAAAGGGGAATTTATAGGAGCATCAGAAGAGGAGAGGTTAACCTTACTGACCATTATGTTCAGCTTAAAAGAGAAGTAAAAAATGGGATCAGAAAGGCTAAACGTGACTATGAAATTAGAGTTGTTAATGAATCAAAGACCAATCCAAAGGGGTTCTTTCAAGTGTATAGGACGAAGGTGAAGGAAAAAGTAGGACCTCTGAAAATTGGGAATGGACAGCTGACGGACAACTAACTGGAAATGTGTTCCATATTTAATGACTATTTTTTGTTAGTTTTTACACAGGAAGACATAAATGAGATTCCAGAAATTAACAATTATTCAGTTCCTGACGAATTCAAATTGACTAATATAGTGTATTACTGTCACGAGGGGCATGGTTATCAAACAGACAAACTGAAGCAAAATAAGTCCCCGGGGCCCGACGAGTTATTTTCCAGGGTACTTAAGGAATGCAAGATGGAACTTAGTCAGCCATTAATGAGTGTGTTTAATGCATCCATCCTTACTGGTGTTGTGCCAGAGTTGTGGAAGCTGGCTAATGTGGTTCCCATATTCAAATCAGGGAGAAGTCCTGTTCCTTCAAATTACTGTCCAATAAGCCTGACAAATTAGACACATGTGCAACTCTTGGGTATCTTTATTGAGGAAACGTTTTGCCACACAGTGGCTTCATCAGTTCATACAAAGGAGGAATGTAAAGTCCAGGAGGAGAATGAGGTAATCAGTCCCTCAACCTTGAGTCGATGTGGTCAGTCCATCAATCTTGAATAGAATACAGCATGTCATGAATGGTTTAGAAAGCCGACAAGTTGAAGAATTGAGACGCTTATGCAACACATGGGAATCTTTATTGAAGAAACGTTTTGCCACACAGTGGCTTCATCAGTCCAATACAAAGTAGAAATGGGTAAGGAGAGTAGAAGTTTGAGGTAATCAGTTATCTTCAGGTATCTTTGTTTCAGACTATGGAACAATACTCTTCTCCAGACTGAGGGACTGACCACCTCAAAACTTCAAGGGTGATGGACTGATTACATCGTCTTCAAGTATCTTCTGCTTCTATCAACTTTTCTGTACTTGACTGAAGAAGCCTACTGTGTAGGCGAAACGTTTCGAAATAAAGATTCCTAACTGTTGCATATGTGTCTTACCTAACAACCTGTCGGTATTTTATACCATTTCAATATTCACTCTGTCAGACACTGCAACACAAGGGTATCTTGGTACAGACCTGAAATCAACTTTGTCAACTTCTACTAGTGAGAATGGCTGGATTTGAGAGGGACCTGACCTTCCAACGACAACATTCTTACCTCTACTAGTGGCCTACATCTCACCTCCTGGCAGTATATAGGGTCCATCCTGTCACTTCAACACGGAGTTCACTACCTTATCACAAGATAGGCACATGGCTTCTGCCGAAAAGAAGAAGCCACGATGCTCCATGAACACTACGGAGGACTCGGATTTGGAAATGTGGGGCAAAATTCTAGCGAAGAAGTTGCGAGAGGAAGAGGAAGATCCAGCTCACATTGTAGCAGATCTGACAGTCCCAACCATGGAGCCAGCGACAACGGAAACAGGGGAGGAAATAAAAACACCCAACCCACAAAACAAAGAGGGATGGAAAACACTGTGCGAAACAACAAGAAGCGCCGTCTGTCCAATGGAGGCAGGCAATCCAGCTCAATCAGACCTGGACAAAATTCAACGGAAGTCTTACAGGGACCACAGAACCCACTATGGCGTTGTTTCATTCCTGGAATCACGACACAACCTGAAGTTACAAGAATATGGTTCAAACTTGAGGGGCGAGAACCAATATTGACTCCTCTCAACAAGGAAAA
Source organism: Cherax quadricarinatus (assembly GCF_026875155.1). NCBI lineage: Eukaryota > Metazoa > Arthropoda > Malacostraca > Decapoda > Parastacidae > Cherax > Cherax quadricarinatus. The sequence goes on along the minus strand of NC_069484.1, from coordinate 24,217,863 downwards.
TGTATAACACCTTGAAGAGGGTCATGGAGGACAGAATCGCTCATTCACCCTGGAGGAACTGGACTATCGGCAGAAGATCACAAGGGATGTAGTGATGCGATACCCGTGATGATTGCCATTCGAGGCAGTAGCCGCTTCACCCCAGTGTGATGTCAGCTCATCGTCTCAAGGCAACGACGGCAGGGCAATGCACCAATCCGGAACAGGTCCTCATTCAGCATGTAGGACCACTGCCATTCCAGCTGGACCTCGGTTCTTGGGGCAGGTACGATGTCAGGACCTTCACAGCAGAACCAGTTCGCTGTTTCAAGTGTCAGCGTTATGGACACCTGGGTGCACTCTGTCCGAACAGAGTAATCTGCGTGTCTGCAGCCAGCACCACCCTACCGAGGAATGCATCACCAAGCTGAAAAATGCATCGCCACCCACTCCACAATGCCCGAACTGCAGGCAGAAACACCATGCCTGGAATCCTCGATGCCCCGAGAGGCTCGCCAGAATTCAAGAAGTCTGGAAGACCCCAAAAAAACTCGGCAACAGGCTACGACGGATCATCAAACGATGGATGCAGAGAACCCTGCCATACCGCAGATCTCTCAGCAGCTAAACCAAGTCAATGCCCAGGAATTTCCCAACCCTAGAAGCCTCAACCAGGCGTCAAGGTCAAGAACCTCCTGCACCCCTACCTCAACGAAGAAACAGAAACAAGAGGAACAGGAGGCGTCAACAGGGTGCATCTGGTCAATGCGATCAGCAGGCTGCACTAAACGAGCCCCCACCGGCCATAGCACGACAACGCAGGCACTCCTTACCCGGCACAGGCGCTTTGCAGACTCAACTGGCACCTCACCAGCAGATCCGCTACTCAACCTGGTATACAGCAACAGACCACGGTGCATACAATAAGAAATCCAACCCTCAGCAGTCCCTACAGACCACAACAGCCCAGATAATATCCACTGTTTCGAACCCATCTCCAAAGCAGGCCCTCACCAGGGAGGATCTCGTAGCACTCATCAAGGTGTTCACGGATCTTATTTGCAACACAATCAACTCCACGGAACAACAGAGCGCATTCCGGCAGATGGTCAGTACTCTCCTGAGAGTGTGCTTTCTGACCGAAGAGGAGACAGTGGATGCCATGAATTTGCAGGTTCTCAGAGCGGGCAGGACTCAGTCTCCAGCTCAGGAAACAACAGCGATGGAATAACCTCGGTACCAAATCACACCCTCAAGGTCCTACAATGGAACATTCAGGCTGAGGGGCAAACAGACCTCTTGCTGGAGGCAGTAATTCGGGATCGGGTTGACATCGTCTTGCTACAAGAAACTCTGACTGTCCCGACTATGTGCCAAGACTACCCGGTTTTTGCTGGGTATTTTCGGCACATGGACCCGGGCATTCACTGCAGAGGCACAGCTGTATTTGTACCCAAATACAATACCTCACGAGGTTATAGCCAACCCTGTGGACTGTGGGGAGGATGTCGAGGTACAGGCCATCCTTGTGCACATACCTGGGGCGCCCATTACCATCTATAACATCTACAAGAACCCAAGACAACACCCTCGACATTGCAGAGCTCCTCGCACTAGCACGCACTGAGTGTATTATTGTGGTGGAGATTTCAACGCACATCACCCAATGCTGCACTCTCACTCAGCAACCAATGCTGCTGGCAGACATATAGCAATGCTCCTACACGATATTCCAGAGGTAAAGTTGCTAAACAATGGAGACCCCACACACCTGTTGGGTGGCTGCCTCGACCTTACCTTCGGGTCAAGACAACTCGCAGCAGGAGCCACAGGAAACTCATCCTCACCTTGTCAGTGACCACTTTGCAGTGATCAACCACCTTCAACATCAACAGGCCTCCCACAGTTGTGCTGCCTCCTAGATGGGACGTAAAGAGGGCCAACTGGAAGGTGTTCCAGGATTATCTTCATGACTGGTGGTCCACATACTCTCTATCTGAAGACTGTGATACGGCTGAACAGGAGCTAATCACTGTTCTCATCCAGGCAGCAGAGTGCGCAATTCCAAAGAAGTCGCCCGGACGCACTCACAAAAGAGACTGGTGGTTCTACAACGACGAGGTGCGGGAGCAGAACCACCGCATCAACTCTTTTTGGAAGCTATACAGGCGTAACCCTACGGCAGAGAACAGGAATACTCTGAGAGCCATTGTGCAGCATGCCCGCAGAATCTCTCTCAGAGTAAAAACTGAGAAATGGCTGGAGTGGTGCTCAACATTCGGCATCACACCACCTTATCTGAGATATGGGGCAAGCTCAACATAGCAACTGGCAAGAGCAAGCCGAGGCCACCAGCACACCCGAACCCATCCCAGGAAGCAGAGAAACTAGTGGAGCTTTTCACTTCCAGGGGAGCCTCCACTCAGCTCCCACAGGACATCCGGAATATACAGACGGATCTTCTGCCACAGCGCCAGCTAACGATACAAGCTGCATGTGAGTCGGAAGATGTGACTGATGTAGACCTCACGGACTTGGAACTCCGACGTGCCATTAAGAACACAGGTGACACTGCCCCGGGCATCGATGGTGTGACGTACTCCATGATTGCACGGGCTGGGCAGAGTGGATGGGAGGCCATACTAGACGTCATTAACAAGTCGTGGAGGGCCAGGACACTCCCAGCAGCTTGGAAGAAAGCTACAATCGTACCAATTCCAAAGCCCAAGGACCCAGGCAGTATGAGACCCATATCGCTGACCAGCTGCTTAGCCAAGACTGCTGAGAGGATGGTGTTAAACCGCCTCCTATGGAAACTTGGACCCTCTCATCATCACATATTTTGGCTTCACCAAAGGAGTGGGAACAGCAGAGTGCATAACCACTCTACTAAGCCAGATTGCTGTTAGCTAACAAAAAACCTAGTATCGTCGTCTACCTCGACCTTGAGAAGGCATTTGAGCTAGCCAGCCCCACAGCAATTCTGGCAATACTAGCTCGGAAGGGAATCAAAGGACGCCTCCTGGCCTGGATAGAGTCCTACCTTAGGGGCAGGCAGGCCTGTGTCAGCTTTCAGGGACACTACTCTTCCTTTAAAACCCTGGAAAACGGTACGCCACAAGGTGTGCTCAGTCCTACCCTGTTTAACATCCTTATGCAGGAACTTGTGAGCCTTCCCTTTCATAGTGGTACACAGCTCCTCAGCTATGCTGATGATCTTGCACTAGTAGTGAATGGGAAAGGCAATTTAGAACGACAGGCTCAGAGAGCTTTGGACCTAATTACGCAGTCTTGCAAGGAACTAGCCTCAAGATCTCGGCCGAGAAATCTCTTGCAATGATGTTCAAGGGACCAGATCCTGTGAATAGATTACGTATTCAGGATATAGAACTTGAGTGGACAGGCTCCTACCTGTACTTGGGAATCTACATTGATAAAAAGCTGACCTTTCAGAAACAGGCCGAGTATGTCAGGTCACGTGCTCTACTCAGACTCAACGCCATGAGAGCCATGACGAGGCACCGTGCAGGGGCAAGCAAAGATGTACTTCGCTTGTACTATATACAAGCTATACGCTCGCTCATTGACTACGGTGCACCGGCTTTAGCTCATCTCTTCCCGCAGAGCAGGCAAACAAAACCAGGCGATAAGAACTATGCTTGGTGCCCCCATCTGGACCAACACAGTATGTCTCAGATCTGAGGCCCGGCTTCCTTCCTTGGCTGACAGAGTAAGATACATAAACGCCTGCAAAGTGGCCACGATTCTGCACCGGCAGCAAGGTACCCCACTAAGGAGACGGATATTAACAACCATGTCACAAGATCCCACACTCTTCACGTACTCTGTTTTTTTTTCTGCGAAAAGGCCCCGTTTAAACGCCTTTAAAGATATACCTTCATG
>NC_069484.1:24137707-24213481 GCF_026875155.1 Cherax quadricarinatus | reverse complement strand
GTTTGCATTCCTTAAGAACCCTGAAAAAAACCTCAATCAGGACCGGTGACTTATTTTGCTTCAGTCGGTAGAATCTGCTTCACAACCTATTTCCACTAGTGACTGTGATGTTACATAATTTTCTTTCTTCTGATCAACATAAAATAATTACCGGAATATTATAGTGTCTTCCTGTGTAAAAAATCCGAGAGGAGAGAAAAAAATTATTTAACAATCGAGCCACATTTTCATTCTCTTTGTCAGTAAGATGACCATAGGTATTTTTAAGGGGACCTATCTTATCTTGACTTTTGTTCTATATACTGGGAAAAAAATTTTTGGATTAGTTTAGAATCCTAGCAACTTTATTTCATAGTCCTTTTAGCTTTTTTATCCCCTTTTTAATGTCCCTCTTTAATGTCATTATACTGATTCATAAGATGAACCCTCGCCTCTTTTGAATACGCTATAAATCTTTCTTTTGCCTAGTAGATATTTCCAGCTATATTCATCATTTAGGGTCATTTCTATTTGATCTAATTTCCTTATAAAGGGATAACGTTTTTTGAGCAGCAGGTATTGTGTCAGAAAGAAAACTGTATATTGATTTTTTAGGCTCTCTTCGTTACCCAGTCAACAGATGATAAGTGTTCTCTAAGACCATCGTAATCTGCTAAGCGATATTCTGGAACTGTTACTGAGTTATCCTAACTATCATACTTCCATTCAATTCTAAATGTAATTGATTTGTGGTCGCTAGCACCCAGTTCCTCTGAAACTTCTAAATTATTAACAGGGAGATTCATTGTTTGCCAGAACTAAGTCAAGAGGTTATTTCCCCTTGTAGGTTTCTGTCACAAATGCTTCAAAAAAACAATCCTGAACTACTTCTAAGAAATGTATGCTTCTAAATTCCCAGTCAACGAAATTCCATTCAATATGACCTAAGTAAAGTCTTCCTAGAATTACTACATTATCGTGCCTTGTGGCCCTAAAATTTCTCATAGTAGTCTCCTTGTGGTCCTATCTAAATTTAGGGGGACGGTATATCACACATAAAATAATTTTTTATGCCCTCTGAAAATTCTATCAAACAGGACTCTGTATGTGTTACTTCAGACTTAATACCCGTTTTATGCTGCACAGTTCAAGCGATCTCGTTTAGTGGACATACAATTGCCAACCACCCCCTTCCGTTACTTCGATTATTGGAACAATTTAAAACCTTGAATGTGACATTCTGCAGCATGTCCGACTTTTTGATTAAACCACGTCTCAGTAATGGCAAATACATCTATGTTACTTGATAGCACCTAGTCTCAACTGCCTTTTATATTCCTTAGCACTGCGACTATTTGTGTAATTAAACTTTTAATGACCCCTCCTCTTCTTTACCCTTCCTGCTTTTTTTATTATTCCACTAAACCTATTACTGTCCTTGTCAATTAGTGCCACTGGCTTTCCAATATCCACCTCTTTTTGGCCTATTATAGTTTTCCTCGTACTCATATTACTACCCTGCGACTTCTCAGTTTTCCTGCAAAAAACACAATACCTCTAACTATTCCTAGTTTAAGTACTAACAACCCCCTCAACTGAGTTAGGCAAGAAAAACCCACACCTGCCCTGGATTAAGTGAACCCCATCCTGGCATACATGTCATTTCGCCATAGAAGTTGTCCCAGTTGTCAATGATTGGTACTGCTTTATCCTTACAGTGTTTATCCAGCCAACAATTATACCAATGCTCTGGACACCATTCATTCCAACACCTCTTTGCAAAATGGCCACATATAACAGGGTGCCCCCTTTTCCTAATCATGTTATAGCTGTCCTGAAATTTCTAACTAAACTCTCACTTCGACGCTTGCCAACATCAGTGCCTCCAGCACTGTTTTTCAGAGCAAAATAATAGGATTGATCCATACCGTTCATGGTTGTTGGTCAGGCGGCTAACAATGTCCTCAATCCAGCCCTAATGTCCTCCATCCCAGCCTTTTACTTTACACTTACAGAATGTACAGCATAGGGCCGTAGACGTTCTTATGAGCTTGATCATACAGAATGTGAAAAAGACTTGGGAGTCATGGTAAGCAGGAATCTAAAGCCAAGACAGCAGTTGCCTTAGTGTGCGCAACAAGGCCAACAGATTACTTGGATTTATCTCAAGAAGTATAAGTAACAGAAGTCCAAAAGTTATTTTACAGCTCTATACATCACTAGTGAGGCCTCATTTAGATTATGCTGCTCAGTTTTGGTCCCCTTACTACAGGATGGACATAGACTCATTAGAGAACATACAGAGAAGAATGTCTTAAAATGATTTAATGTGTAGGAGCCTCCCGTATGGAAGTAGGACTTTACTTAAAGCCTTAAATCTCCACTCTCTGGAGAGGCGTAGAATGAGAGGAGATATCATTCAAGTGTATAAGTGGATGACAGGCATAAACAAGGTACTGAGGGTGTCGAACCAGGTAAGAACCAGAAATAATGGATATAAGTTAGATAAATTTAGATTTAGAAAGGACATAGGTAAGTACTGGTTTTCTAACAGAGTTGTAGATGCGTGGAAGTCTTCCTAGTGGGGTGATAGAGGCTAGGACCTTGGGTAGCTTTAAGAAGAGACTGGACAAATATGAGTGGGAGGGGCTGGGTTTGATTGGTGTCATGGGGTACGGGAATTATTTCTTGGGTAGCTTTAGGTAGAGATCGTTTTGATAAGGACCTGCCTCGTATGGGCCAGTAGGCCTTCTGCAGTGTTCCTACATTCTTATGTTCTAAATACTTAGGTGGTTTTGATGAGGTTCTGCCTTATATGGGCCTGCTGCAGTGTTCCTCCATTCTTATGTTCTTATATGAGTTAGTAGGGATATCAGAGCTTACTCTTTAGATAGCATTGAAAATGGGTTTTGACCGCGGGTTCAAACCCCGCCCGGGGGTTTATGGTTTGGGGAAAAAGACACTTATGACAGTTCAGGACTTTATTAAAGAAACGTTTCGCCACGAGTGGGCTTCTTCAGCCCTAATACAGGGAAAAAAAGAAAAAAAACCTTTTATAGTGGTGGGGTCGGTGGGTAAAAGCGTGGGTAGGGTGGTAATAGTAGTAGTAGTAGTAATGGAATAAGGAGGTGAGGTTAAGGGGGGATGCTGGCTCAATTTAAACCCCAAGTTCCCAAAAAAGGTTTTGGGTTTTTAAAAAATCTTCCCCCTTGGTAATTTTGGGGGGAAAATATTACCCCCCATCCTGGGAAATTTTTGGTTTTTACTTGTTGCAGCCAGGTCCCTCTTTTAACCTCACCCCCTTTTAGTTCCATTACACTACTACACTTTACCACCTCTACCCACGCTTCCCCTTCACCTAAACCCCCACCCCCATAAATTGTGTGTTTCTTAGTTTTCTTCTTTTAAATTGGTGAAGAAGCCCCCCCGTGGCGAAACCCCTTTTTCCTTTAATAAATGCCCTGCCCCCCCCTTGTAAAATAAGGGGTTCCCTTTTCCACACCCTTGTGGGTTTCACCAAAATACCTTTTCCTGGGTGGTTTTTGGTTTGTTTGCAATCTTTGTTTTTATAATTTCGTGGTCTTTTTTGTTTGGGGGTTTTGGGGGGTTTGAAAAAGGACCTGTTTGTATGAGCCAGGCTTGCTGCCCAAAACCTTTGGGAAATTCTTGGTATATAAAAGACCTTGTAAATTATTTTTACCAGATGAATGGCCAAAAAGAGTGGTTGAGCAGCATACGTCGCATATTGTAGAAAACCCTTTTTCCCCGGGGGGACAGACGGGTCATCGGGAAATTGAGACCCGTGCCCGGGGGTACGGTCTTTGGGGGAAATTATACTTTCATATTGCGACTCTTGGTTTGACCAGGATCAGGCTGCCGGGGGTGAGTCAACAAACCAAATTAAAAAACAATGTCACATTCGTCAAGGAATTTTTACAGCCTCAAAAAAAAAATAGAATTCTTCAATTGTGGGGCTCTCGCGGCTCTAAGAGTATTTAGAAAGTGGCTAGAGGAAAATAGATATATTGAGTGCAACCCGAGGAGGATTTTGAAAAAAACCCAAATGCAATTTTGGGTGCTGCGAAGATTTGATTTGTTAATAATACAAAACGTCTACGACCATCCAGTGTTCCTGACATTGAAAAGGTTCTCATTTCATGGCTAGAAGACTTAAGGAATCGAAATATACCAGTAGGTAACCAGGGTATTCGAAAACAAGCGCTCAGCATACCCAGGCGTTTGAAGTTGAAGGGATTTTGTGCTTCTGGAAGTTGGCTTAATGCATTTAAATCTCGCCATGGTATACCTCATCATTATACTCTTAGTCTCCAGTGTGACCGAGGCAGTAGTACCACACATAAACACACGATTTCATCTTACGTCAAGACATTGACGAACAGACGCATCTGGACCATCTGAAGATATTTTGGAGACTGTTGAAGACGAAGGCGTTATGGATTTTCTGTGAACCAATTTGTGAAGACGACGACCTTACGGATGGAAAATGAATCAGTGTGTGAGGACGACGACGGTGATGCCCTTTAAACGAACGCATTTAAACTACTAATCAAAGAGGATGGCAACGAAGACTGGTGTCCACAAGATGCTACAGATGTTCATTGTCCAGTAAGAATTGAGGAGCCACGAGAAGGTGACCATTTATACCGCTCGAACACGCATGCATTGCCATGGATATAATATGTCAGTTTATGCTGGAGAGTCAGCCAGTTGACCATCAAGCTTTGTTTGCTTTCTTCGTGTTTTTAATAAAGTTAAAACAGCAAGACTGAAAATGTTTCAGTCTAATAAATGATAATGTTTATAAATGATAATGTTTGAATTCTTCCTTTTTTAATAATTGTTAGTATTGTTGTAATTCTAAAAATGATGTAAATCCGTGTACATAATGCAGCTATGAGAGTGGAGAAACTGTACGGGCCTGTTGGCCCACATAAGAAAGGAGGAACAGAGCACGTGCAAGTCCCTCTCAAATCCAAAACCCCTAAAAGGGTTTTCCCCAACCAAAGGAACCCCTAAAGCCGGGCCTGTTTCCCAACTAGGGGGCCTTTTCCACCCATAAAAAAACCCATTTCCCAAAACCCCATTTTCATAATCCCAAAAAAAAATTTTTAATTAAAACCCCCCATTTTGCGGGCCCCTCTTAAAACCCCCCCCTCAAATTTTAATTCCCCTTTTTAAATTGGTACCTTAAAAATTCCCGCCGAAAAAAACCCAAACTGGGTAGACTTTTTCCCCCCCCTCATAAATCCCCTATTTCCCAATAAAAATTTTCTATGTTTTTTCAAATTTTTCCTAAATTTTTAAATTAAACCCCAAATTGCGGGTTTTTCTCAAAAAATACCCCAAGGCCTTGTTTAAATTGTCCTTTTTAATTTAAATACCAAATTTTTGATTTGTAGATGAAGGGTTTTCAGAGAACCGACATGGTTGAAAAATTTAAAGCCCCAAAAGGGCCAACTTTTGGGGTATTTTTATTAGGAAACTTTTTCGCAACACAGTGGCTTCACAGTCCATACGTGGGAAAAATTTAGACCCCTGTCAACTCTTGGGTTCTTTTTTTTGGGGAAACTTTTTCGCCACAAAAGTGGTTTTAAACAGCCATAAAAAAGGAGAATCGGGAGAACGGGAGGAAATGGGGTAATCACCCCAAACCCTTTGAGTCGATGGGGTCACCCCTCAATCTTGAATAAAAAAGGCCAAACGTGCTGAAAAAGGAGCTTAAAAACCTTTGGGCCAAAAAGGTGAAAGCGGGTCTTAGGGGGTTTAAAAATTTGTTAAAATTTTGAATTTAGGTCTTCCCCAAAATTAGGCAAGCGAAGAATTCCCAAGTTTAAATCCCAAGAAGTTGCAGTTTTCTGCCCGGTTTGTAGATGAATGGTTCGAAAACCCTTTTGGAAAAAACTTGAAAACAGGAGGAAAATTTGAGGTAATCAGTCCCTAAACCCTTGAGCCCGACAAAAAAACCAAGACTTTTTCGCCCAGAAGACAACACTCAATACCGATGGACTAAATGAAGCCACTGTGTGGCAAAATAATTTTCTTCGATGAGATTCCTATGTGTTGCATAAGTGTCTCAAATTTTAACAAGTTGTAGATGCGTGGAACAGTCTTCCCAGTGGGGGAAAGAGGCTAGGACCTTGGTCTTTAAAAAGAAATTGGACAAATATAAAAGGGGAGGGGCTGGGTTTGAATTTGGGTTTTTAAAGGGGGAAGGGAGTTTTAAATTCCCTTGGGGGGCTTTAGGTGAGGTGTTTTGATAAGGGCCTGCCTCGTATGGCCAGTAAAGGGCCTTTTGCAGTGTTCCCCCCTTCTTAAATTTTTTCCCTTTTTTTAAAATCCTGGAAACATCACTTTTTTCTATATCCGACAACTTCAACCAGGGTATTGACTTCTAAAAAAATAGCTAAAACCCCTTCCAAGAAACTTCTTCATCCTATCCATCCGCACATAAGAACACTCTGTAGAAGGTCTGCCTCACCACTTATCCAATCTCCTTTCCAAGCTACCCAAGAGTTTAGACCAATAACCCCACTTGGTACATCATCATGAAGCAATTCTCCACCTGACCTCAGCATTCTGAAACCTGACTATAAACACTCGTCGCGTACTTTCCACCCCAGGTAGATCTGTTTGTGACTTGAAAAAGCCCACTGTGTTAGCGAAACGTAGTCAATAAAGGATCACATTGAAGATTGAGACACTTATGCTGCAAATGGAAATCATATTCAGGAAACGTTTCGCCACCAACATGGCTTCAATCAGTCCAATACAAAGAGGAAGGCGTAAGGAGAGGAGGAGATCGAGGTTAATCATCCCCAACCTGGAGTCGATGTTCAGCCATCAATCATGTAGAATCAATTCCTACAAGATGATTGGACTGAACACATCGACTCCAGGTATGAGGACTGATTACCTAATTCTCCTCCTCTCCTTACGCCTTCCTCTTTGTATTTGACTGATGAAGCCACTGAGTGGCGAAACGTTTCCTGAAATAAAGATTTCCAAATGCAGCATAAGTGACTCAATCTTCATCTTGGTCGGTTTTCAAACCATTTATTTTTCATCACAAAGGATCACGTTATACTGCATATGTGTTTATATTTTTCATTGTGTCGGGTATTCTATACATTAATTTCCTCCCACAGTAATTTTGCCTACAATTTGAGTTAGGGCTTATTGGTGTAGGATGGTATATAATCTATACGCATTGTATAATTATATACTCCATTCGTACACAACATGTCAGACACTGCAACATCATGGAATCTTAATTCTGAGACATGTACATAACCTTCACGACTACGACAACTCCTACTACAACAACTAACCCATCTCTTAGTAGGACCTCTTCCACTGGGAATCCTCGCCTACCATGAATTTGCCCTCAGTCGCTTTCACCTGACGTTATATATAAGCGCCAGGATTCTTTTCATCTGCTCAAGAATCTCCACGACTATGGTGATGTTAGTCGCACCTACTCCTAGTTGATGACAGATTACCTCATCTTCTGTACATAGTTCTACTGTCTTCAAGTTATGTCCTAGAATTTGTATTGATAAAGCACTGATGGCGAAACGTCTACAATAAAGATACCAGAAGATTTGCAACATGTGTCTTACTCCTCATCTTATGGGTGGTATTTTAACGGTAACGACTTGTCCCCTGCTTAAAAAAAAGAAATACATTAGCCATCTACCACATATCAGGCATAAACTGTTTGAAGAGATACATTAAAAATATTAGTTGAATGGTTTCACAAGTTCCATTTTTTCTCATTCATGTAATAAAGTTGGTAGAATTACCGGGGGGGGGGGGGGGGGGGGGGGGGGGGCAATATGGCAAACGTTTCGCTCTCCAGAGCTTTATCAAGCCATTAATGGCTGATAAAGCTCCTGAGAGCGAAACGTTGCAAATAAAATGTCACAATATTGCACTTGTGTCCTGGGTAGGGTATGGTTGCATTCCTTATGAACCCTGAAAAAAACCCAATCAGACCCGGCGACTTATTTTGCTTCAATCTAACTATTTGTTTCATAACCATTTCACTAGGGACTGTGATGTTACATAATTTATCTTCTTCAGGCCCACTATAAATATTACTGGAATATTGTTAGTGTCTTCCTATGTAAAAACTGAGAGAAAATAATTATTTAAAATCGAGCACATTTCATTTTCTTTGTCAGTAAGATGCCCATAGTGAATATTGAAATGGTATAAAATACCGACAGGTTGTTAGGTAAGACACATATGCAACAGTTAGGTATCTTTATTTCGAAACGTTTCGCCTACACAGCAGGCTTCTTCAGTCGAGTACAGAAAAGTTGATAGAAGCAGAAGATACTTGAAGACGATGTAATCAGTCCATCACCCTTGAAGTTTTGAGGTGGTCAGTCCCTCAGTCTGGAGAAGAGTATTGTTCCATAGTCTGAAACAATATGGAGTTGAAGTATGTATGATGTTCGCCTAGACCGTAGGTCCCTGGCACGGGTGAGATTGAAGGCGATGGACCCTTCTCTGGCGTTCCGGGGAGAAAGGTTTCTACAATGATATGACGATGGCTGCTCAAGCACTCTTCTGGTCAGTTCAACTGATACCATCTCATTAGCGACACATATGTACTCCTAACTATGGACACTAGCGAGGAGAGGATTGAACATTAAAATGGTATAAAAAGATACCCGACAGGTTTTAGTACGACACATATGCAACAGTAGGTTCTATCTTTATTATGAAACGTTTCCCTACACAGAAGGCTTCTTCAGTCGAGTAACAGAAAAGTTGATAGAAGCAAAGAATACTTGAAGACAGAAAATCAGTTCCCATCACCCTTAAAAGTTTTGGGTGGTCAATTCCTCAGTCTGGGAGAAGAGCCATGGTTCCATAGTATGAAACAATATGAAAGATTAATGACAGATGGAGCTTAATAATGCGCGTCAAAGTTGAGACTAGGCCACTAGAGAGGTAAAACACAATGTTGAAGGTCAGGTCCCTCTCAAATCCACCGCTCTCCTATGGAAGTTGTCGAAGTTGATTGCAGGTCTGTCATACGGCCACAGATATCCCCTGTGTTTGCAGGTCTGACAGATTGAAAATTAAAATGGTATAAAATACCGACAGGTATTGTTAGGTAAAGACACATATTCAACAGTTAGGTACTTTATTATGAAACGTTCGCGCCTACACAGTATCTTCTTCAGTCGAGTACAAGAAAAGTGATAGAAGCAGAAGATAACTTGAAGACGATGTAAATCTTCCATCACCCTTAAAGTGGTGTAGTGGGCAGTCCCTCAGTCTGGAGGAAGAGCATTGTTCCTATATATGAAACAATATGAAATGAAGTGACAGGATGGAGCTTATATAGCGCCAAGAGGTGTGACAGTAGGCCACTAGAGAGGTAAGAACTCAGATGTTGAGAGGTCCGGTCCCCTCAATCCACCGCTCTCACTAGTGAAGATGTCCGAAGTATGATTGCAGTTCTGTACAAGATAACCTTGTGTATGCAGAGTCTGGACAGATTGAACATTAAAAGGTATAAAATACCGCCAGGTTTTAGGTAAAGACACATATGCAACAAGTTAGGTATCTTTTTAAGAACGTTTTGCCTACACAGTAGGCATCTTCGAGTCAGAGAACAGAAAGTTGATAGACAGCAGAAGAAACTTGAAGACGATGTAAACCGTCATCACCCTTAAAGTTTTGAGGTGGTCAGTTCCCTCAGTCTGGAGAAGAGCATTGTTCATAGTAATGAAACAATATGAAGATGAAGTGACAGATGGAGCTTATATAGCGCCAAGAGTTGAGACGTTAGGCCACTAGGAGAGGTAATAAACTGTCAGATGTTTAGAGGTAAGGTCCCTCTCAAATCCACCTCTCTCACTGAGTGGAAGTTGTCGAAGATGATTGCAGGTCTGTACCAAGATATCCTTGTGTTGCAGTTCTGACAGATTGAACATTAAAATGGTAAAAAATACCGACAGTTGTTTAGGTAAGACACATATGGCAACAGTTAGATATCTTTATTATGAAACGTTTCGCCTACACAGTAGCTTTCATATCAGTCAGTACAGGAAAAAAAAAAAGTTGAATAGAAGCAGAAGATACTTGAAGACGAGTAATCAGTCCATCACCATCTTGTGACATGGTATGTCAAATCCTCTCCTTAGTGGGGTACCTTGCTGCCTGTGGCAGACTCGAGGCAGCATTGCTGGCGTTTATGTATCTTACTCTGTCACCAAGGAGGGCAGCCCGGGCCTCAGTCTGAGAACATACTGTGTTTGGTCCAGATTGTGCCCAAGCATAGTTTCTAGATATCGCCTGATCTTTGTAAGACCTCCACCCTTTTCCCTCTCTGCGTGGGCGGGAATAGATAGTCTAACGCCGTTGCACCATAGTCAATACAGCGAATAGCTTGTATATAGTACAAGCGAAGTAGCAACTATGCCTTGCCCCAGCACGGTGCCTCGTCATGGCTCTCGTGCGTTGAGTCTGATAGAGCACGTGACCTGACATACTCGCCCGGTTCTGAAGGTCACATTTTATCATGTAGATTCCCAAGTACAGGTAGAGCCTGTCCTACTCAAGTTCTATATCCAGAATACGTAATCTATCACAGATCTGGTCCCTTGAACATCATATGCAAAAATTTCTCGGCGGAGATCTTTATGAGGCCTAGTTCCTTGCAAGACAGCGTAATTAGGGATCCAAAGCGCTCTGAGCCTGTCAGTTCTAAATTGCCTTTCCCATTCACTACGAGTGCAAGATCCCAGCAAGCTGAGGAGCTGGTACCAAAAACCTATGAACAGGGAAGGCACACAAGTTCTGCATAAGATGTTAACAGGGTAGGACTGAGCCAACACCCCCCTCCTTGTGGCGTACTGTTTTCCAGGGATTTAAAGAAGAGTAGTAGTCCCTTCAAGCTGAACACATTCCTGCCTGCCCTAAGGTAGGAACTCTAATCCAGGCCAGAGGCATCCTTGATCCCTTCCAAGCTAGTATTGCCAGAATTGTTGTGGGCCTGTAGCTCATATGCCTTTTCAAGGTCGAGGTAAGACAATACTAGGTTTTTTGATTACTATCAGCAATCTGCTTAGTAGAGTGGAGTTATGCACTCTGCTGTACCCACGTTTCTTTGTGAGCCAAATATGTGAAGATGAGAGTGTCCAAGTTTCCTAGGAGGCTGTTTAACACCATCCTCTCTCAGCATCTTGGCTAACAGCTGGTCAATCGATATGGGTCTCTACTGCCTGGTCTTGGTCTTGTGGAATTAGTATGATGGTAGCTTTCACCCAAGCTGCGGGAGTGTCCTGACCCTCTCCACGAATTGTTAATGAACGTCTAGTATGCCCTCCATCCACCTACTGCCCCCAGCCCGTGCAATCATGGAGTATGTAACACCATCGATGGCCCTGGTGCAGTGGTCACCCGTGTTCCTAATGCACGTCGGAGTTTCCAAGTCTGTGAGGTCTACATCAGTCCACATCTTCCGCTCACATGCGGGCTTGTATCGTTAGCTGGCACTGTGCAGTATCCTTCTGATATTCCCTTCCGGATGTCCTTGGGAGCTGAGTGGAGCTCCCCTGGAAGTGAAAAGCTCCACTAGTTTCCACCTTCCTGGGAGGTATTTCAGGTGTGCTAGTTGGCCTCGGGCTTGCTCTTGCCAATTGCTAGTTGAGCTTGGCCATATCTCATATAAGGTGGTGTGATTCCGCGTATGGTGAGCACCACTCCAGCAGCCATTTCTCAGTTTTTACTCTGAGAGAGACTCTGCGGCATGCTGCACAATGGATCTCAGAGTAATTCCTGTTCTCTGCCAAGTGTTACGCCTGTATAAGCTTCCTAAAAGAGTTGATGCAGTGGTTCTGCTCCCGCACCTTCAGTCTTGTAGAACCACCAGTCCTTTTTGTAAAGTTGCATCTGCGGACTTCTTTGGAATATGACGCACTCTGCTGCGCTGTATGAGAACGTGATTACTCTGATCAGCGTATCACAGTCTTCAGAATAGAGAGTATGTGACCACCAGTCATGAAGATAAATCCTGGAACAACCTTTCCAGTTGGCCCTCTTTACAGTCCATCTAAGGAGGCAGCTACAACTGTGGGAGGCCTGTTTGATGTATGAGGGAGGTGATCATGCAAAGTGGTCACTGACAAGAGAGGAAGAGTTTCCCATGTGGCTCCTGCTGCAGTTGTCTTGACCCAAGATAAGGTTTGAGGCAGCCACCCAACAGGTTGTGGTAGGGTCTCTGTTGATTAGCAACTTTACCTCCTGGAATATCGTGTAGGAGCATTGCTATGTTGGTCTGCCACATCTTGTTGCATGAGCGAGAGTTGCAGCATTGGGTGATGTCGTTGAAGTCTCCACCCCACCATAATAACCACTCAGTGCGTGCGAGTGCAGGAGCTCTGCAATGTCGAGGGTTGTCTTGGTTCTGTAGATGTTATGATGGTAATGGGCCCCCAGTAATGTGCACAAGGATGGCCTGTACCTCGACATCCTCCCCCACAGTCCCACCGGTTGGCTATAACCCACGTGAGGTTATTGATTTTAGGATACAAATACAGCTGTGGCCTCTGCAATGAATCCGGGTCCATGTGCCAAAAAGTACCCAGCAAACCAGGTTAGACTGGGCCTCCATAGTCGGACAGTCAGAGTTTCATGTAGCAAACAATGTCAACCCGATCCCGAATTAACTGCATCCAGCAAGAGGTGCCTGTTTGTCCCCGCACAGGCCCTTAATGTCCATTGTAGGACCTTGAGGGTGTGATTTGTACCGAGGTATTCCATTGCTATTGTTTTCCTGAGCTTGAGACGAGTCCCCCCGCTCTGAGACCTGCAAATTCATGGCATCCACTGTCTCCTCTACAGTCAGAAAGCACACTCTCAGGGCGTACTGACCATCTCCGGAATGCGCTACTGTTGTTCCGAGGAGTGAGTGTTGCAAATAAGAACCATGAACACCTGATGAGTGCTACAAGATCCTCCCTGGTGTGGGCCCTGCTTTGGGGTCAGGGTTCGAAACAGTGGATATTATCTGGCTGTTGGGTTGTAGGACTGCTGAGGTTGAGATTTCTTTAGTGTAGGTCACCGTGTCTGTTGCTGTTAACCAGGTGGGTACTGATCTGCTGTGAGTGTGCCAGTTGAGTCTCAAAGTGCGCTGTGCCGGGTAAGGAGTGCCCTTAGTCGTGCTAATTTCCGTGGGGCTCGTTTAGTGCCGACGCTGGTCTCATAGAACCAGATGCACCCTGTTGACGGTGGCCTCCTGTTCTCTTGTTCCTGCTTCTCGTTAGGTAGGGGTGCAGAGGTTCTTGACCTTGACGCCTGGTTTGAGGCTTCGAGTGTTGGGATTCCTGTGCATTTACTTGGATCTAGATGCAGAGAGATCTGCGGTATGGCAGGTTTCCTCTGCTCCCACGTTTGCTGAGAGTGATGAACATCGTAGCCTGTTCCGATTTGGGGGGGGGGGGGGGGGGGGCGTCTTCCAGACTTCTTGAATTCTGCGAAGCCTCTCGGGCATCGAGGATTCCAGCATGGTGTTTTTTGCTCAGTTCGGGCATTGGGAAGTTGTGGCTGATGGGGTATAGGGTGATGCATTCCTTGGTAGGGTGTGCTGGCTGCAGATACCGCAGATTACTCTGGTCTGGCAGAGTGCACCAGATGTCCATAACGCTGACACTTGAAACATGACTGTTCTGCTGTGAAGGTTCCTGACATCGTACCTGCCCAAGAAAACCGAGTCCAGCTGGGTATGCAGTGGTCCCTACATGCTTGAATGAGGACCTTTCTGATTGGTGCTTGCCTCCGTCTTTGCCTTGAGACGTTGAGCTGACATCACACTGGGGGAGCGTCTACTGCCTCGAGCATCATCAGCGGTATCGCATCACTACACCCTTGGTGATCTTCTGCCGAGAGTCCAGTATCCTCCAGGGTTGAATGAGCCGATCTGTCTCCATGACTCTCATCAAGGTGGTATACATTTCCTTGTGAGAGGAGTCAATATGGTTCTCCCCTCAAGTTGAACCCATATCTTGAACTTCAGGTTGTGTCGTGATTCCAGGTATTGAAACAACGCCATAGTGGGTTCTGTGGTCCCTGTAAAGACTTCACGTTGAATTTTGCAGGTCGTTGACTGGATTGCCTGCTCCTTGATAAGGCAGGACGCGCTTCTTGGTTGTTGTCCACAGTGTTCCACCCTCATGGTTTTGTGGGTGGGTGTTTATTTCCCCCACTGTTATCCGTTTCGCTGGCTCCATGTTGGGACTGTCAGATACTGCAACAATGTGAGCTGGATCTTCCTCTTCCTCTCGCAACATCTTCGGCTAAGAAATTGCCCACTTTTCCAAATCCGAGTCCTCCGTAGTGTTCATGGAGCATCGTGGCTTCTACTTTTTCGGCCAGAAGCCATGTGCCTATCTTGTGAATAAGGTAATGAACTCCCGTGTGAAGTGACAGGATGGACCAAGAAAAAAAAAAAAAAAAAAAAAAATATATACTGCCGAGGAGGTGAGATGTAGCCACTATGTAAGGAAAGAATGTTGTCGTTGGAAGGTCAGGTCCCTCTCAATCCACCATTCGCGCTATAGAAGTTGACAAAGTTTTGATTTCAGGTCTGTACCAAGATACCCTTGTGTTGCAGTGTCTGACAGAGATGAATATTGAAATGGTATAAATACCGTCAGGTTGTTAGGTAAGACACATATGCAACATTAGGAATCTTTATTCGAAACGTTTCGCCACGACAGTAGCTTCTTCAGTCAAGTACAGAAAAGTATAGAAGCAGAAGATACAATGAAGACTATGTACATAAGTCCATCACCCTTGAAGTTTTGAGGTGGTCATCCTCAGTCTGGAGACAAGATATTGTTCCATAGTCTGAAACAAGATACCTAAGATAACCTGATTACCTCAAACTCTACTCTCCTTACCCATTTTTCTACTTTGTATTGGACTGATTGAAGCACTGTGTGGCGAAAACGTTTCTTCAATAAAGATATCCCAAGTGTTGCATAAGCGTCTCAATTCTTCACTTGTCGCTATCTAACATTCATGACAGGCGTAATCTATTCAAATTGATGACTGACCACATCGACTCAAGATGAGGGACTGATTACTCATCTCCCTCCCTGGACTTTACATTCTCCTTGGGGGTATAACTGATGAAGCACGGTGTGCAAAACGTTTCCCTCAATAAAGGATACCCAAGAGTTGCCAGTGTATAATTTGTCAGGCTTACTTGGACATAATTTGAAGGCACAGACTTCTCCCCTGATTTGAATATGGGAAACACTTTAGCCACTTCCACAACTCTGGCACAACTACCAGGAAGGATGGCTGCATTAACACACTCATTGATTAATGCTTACTAAGTTCCATCTTGCATTCCTTAATTACCCTGGAAAATCACTCGTCGGGCCCCCGGGGAACTAATTTTGCTTCAGTTTGTCTGTTTGATAACCATGCCCCTCGTGACATTATACCACAATATTAGTCAATTTGGAAATCGTCAGTAAAGCTGAATAATTGTTAATTTCTGAATCTCATTATGTTTCCTGTGTACAAACTAACAAAAAATAGTCATTAAATATGGAACACATATCCAGTTATGTTGTATCGTCAAGCTGTCCATTAACAACTCTAATTTCATGTCACGTTTAGCCTTTCTATCCCATTTTTTACTTCTCTTTAAGCTGAACATAATGGTCAGTAAGGTTAACCTCTCCTCTTCTGATGCTCCTATAAATTCCCCTTTTCTTCCCTATTAGATGCTTTAGTCTCCTGTTGACCCATTTGGGATTGTTATTATTTGACCTGATTTCTCTCTGGGGAATGTATATACTCTGGGCACGGTGTACATTATCTAGAAAGAACTCATAAATGGAGATCCCTTTGTAATCATAAGTATGATCATCGTCAATAAAAATCATTAGCTAGATAACCCCAATCGAGATTTGACAGGTTTTTCCCTAAGTCCATTATAATCGGTAGAACAAAAATCAGGGATTTTTACCGTATTATCATTATTTTTGTATTCCCAGTTAATGCTAAAAGTGATGGATTTGTGGATCACTTGCGCCAAGCTCTTCAGTGATCTCTAGATTATTCACGAGTGTTTCCTTATTTGACAAGACTAGGTCTAGCAAATTATTACCCCCGGTAGGCTCTGTTACACACTGCTTCAGAAAACAGTCCTGAACTGTTTCCATAAAGTCACTGGACTCCAGATTACCGGTCAAAGAATTCCAGTCAATTTGACTAAAGTTAAAATCCCCTACTATCACTATGTTATTGTGTCTAGAAGCCCTAACAATTTCGTCCCAAAGAAGTCTCCCTCTATCGTGATCCAAGCCAGGAGGTCGGTATATTACACCTAGAATTAGTTTTTCTTGACTTTCTACAAACTCTACCCAAACAGATTCTGTTACTGTTCCATCTATTTTTATACCTGTTTTTATGAAACAGTTAATATTTTCTTGAACATATAATGCAACTCCTCCCCCCTTCCCACTACATCTGTCCACATGGAACAACTTAAACCCTTGAATATTACACTCAGCAATCATATCCCGACTCTTTAAATCATACCAGGTTTCAGTTAATGCAATGATATCAAAGTTCCCAGCACATGCTACCAAACGTAGTTCATTAATTTTATTTCTTGCACTTCGATTGTTAGAATAAAATGCATGGAGAATGCATTAGATGTTTCCACAACAGTTTCCACAGCTGTCTCTTTCTTCTTCATCGTTTCTGTCTTTCCATTCTTCTTGATCGTCAACTTCGTTCCATGCTGTCCAGCCACTGTCCAGGTTTCCTTCTTGACCCGAGGACACAAAACAGGAGGACTAGTATGAATCCTCTTGTTTTCCATGTTTACCATGACTCCCAAGCCTTTTTCACATTCTGTATGATCAAGCTGTACTTCACCTAGATTATAGCTTCGAGGGTTATTTTCATTGCCTATTATTCACCCAATTTGGGTCATTTCTATTCAGTCTAATTTCTTTTTGTGTGGGATAAACGTTCTTTGGTTTGTTATATTGGTAGCTCTCTTCGTTACCCCAGTCAACAGATGATAAGTGTTCTCTAAGCCCATTGTAATCTACTAAGTGAAATTCTGGGACAGTTACTGAGTTGTTCCTGCTATCATACTTCCATTCAATGCTGAAGGTAATCGATTTATGGTTGCTTGCACCGAATTCCTCTGTAATTTCAAAATTATTAACAAGGGTTTCCTTGTTAATCAGAACCAAGTCAAACACGTTATTTCCTCTTGTAGATTCTGTCACAAATTGTTTAAGCAAAGCTAAATTTAAAACTACCCAAGGTTTTAGCTTCAATAACCCTACTTTGCAGACTGTTCCACTCATCAGCTACCCTATTTCCAAACCAATACTTGCCTTTATCCTTTCTAAATCTAAACTTATCTAATTTGAATCCATCATTGTGGGTTCTCTCTTGGAGAGATATCCTTAAGACCTTATTTATATCCCCTTTGTTAATTCCCAACTTCCACTTATACACTTCGATCATGTCTCCCCTCATTCATCATCTTACAAGTGAAATATATTTAAGAGACTTTAATCTTTCTTCATAAGGAAGATTTCTAATGCTATGAATTAATTTTCTCATTCTTCATTGAATGTTTTCTAACGAATTTATATCCATTCTGTAATATGGAGACCAGAACTGAGCTGCAAAAATATAAAGCTGTAATATAACTGCTGTAATCTGTAATCTGTTTGCAGTAATTTAAAACCAAGACAACAGTGCATTAGTGTTTGCAGTAAAGCTAACAGAATTCTTGGCTTCATATCTAGAAGTATAAATAATAGAAGTCCTCAGGTTGTTCTTCAACTCTATATATCTTGGTTAGGCCTCATTTAGACTATGCTGTTCAGTTCTGGTCACCGTATTACAGAATGGATATAAATGCTCTGGAAACGTACAGAGGAGGATGACAAAGTTGATCCCATGTATCAGAAATCTTCCCTATGAGGATAGACTGAAGCCCTGAATCTGCACTCTCTCGAAAGGCGTAGAATTAGGGGGGATATGATCGAGGTGAATAAATGGAAACAGGAATAAATAAAGGGGATGTAAATAGCGTGCTGAAAATTTCCAGCCAAGACAGGACTCGTAGCAATGGTTTCAAGTTGGAAAAATTCAGATTCAGAAAGGATATAGGAAAGCACTGGTTTGGTAATAGAGTTGTGGATGAGTGGAACAAACTCCCGAGTACAGTTATAGAGGCTAAAACGTTGTGTAGTTTTAAAAATAGGTTAGATAAATACATGAGTGGGTGCGGGTGGGTGTGAGTTGGACCTGACTAGCTTGTGCTGCTGGGTCTGGTGCAGTGCTCCATCCTTGAGTGGAGATGATCAGACTGGGTGGGTCATTGGGCTAATCCGGGGGCAACATGGACCTGCTCCGCATGGGTCAGTAGGCCTGTCGCAGCGTTCCTTCTTTCTTATGTTCTTATGTTCTTATTACATACACTTAGGCATTGCTGTCTTGGCTTAAGGTTGCTGCTTATCATAACCCTCAAGCCCTTTTCCCAATCTGTATAGCTAAGTTCTACGTTATCTAACTTATAAGTGCTAGGGTTATGGACACTCTCGAGCTTCAGAACCTTGCATTTATCTACAATGAACTGTATCTGCCACTTTTCTGATCACGAATTGAGTTTGTCCAAGTCCTCCTGAAGCTCTGTGACATCTAAGTTTGAATCAATCATCCTACCTATCTTCGTGTCATCAGCGAATTTGCTCATATCACTAGTAATTCCCTCGCCAAGGTTGTTCATATATATTGTAAACAATAGTGTTCCTAAAACTGATTCCTGTGAAATGTCACCTGTTACAGATCCCCACTCAGACTTAACCCCATTTATGCACACTCTCTGTTTCTTATCTGTGAGCCATGACTTGATCCATGACAACACTTTTCCCTCAGTGCCATGAGCTGCCACTTTCTTTAACAGTCTTTGATGTGGCACTCTATCAGAAGCCTTACTAAAAACAATACTGAATTCTTTATTGTGATCAACGGCCTCAAAAGCTTTACTGAAGAAAGTTAGTAAATTAGGCAGAAATGGCCACTTATGAATCCATGCTGAGTATCATTAATCAAATTATGCTTATCAAAATGGCTTCTTATATTATCATCTATAATCGACTCTAATATTTGCTTACAGTTGAAGTTAAGCCTATTGAGCGGTAATTTGACAGTAACGACTTGTCCCCTGCTTTAAAAATAGGAATTACATTAGCCATCTTCCACATATCAGACACTACACCTGTTTGAAGAGATAAATTAAAAATATTAGTTAATGGTTCACAGACTTCCATTTTACACTCTTGAAGAACAACTGGAAAAAATCTCATCAGGTCCCGGCGACTTATTTTGCTTCAGTCGGTCTTTTTGTTTCACAACCATTTCGCTAGTGACTATGATATTACATAATTTGTCTTCTTCAGGCCCACTATAAAAATTAATTACTGAGATATTGTTAGTATTTTTCTGTGTGAAAACCGAAAGAAAATAATTATTAAAAATAGAGCACATTTCATTTTCCTTGTCAGTAAGATGCCCAGAGTTATTTTTAAGGGGATCTATCTTATCTTTAACTTTTGTTCCATAAACCTGGAAAGAACCTTTTGGGTTAGTTTTTGAATCCCTGGCAACTTTAACGTTGTAGTTCCATTTAGCTTTTCTTACCCCCTTTTTAACATCCCTCTTAATGTCAATATATTGATTCATAAGATGACTCTCACATCTCTTGATGTGCCTATAAATTCCTTTTGCCCTAAAAGATATTTGAGCCTATTATTCATCCATTTTAGGTCATTTGTATTCGATCTAATTTATATGGAATAAATGTTCTTTGGGCAGCATGTATAGTGTTTAGAAAGCTCTTATACTGATAGCTCTCTTCGTTACCCCAGTCCAGAGATGATAGTTATTCTCTAAGCCCATTGTATTCTGGGACTGTTACTGAGTTATCGCTACTATCATACTTCCATTCATTGTGAAATGCAAGTGATTTGTGGTCGCTTGCGCCAAGTTCCTCTGAAATTTCTAAATTATTAACAAGGGATTCCTTGTTTGCTAGAACCAAGTCAAGCAGGTTATTTCCCCTTGTAGGTTCTGTAACAAACTGCTTTAAAAAACAATCCTGAACTACCTCTAAGAAGTCGTTAGATTCTAAATTCCCAGTGAAGGAATTCCAATCAATATGACTAAAGTTAAATTCCTCTAGAATTACAACATTATCGTGCCTTGTGGACCTAACAGTTTCCTCCCACAGTAATCTTCCTCGGTTTCTATCCAAGTTTGGGGGACGGTATATCACGCCTAAAATGAATTTTTCGTGCCCATCTGAAAATTCTACCCAAACATACTCAGTATGTGTTTCAGATTTTATACCCATTTTTATGCAACAGTTCAAATAATCTCAGACATAGAGTGCCACCTCCCCCCCCCCTTCGATACTTCTGTGTACTTGGAACAGTTCAAAACCCTGAATGTGACATTCAGCAGGCATGTCCCTATTTTTCATATTAAACCACATCTCCGTTATGGCTAATACATCAGTGTTACCTGCAGTTGCAACTAATCTGAACTCATCCATCTTGTTCCAGCACTACGGCTATTAGTATAATATAAGTTTAAAGGCCCTCCTTTCTCTTTACCCTTTGGTTTTACACAATTTCTATGATTGTTATTATTAAGATTCACAATATCAAAGCCCAATTCAATATTTCCACACTCATTATTTTTCATTCCTAAACCCATACCTCCGGCTAATCCTAGTTTAAATTCCTAACAACACCCTCAACTGAGCTAGCAAGAAAACCCACACCTGCCCTGGATAAGTGAACCCCATCCCTGGCATACATGTCATTTCTACCATAGAAGTTGTCCCAGTTGTCAATGAATAGTACTGCATTATCTTTACAGTGTTTGTCCAGCCAACAATTAATACCAATTGCTCTGGACAACCATTCATTTCCAACACCCCTTCTTGGCAAAATGCCACATATAACAGAGTGTCCCCCCTTTCTTAGTAATGTCTAATGCTGTCCTGTATCTTCTAACTAAATCCTCACTTTTACGCTTGCCTAAATCATTGTCTCCAGCACTAAGGCAGATAACAGGATTGATCCCATTACCATTCATAATGTTGTCAAGCCGGCTAACAATATCCTCCATCCCAGCCCCAGGAAAGAAAACCCTTTGTCTCCTACTCCTATCCTTCAAGCAGAAAGCCCTATCCATATACCTAATTGACTATCTCCAACAAGAACAATGTTTTTAAACCTTCCTTGGAGTCGTTCATTGTGACGTTCTCAGTGGTTGACTCACATTCATTTGGTAGCACAGAGAATAAGTTTGATTTTTCCCACAAACAGTCTCCTGGGTCTTAGTTGTTTCTCCCTCTCCATCCTTTACTCTTGATCCTTAACTTTGTCCCATGATTTCCAGCCACTGTCTAGGTTCCTTTCTTGACTTGCAGTTCACAACAGGGGATTACTACGAATCCTCTTGTTTTCCTTAGTCAGTCGCTGTATCTCATGCTCAGCATCTCTCATTTTTTCCCTTTTAGCTGCTGGTAGAGTTTCTTTGATCACTAACGGGCATCCTGAATTTTCATGAGATGATTGGTGGAATTTTGTGCACAGGAGTTATTCAAGTTATCATTCTACATGCATCCTACCTGCCATCACATATTCTCTCCTGAAATACTACACAATCACATTACAGAGGAGGAACACTGAAAGAGGCCTTTTCTAAGCAACCTCCAACAGAAATTTATTTGTCTAACTTTTTTTAATGCTACCCAAGAAATAAATTTTTTATAACCTTTTACTCGTGTGCAAGTTGATTGTTCTACCATATTGTATTACTTCTGCTACAACTAATATTTTTACTACTATTATCACTGTATTACACCTCACTCTAAGCCTATAATATACCCTCCGTGTCCGTGATTTTTTGTAACAGCTTGATAAAGCTTCTGGAGAGCGAAACGTTGCCACTAAAAAATGTCACATTATTTGCTTTGTGTCCTTTTACTTTACATAATGTCGGAAATTTCTACCAAAATTAATACATACGGGTTTTTATGCAACGTTCAGGCGATCTCGGACATCAGTGCCACCCCCCTTCCCGATACTTCTGTCTACTTGGGAAAAATTTAAAACCCTGAATGTGACATTCGCAGGCATGTCCCGATTTTTCGTATTAAATCACGTATCAGTTATGGCCCAAATACATCAGTGTTACCTGCACTTGCAACTAATCTCAATTCGTCCATCTTATTCATAGCACTACGACTATTAAGTATAAAATATGTTTAAAGACCCTCCTTTCTCATTTACCTTCCTGCTCATTTCTGTTTTTTCCACTATACCTATTACTGTCCTTGTCACCTAGAGCCCCTGGCTTTCCAATATCCACCTCATTCTGCCTATTACCGGTTTGCCTAGAACTCAAATATTGCTACACTGGGACTTCACTGTTTTCCCTCTCAAAACCCATACCACTTTTTCTAGTTTAAAGAAACCCAACAGCTCCCTCCACTGCATTGGCCAATTTTCCCACCCCAAACTTAGATAAGTGAACCCCTTCCCTAGCATACATGCATTTTTGCCATAGAAGAGGTCCCAGTTGTCAATGAATGTTGCTGCATTTTCCTTACAGTGTTTGTCCAGCCAGCAATTGACGCCAATTGCTCTGGACAACCATTCAATTTCCAGTCCTCTCCCTTTGGGAAAATACCACATATCAGAGGGTTCCCTCTCTTCTTCGTAATTTTTTCTGTTGCTGACTATACCTGCTAATCAGGTCCTCACTCCTCCATCTGCCAACATCGTTGCCTCTAGCACTGAGACAGATAATAGGATGCTCCCATTACCTCTCATGATGTCATCCAGCCCCTGGAAAAAATACCTCTGTCTCCTTTTCCTATCTTTAAGACAAAAAGCCCTATCCATAAACTTAATTTGACTGTCCCAACTAAAAACAATGTTTTTACCTCGACTGGCGTGTGTGTGATATTCTCGATGGTCTTAGTAGAGATGATCTTTGCTGGGGTGTATCACTGGCTGGCTTCACTGTGTCATTAATAGTTGTCCTTGTTGGTGCTGTCTTGTTGCAAGATCATGGATGGTCAATTCACATTCGTCTGATAACAAGGAAAAAGAGTTGCTGGTTTTCACAGGCAGTCTCTGGGCCTTCTTTTATCTTCAGCTTCAACCCTTCAGTTCCGAAACCCGCATCCATTCGTTGGTCCAATCATCGACCCCATTGTTCCAGGGATAATCCTTGCACATGCCCTTCATATTTTTGGTAATCAGGTATAATCACACTTAGCTCTTTTCACTCTTATACTTCTCAAACCTCTTTTTAAAGCGACCTACCCACAGATTGTTCCACGCATTGACAACTCTTTGTTTGAAAACCGATACTTGCCTATGGGCCTTTCTAAATCTAACTTATCTAGCACTTCAGTGATACCTCCTCTAATTTATATCTCTTAAGAGTGAAGATTCAGGGTTTGGGTTTGACAGAACATTCCAAGTGTAGGCCAATAGGCCTGCTGCAGTGTTTAAGAGGAATACTGAGCAGGCCTACTGGCCCATACCAGCTAGGCCCTGTCAAACCTAAACCTACTAACAAAAATATTTGCCCAACCCATTATCAATGTTACCCAAGAAATAAGCTGTGATTGTCCTATTAAGTGCAAGTTCCTCTCAAATCCAACCCCTCTCACTCATGTATTTATCCAACCTAATAAATTAGACACATGTGCAACACTTTGGTATCTGTACTGAGGAAAACGTTTCACCACATAGTGGCTTCATCGGTCCTGTACAAAAAGAATGGTGAAGATTAGAAGGAGTTTGAGGTGATCAGTCCCTCAGCCTGGAGTTCGATGTAATCAGTCCATCAGTCTTGTAAAGAATACAGCATATGCACGAAGTGGCTTATATACTGTAGACAGGTGAGGTGAAGCAGTCGTAGGTAGTGTCACATTGGATGTTGCTGTGTCTGACAGGAATGTAGATAAATGGGATCTTGATAGAGAGAATTCTCCACTTTCTTGACCTAATTCCACCTGTGCATTTGTCCAGTGAGACACCTGTCTACAATATATAAGCCACTTCTTCACAAACATGCTGAATATTTTCTAACGAATTTATATCCATTCTGTAGTATGGAGACCAGAACCGAGCTGTATAATCTAATTGAGGCCTTACTAATGATGCATGAAGCTGTAGTATAACTTCTGGACTTATGTTGCTAATACTTGGAAATAAATGGCATAAAATACTGACACAATGGAAAAATAAACACATAAGCAGTATAATGTGACCCTTTATTGACAACGTTTCGCCCACACAGTGGGCTTTTTCAAGTCACAAACAGATCTGATGAATGGTTTTCTAAACCATTCATCAGATCTGTTTGTGACTTGATAAAGCCCACTGTGTGAGTGAAACGTTGTCAATAAAGGGTCGATGGGTTCAGTCCATCACTCTTGTAGGAGTGATGGACTGAACACATCTTCCATCATTCTTGTAGGAGTGATGGACTGAACACATCTTCCATCATTCTTGTAGGAGTGATGGACTGAACACATCTTCCATCATTCTTGTAGGAGTGATGGACTGAACACATCTTCCATCATTCTTGTAGGAGTGATGGACTGAACACATCGATTCCAGGTTGAGAGACTGATTACCTCAAACTTCTCCTCTTCTTACCCATTTCTACTTTGTATTGGACTGATGAAGCCACTATGTGGCGAAATGTTTCTTCAATAAAGATTCCCATGTGTTGCATAAGTGTCTCAATTCTTCAACAAACAGATCTACCTGGGTGAAAGGTATGTGAGTATTTATAGGATGAGTCAGGTGGAGAATGCTGGGTAGGTTGTATCTGATAAGGACCTGCACAGGACTGACGGTGCATATGTAGTTATGTGGGATAACGATGAAGAAGTTTCTTGGTAAGGTCTTCAGCTAAGTTATAGAAGCCGTTGTTTTGGTTGAAGTTGTTGGATATACAGATATGTGATGATTCCAGGATTCTTCGGTATAGAGCACTTTCTTCTCCAGCGATAAGTCTTACGTTTCTGTAGTTGATTAAATGGTTGTGTGAATTTCTGTGTTGAATACATTCATTCCTTAAATTATTCAATCTGCCTGTGTGCTGGTGTTCTGAAATATGTGTTTGGAGGTCTCTGGATGTTTCGCCCACGTATAATTTGCTGCAGTCATTACAAGGGATTATGTATACCCCTGCAGAGGACTGAAGCTTGTCCTGTCTATTACTGGCAATGTCCTTGATGGTGGGGGATGTGGAGATAGATACTTGGAATGAGGTATTGGAAAAGATGTTGGAAACGTGTTTGGCAATGAAGTTGGTGGGGAGGACTATGTATCTCGGCAGTGTCTTCTCTGGGTGTGTTGAAGATGTTTAATGCCCGTCGTCTGCAGTCTCTAATGAAGTGATGAGGATAGTGAAGTTTAGAAAATACTTGTTCAATAAGAGATCATTCTTCCCTGAGGAACTCATTGCTGCAGATTCTGAGTGCACGCAGGAAAAAGCCTATAATTACACTACGGTTAGTTTTGGTGTCGTGGTGAGAGAAGACGCGGAGATCATGTTAGATGGTAGGTTTTTCATAGACATTAAAAGGAAGTTCTTGGTCAGCTTTGCAGAGAAGAACATCAAGGAAAGGAGAAGTGTTGTCGACTTCTTCTTCTAGTGTGAACTGGACTGAGGCTCGACCTGGTTGAGCTTGTGTTGGAGAGCTTGAATGTTGAAGTATCTGGGAGTTTGATGAGAATGTCTTCAAATAATGGAACCAGGTGACAGAAGAGGGAATAATACAGGAAAACTGCTCGGCTCCAGATGTTCCATGTATAGGTTTTCCAGTACAGCACTAAGTGGTGAACCCATGGGTAGTCCAAGTCTGCTGAAAGAGATAATTTTCGAAAGAAAAACACGTAAAGCCAACACATAGTTCAACAAGGTCAGTGAAATCGCTGACTGGAATAGGAAGGCCAAGTGAATCGTCAATTTTCCAGCTCAAGAGATCGATGGACTTGTGTAGTAGGTACTTTGGTGAATAGGGATGTTACGTTAAAGTTTCTTCTTCCTGATGTTGATGTTGCGAATGTGATTGAGATCACCCGAGTGTTTATGTGCTGGACTGATTGTGTCCAAGAGTTTAGAGAGATGTTAGCGAGAATCCTTGAGAGTTGGTGGGGAGCACTGCCTGTTCCCGAGGATATTGTTCCTGATGTAGATGTAACATCCCTATTGTAAAGTAAAAGGACACAAGTGCAACTAATGTGACATTTATTGTAGCAACGTTTCGCTCTCCAGGAGCTACAATAAATGTCACATTAGTTGCACTTGTGTCCTTTTACTTTACATATTGTCGGTAATTCTACCAACTTTATTACAACATCCCTATTCACTAAAGTACCTACTACACAAGCCATCGATCTCTTGTGCAAGAAAATCGACGAGTGGCCGGTAATTTCACGGTAACGACTTGTCTCCTGATTTAAAAATTCGAATTACATTGGCCGTTTTCCACATATCAGACACTACACCTGTTTAAAGAGGAATATTAAAAATGTTAGTTAATGATTCACAAAGTTCTATTTTACACTCCTTAAGAACCCTTGTAAAAAATTCATCAGGGCCCGGGGATTTATTTTGTTTGATAACCATATCCCTAGTGACTGTGGCATTACATAATTTATTTTCTTCAGGCCCACTGTAAAAATTAATTATTGGAATATTGTTAGTGTATTCCTATGTGAAAACAGAGAGAAAATATTTAATAAAAACTGAGCACATTGCTCTATATACTTGGAAAAAGTCTTTCAGTTTGTTTTTGAATTATTAGCCACTTCAATTTCATAGTCCTGTTTAGCTTTTCTTTTCCCTTTTTAAGTTTCCTTTTATCGTAAATATATTGATCAACGAGATGGTCTTCACCTCTTTTGATACGCCTATGAATTCCTTTCTTATGCCCTAAAAGATGTTTGAGCCTATTATTCATCCATATTGGATAATTTCTGTTCGATCTCATATCTTTAAACGGAGTGTTCTTTGGGCAGCATGTATAGTGTTTAGAAAAGTCATATTGATAGCTCTCTTCGTTACCCAAGTCCACAGATGATAAGTGTTCTCTAAGCCCGTTGTAATCTGCTAAGCGAAAATCTGGGACTGTTACTGAGTTATCCCTACTATCATACCTCCATTCAGTGCTACAGGTAATTGATTTGTGGTCGCTTGTGCCAAGTTCCTCTGTAATCTCTAGATTGTTAATAAGGGTATCCTTGTTAGCCAGAACTAAATCAAGCAGATTATTTTCCTACGTTGGTTCTGTCACAAACTGCTCCAAAAACAGTCTTGAATTACCTCCAAGAAGTCATTTGACTCTTGATTCCCAGTCAGTGAATTCCAATCAATCTGACTAAAGTTGAAAATTTTCTAAAATTACTGTTTTCGTGCCTTGTGGCCTCAACAGTTTCTTCCCAAAAGTAGTCTCTCTTGGTCCCTATCCAAGTTTGGGGGACGATAAATCATGCCTAAAATTAATTTTTCATGCCCTTCTGAAAATTCTGCCCACACTCTGTGTGTTCTTTCAGTACCTTACCTTTGAAGAGCTTTGAGAGTTTGACTACTCTCGGAGCCCGGCCATGGACCAGGCTCGTCTGATGCTTCCCTGGTCAACCAGGCTGTTGCTGCTGGAGGCCCATTGCCCCACGTATTCATCACAGCCTGATTAATCTGGCACCTGGTGAAGATACTTGTCCAGTTTCCTCTTGAAGGCTTCTACACGTGTTCCAGCTGTGTTTCTGATATCTTCTGGTAATGTATTGAAAAGTCTGGGACCCCGGATGTTGATACAGTGTTCTCTTATTGTCCCCACCGCACCCCTGCTCCTCACTGGGTTTGTTTTACACATCCTCCCATAGCTCTCACTCCAGTATGTTGTTATGGCAGTGTGCAGATTTGGGACCAAACCCTCGAGTACCTTCCAGGTCTTTCCAGTCTTAATACCTGCTGCAGCAGTTTCAGTGTTCTTTAATACCATGGAATAACTTAACATCGTGGAATAACTTAAAACTCTGAATGTGACATTCAGCAGGTGTGTCCCAATTCTTTATATTAAACCATGTCTCAGTTATGGCAAATATGTCAATTTTACCCACACTTGCAACTAATCTCAGCTCATCCATCTAGTTTCTAGTGCTACAACTATTTGTATAATACATATTTATAAACCCTCCTTCTCTTTTCCCTCACTGTTCATTCCTGCTCCTCCCATATCTCTATTACTGTCCTTATCACTTAGTGTCACTGGCTTTCTGGTATTCACCAATAACTTTACCTCATTCTGCCTAAAAACTGATTTCCCTAAAATCACAATTGAAATTTTCACCTCCCCAATTCTGTTGTTCATTTTTTTTTGCTTTCCCCCCAAAACCCATATACTTTTCCCTAGTTTAAAGCCTTTAAACAGCTCCCCCCACGCTTTCCCATGCCCCACACCTGCTCTAGATAAGTGAACCCACCCCATTTTTCTTTCTGGCATAAAAAAGGGGTCCCAAAACTGTCTATAAAGGGATGCATTTCCTTACGTGTTTGTCCACCCCAGCAATTGAAAAAAATTGCCCGGAAACCCCTTCATTTCCCCCCCTTCCCCTTTGGGCAGAATCCCAATTTTACAGGTTTCCCCCCCTTTCCCAATTTGCTTTCTTTACCTTTTCCCTGCAAATCATTTTCCCACCCCTACGTCTCCCAACAGCGTTGCCCCCCGCATGAGCAAAATAAAATTTTGCCCCTACCTTTTTTTTAATGTTGCCCCAAATGGCAACAAATCCTCCACCTAACCTCAAAAAAAAAAACAGCCGCTGCCCACCTCCCTATCTCTAAGAAAAAAAGCCCATCATAAACTTAACCTGATGCCCAAGCTTTGCCCTACCCCCATGGTTGTGTTCGTCGTGACGTACTGATGGTCTTCATTGGGTGATTTTTTAAGGTGTCTGGGGTCGTCAATAAACCCTGTCTACCAACATTGGAAGGAACTGCGGGTTCACAAAAGTCTCTGAACCTTCTTAGCTTTAGCTCTTTCTTTCTGTTCCAACCCTTAAAGTTTAAATTTTGAAAAAACTATTTCCCTAAAATCCGATTTTCCAAAATTCTCTGAATTGGAAATGAGGAAGCTTTGGCGGGAAAAAATTTTTACAATAAAGATATCCAGGTTTCATTTCTGTTCTGACTATAGTTGGTTTTTAAAGACACAAGGCAACACTTAAGAAACTTTATTCCGAAATTTTCGCCACACATGGCTTCTTCGTGTACAGAAAGTAGGCAGGAGCAGTGGATGTGAAAGATGAACCCCTCACCCTTAAAAGTCTAGATTTGGGGTTGTCACCCCTCAGGGAGAAGTTCGTTCCAAAGTCTGGAACTAAGAGATAAAGCGACAGTTTTGAGACTTAAATACTGTGGGAAAAAGAGGGTGAAAAGAGTAGTAGTAGTGAGATTGTACCCACTGAGAGGTCTTTCTCCTCACCCTTTCTCTTGCAGAAAAAAACAAACTTATTTAAAAACCCAGCGTGCCCCAAAACAGGCGCTGCGCTGGGTGCTTATGTCAGGTGGGAAATTTCCCCAAAAGCGAGTTCTCCATCGAAATTTAGACTCCCTGCGCTAAATCGTACTGGAAGACGCTCAGTGACAAGTTTGAAAATTTTGAGACTGACATGACTACTGGACCCCTCTCTTGAGAAGACATTCGCAGGGCCCCCCAAACAAAACACCTTTCTACTCCTTGCAGATCCGCCCTAACCCTATTACAAATAAACCCTTTGGGTTCGTGACAGGGACCTTCATGACAGGACCCTTCTCTGACCCCCGTTCACCTTAGTTTTGGGTTAAGACATGGCCCCCGTTTACATCCTCTTAGCGCTTAAAAAGTTTGCATGTCCCTTCCTCCCCGCTCCCCCCATGGGGGTCCCAAAAAGAAGACCTGAATTTTCTTCTCAATACTGTCCGTCGCCCTTTGCTGCTGGGTAAGCCCTGGGTCATTTTTACGACTAAGAGCACTCCTCCGCCTTTTTTCTCGCCCGTTTTTCCCCGCTCATCCCCTTTTTGGGGTTTACCTGAACTTTCGTTGTTCGTTCGTTCGCTTGATCTTCGTTAGTTCCAGACTTTTGGGAAAAACTTCTCCCGGCTGGGGAATGACAACCTCAAATCAGACTTTTTGGGGGATGGACTGATTACTCGTCTTCACTCTCATGCTCCTGCCTACTTTTTTGTACCGATGAAAAAGCCTCGTTAGGGAAACGTTTTGAATAAAGTTGTTAGTGTTCCCAGTTCTTAACAACCCTCCCGCGGTATTAATACCATTTTGATATTTACTATGATTGTAGGGGGGGTTGATGGGCCAAAAATAAACTGGGGGTTGTGATTTGACAAGGGGCAAGGCCGACCCAAAAAAGTCCCCATAAGCCTTCCTAAGGGGGTTTTTTGGTGGGTAGGTGTGAAGCTGCATTTGGGAAGTGAGAGTCCAAAGGTTTAAAACACCAAAACTATCTCCACAGGTATTACAACATTTCTCAACAGCTTCTCATCCCATCCTTCATCCAAACCTATTACCATCCCTTCCCAGGCGTTGTATCCGCGGCTTTAATGATCACTGCAAAACAAAATTACAGTGTGGTATAAGGTTTGTGTTGTGTTGTTGGGCACGCAGACACGGGAGCTTGTCGGGGGAGCCGGGGGGACGAAATTAGGGCGGGTGAGGATTGGACAAGGCGTTGGATGCCCTTTCGGAACGCGTCATGTCGCTTTGTAAAGCAGGGTCGTGTACGGGTCCCCGCCCCCCCCCACGTTTTGGCAAGGGGACCCGCAGGGGAGAGACCCTAAAAAGGAGGGACCCCAAAAAGGGGAGTGAAACCACCTTGCTGGTGCCCTGGGGGGAGTTCCAGTGGTGAAATTCCCCAAATAGGTGGGGTCTACTAGTACTCCCACTCCGTACTCCCGCTTCCTTCCCCAAAACTTTAACGTAGTACCCCTGGGACTCTGAATCAAGAGTGTAAATGTGGTATCTACTTCCTATGTACCCCCTGAATATAATAATAATAATAAAAATAATAATAATAATAATAATAATATAATAAATAATAAATAATAAAATAATGAAAAATGGTCTGGTAATACCGACAAAATGTGGAAAAAAATATTTATGTAAATTTGGGGCATTTATTAGAGGAAACGTTTCGCCCGAGTGGCTTCTTCACTCTTGAAGAACTAAAAAAGCCACTCGTGGCGAAACGTTTCCTCTAATATCCAGAACTGTACGTAAGTGTCTTTTTCCACACTGGTAACACCACTTGACACCGAGAACTAAAAATTATACATTAACAAATATGGAATCAATGCAACACTTAACACTTAGAAACACTTAATCAGACGTTTCGCTTACTGGGCTTTTTTAACCCAAATACAGAGGAGAGAAAAATCACAGAATATTTAGGAGGAAGTCAAGTGAGTCAGTTCAGGTCAGGTCCAGTCATGTCAGGTACTTGAGCAAGTAGTATAAACCTGGCAAGTGCTGTTGAGTTTTGGGTTAATGTGCGAAGAAACCACAATTAAAGCAGCGATGTTTTTACAGATTATTTTTCACGATCAGCTTGAAGTCTATCTCATCAGATGTCCTTGTGAATTCCACAAACGTTATTCACATTGCGTCTACTGTATGTGTGTGCTTGCAGACGCATACGCATTCGTGTTCTCGGATATATCCGTAGTAGAGGTATTTTGTATAGATTTGTGTAACATAGGAATTCACAAGGGCACGTGATGAGATATAAGTCTGCAGAAACGTGCTGCCTTGAGGTTAACCTTATTGCTGCTTCCCACACAGCAGCTCAATACTGAAATAGTTGTAACATTCCAGTAGAGCTGACCAGGTAAATTTTGTCCCGTCAATCCACACCAGCAGGTGATACATAGAAAAATAGGCACTGGTGCAGTATAATACGATCCTTTATGGACTACATTTTGTGTCTGTGACTTGATAAAGACCACTGTGTGAGCGGAAACGTAGTAGAGGATCGCATTTTACTGCATTTTATATTTTTTCCCTCGTGTCGGTATTGTATACCATTTATCTCAAGGTGTAATAATGTGGGTAGAATTACCCACAATATGTTAGATAAAAGGACATAAGAGCAACTAATGGGGACATTTTACTGTGGCAACGTTTTGCTCTTCAGGAGCTTTATCCTTTTATCTCCAGGGTGATACATGTTCAAGCACTTGACGCCACCATCTCACTTGACTTCCTATACATCCGCATTCCTTCTATTGGATTAAAAACTCCCCTTAACGTCTAGGTATTACATCTGTGTCTGTTCCTCAACACACAGATTTATTACTTATTTTAAAGGTGCTGTTTCTTTTTCCCGTGTAGGCGCCAAGGAGTTTGGCACCCCAAATTCCCATTGTACAAGATCGCCCGTAAGGAGGGCATCAATTTTGTCTCAACCTTTCTCACCCCACCCGTCTTGGAACCCCTGATGACTTGACCAAAGCCCTGGATCCCATCCGCGGGGGAGGCCCCAAAAACCCGCCAGGAATTGGTATCCCCAGGGCACATCTACGGGGGGTGCCCGGAGGGAGGGCATCGAAACTCAGAAAATACCAAGTAATAGAGATTTAAGGGTGGAAGTTGTATGTGTACTCACACAAAATTAAAGCATTAGGGAAATTTTCGCCCAAAGGTTTTCAGTCGGATAAATAGGGCTCAGGCAAAATGTTTCCCTTCGTTCATATGTGTTTTTTACCGTAGGGGCGATTTAAAAAACACTAATTACTAGGCTAAGGGGGAATACCTAAAGGGGTTACTTCGTTTATATTTGGTAATGATTACTAAGAAAAATCAGGCAGTTAGGGGACACTTTGATGTGATCACCCCATGTACTAAATGATCACAATGTATAAAATTCATATGTACTAAAAAGATCAAATGTATAAAATCACAAATTTCAAATGATACCTATTTAAAAAAATCCTATGTTAAATGTCACCTATTTATAAATGATCCCTATGTACTTTAAAGATCCCATGTAAATGTCACTATTACTAAAGACACTATGTAATAAAGACACCTTGTACTAAAGTCACCATGACTAAATGATCACTATGAAACTAAAAAAAATCACATGTTAAAAAATCACCTAGTACTAAATGTACCGTACAAAAAAATACAAGTACTAAATGTCACCCCTGTACTAAATGATCACCTTTACTAAATGATCACCCCATTATAAATATCACCTAGTACTAAATGATCCCTATGTACTAAAAATGACACCTATAGTTTTAAATGACACTAGTACTAAAACACCATGTAATAAATGACACCTAGACTAAAAAGATCCCATGTACTAAATGATCACTATGTACTAAATGTCACATGTAAAAATGACACCTATGATAAATGATCATAGTCTAAATGCACCATGTATAAAAGATCACAAAGTACTAAAATGATCACCTAGTACAAATGATCAAAAAATTTTTGTACAAAATTTATCACTTGTATAAATGTCACTATGGTTTTAAAAGATCCTATGTACAAAAAGTCATATGTACTAAATGATCACATGTATAATGATCATATGTACAAAAGTCACTATGTATAAATGACTAGTCTAAAGATCCCTATGTCTAATGACACTAGTCTAAATGAACAACATGTTAAATGACACAATGTACAAAATGACACTATGTACTAAATGACACTATGTACTAATACCCTATGTAAAAATGACATATGTACTAAATGATCATATTTCTAAATGATCACTATGTATAAATGATCACTATGTCTAAATGTCACTATGTACTAAATGACACATGACTAAATGATCACTATGTACAAAGATCACTATGTACTAAAAAGATCACTATTAAAAATGTCACCTATGTCTAATGTCCTATGACAAAAAAATCACCTTTTTGTAAAAAAGAACCCTATGTACTAATTAACACTTTAAATAATACACTATTTTAAAAAAAATCCTAACAAAAAACACATTACTTGTCCCCTTTTTAAACACTAACAAAACCCAAAAATAAATTTTAAAAAGATCACTATGTACTAAATATCCTATGTCTAAATATACTATGTTTTCCTTTATAAAAGCACTATTTTACAAATGTCATATGTATAAATGACACTATGTAATAAATGATCAATATGTACTAAAAGATCACTATGACTTAAATTTATCACTAGTACTAAAAAGATACTATGACTAAAGATAAACCCCATGTACTAAAGTCACTATGTACTAAATATCACCCATTACTAAATGATTTCCCCCATGTACTAAATGATCCCTATGTACTAAAAGATCACATGACTAAAAGATTCATATTTACTAAATGTCACCCCATGTATAAAAATGATCACATGTACTAAATGATAACCCAGTACTAAAAGATCACCCATGTACTAATTTATCACCCATGGTTTTTTCTAAATGTTTACTAGTACTAAATTTATCACTAAAGTACTAAATGATCACTATTTTAAATAAATACCACTATTTTTCTAAATGATCACCCCATGTAAAATGATCACTATGTACTAAAAGCACTTTTGTATAAAAGTCACCTATTTTAAAAAAAATCACAATTTTACTAAATATACCCATGAAATAAAAAGATCACTATTACTAAAAGAACACTATGTATAAAAATCACAAGTACTAAATGATCCCCTATGTACTAAATGAAACACCGTACTAAATGTCCCTTTGTAATAAATTTATCACTATGTACTAAATAAACACTTTTTAAATAAAAAGATTACTATGTATAAATACCCCTTGTACTAAATGATCACCCATGTACTAAATGATCACTATGTACTAAATGATCACTTTGTTCTAAAGGGTCACCCATGTACTAAATGAACACTATGTACTAAAATGGGTCTCTAAAAGTACCTTTTAAAAGATCACTTTTTTACTAAAAAGATCAATATTTTCTAAATGAAACCTAAAGACAAATGATCACCTTTTTTACTAAAGGTTTTATATGTTCTAAAAAGAACCTATGTACAAAAAGGGTACCTTTTACTAAATTATCCATGTTTCTTAAAAGATCACCTAAGTACTAAATGATTTACCTTTTGTAATAAATTTCACCTATGTAATAAATGATCCCTAAAGTATAAAAGATCACTAAGTACAAATGATCCCCTAAGTACTAAATGATCACCATGTACTAAAAGATCAAATTTTGTTTCTAAATGGGAATAAATTTCTTAATTTTTTACTAAATGATCAACCCATGGGTTAAAAAGATACCCATGTACTAAATGTCACTATGTACTAAAATGATCACTAAGGGACTAAATGATCACTATGTACTAAAAAAAACACCATGTATAAAGAAACACCTATGTACTAAATGATCACTATGTACTAAATGACACTTTTGAATTTAAAGACACCTATGTAATAAAAATCACTATGTATAAAAAGATCACTATGTACTAAAGAATCACTTTTTGTACTAAATTTATCACCAAGTTTCTAAATGATCCCCTATGTTCTAAATGAATCAAAAATGTACTTTTTAAATGATCCCCCTATGTACTAAAAGTTTACCTTTTTACAAATGTTTACCCATGTACTAAAAATTTACCTATGTACTAAATTAAAAAAATATGTTTCTAAATGACACTATTACTAAAAGATCACCTATGTTCTAAATGATCCCCTATGTACTAAAAGATCAATATGTACTAAAAAATCACCTATGTACTAAAGATCATATGTACTAAATGATCCCCCTAACTAAATTAAACACTAAAGTACTAAAAAGATCACTAGTAAATAAAAAGATTACCCATGTACTAAATGAACACTTTTGTCTTTTAAAAATCAAATATTTTACTAAATGATCCCCTATGTACCCAAATGACCCCCTAGTACTAAATGATCACTTTTATAAATGATCCTATGTACTAAATGATCCCCTTTTGTACTAAATGTCACCCATGTACTAAAAGATCACAATGTTAAATGATCACCTTTTTACAAAAAAGACACTATGTACTAAATGGGAACAATATGTACTAAATATCAAACCCATGTACAAATGAACACCCATGTACTAAATGATCACCCATGTACTAAATGATCACCCCATTTTACTAAATTTATTTCCCATGTTTTAAATGATCCCCTGTACTAAATGAACCTATGTACTAAAAAGTCAACCCTTTTTACTAAATGGGGTCAAATATGTCTAAATGATCACCCATGTACTAAATGATCACTATGGGAATAAATATCACATTGTACCCAAAAGATCACTATTTACTTAAAAGATCACCTATGTACTAAATGATCACCCATGTACAAATGAAAACACCCATGTACTAAATGACAACCCATTTTTAAATGATCACCCCTTTTTCTAAATGATCACCTTTAAATTTTCCCAAAAAAAAACCAGGTTTCTAAATTTATCACCTTTGTTTCTAAATGTCACTATGTACTAAATTTTCACCATGCTAAAATTTTATCATTTTGGGACTAAATGCCCTATGTTTCTAATTGATCACTGAAAATAAAAAGATTTACCTTTTGTACTAAATGATCCTAAGTAATTTAAAAGATCCCCCTATGGTACTTAATGTCCCCCATGTACTAATGATCACCCATGTACTAAAAGAAACACCCATGTAAATAAAGAAACACCTATGTACTAAATGTTTACCCATGTACTTAAAAGATACTATGAAAATAAAAGATCACCTATGTACTAAATGATAATATGTTCTAAAAGATCACCCTTTTACTTAAAAGATCACTATGTAAAATGATCCCCCTATGTACTAAATTTATCACCCATGCTAAAATGATCACTATGTAAATAAATGATTTACCTATTTACTAAATGATCACTATGTACTAAATGATACCCATGTACTAAATGATCCTATTACTAAAAATCACCCTAAAGTACAAAATGATCCCTATGTACTAAATGATCACCATGTACTAAAAAGATCACTATGTATTAAATGAACCTATGTTTTTTAAATGATCACCCATGTATAAATGGAAACACTATGTATAAAAGATACTATGTTTTCCCAAATTTATCACTATGTACTAAATGAACACCCATGTACTAAAAGATCACCCATTATAAATGATCCCCTATGTACAATTATGGGTCACCCATGTACTAAATGTCAAATATGAATAAATATCACCCATGTAGAAAAGATCACTATGGGACTAAATGATCATATTATAAATGATTTAACCCATGTAAAAAATGATCACTAAGTACTAAAGATCCATATGTATAAATGAACTATGTTTCTAATTGATCACCTTTTGTACTAAAATCACTTTCCCCCGAACAACCCTTTCACAAAAAATTTTAACCAAGAAATCAAATTGTCCTTGGGCAAATGTATTTAACAAAGGTCCAGGGAAATAAATGATGGAAAAGAACTTTGAAAAACCCCGTCCCAAATGTTTCCCAAGGGGACCAAAGGTCCCCTTGGATTCCTTAAAAATTAATTGTCTAAAAATTACCGAAGTTAATGAACCGCACCAAAAGGGGTCCAACTTAAAAAACAGTCAAATGGCATTGTCCCAAATGATTTCAAGCCTTGGGAAAATGTTTTCAAGTTGTTTTACTTTGGTTTTGTCAAAAGGACCCTTGTTTTCAAAATCCCGGGTCCCTTTTTTCAATGCCTAATTCTTGGGTTTTTGTGGCCTTTTAAACCATGTTTTGTTGGGCCTTGTTTTCATCCTGGAAAACCTTTTTCCCTTTCAAAAAATCCCCTTTTCCTTTGGTATCCAAGTCCTTTAACCTTTGGGTTTTCGGTCCTTTTACTTGGGTTTAATGCCCGGAAAAATCCCTTTTTTAAAAAATACCTTGGGTTTAAAAGCCCCGGAACCTGGTTTTATTGTACCTTTTGGTTTTTGTCTTTGGACCCTTGGGTTTTTTCCCCCCCTTTCCTGACCTTGGGTTTTAAAAAACCCCTTGGGTTTTTTGCCATTGTTTTCCCTTTCAAGGGCCTGTTCCTTGGGTTTAAAAAATCCCCTTGGGTTTTTTTAAAGGACCCCTTGGGTTTAAAAAATCCCCATGTTTTAAGTTCCACCTGTGGGTTTAGGTACCTTTGGGTTTTTGCCTTTTACCCTTGGGGGCCATGTTCCTTGGGCCTTGGGTTTAAAAATTAAAAATTTCCAAAAATCCCTAAACTGTTTTTCCCCCCCCCGTTTGGATCCCTTGGGTTTAATGCCTACCTTTGGGTTTTTAAATTTTCCTTTTACCTTTTTTTCAAAAAAATACCTTGGGTTTTTGTGCCTTTTACCTTTTTTTTCATCTGTACCCTTTTTTTAAGTTCCTTTTACTTGGTTTCCAGTCAAAAGGGCCCATTGGTACAGTCCGGGCCTTGGGTTTTTGCCCTCCTTTGGGTTTTTGCCACCCTTTTTTTAAAGTCCCTTTTACTTGGTTTTTGTCCTGGAAACCCTTGGGTTTTTGGTCCTTTTACCCTTTTTTCCATGCCTTTGGGTCCTTATTAGTCTTTATCCCCTTGGGTTTTTGTCCCCCATGTGGGTTTTAGTCCCTTTTACCCATTTGTCCCCAGGACCCCTTTTTTCAGTCAAAAGACCATGGTTTACCAGTCAATTTTAAACCCTTTGTCAAAAGCCTGACCTTTTGGGGGTTTCTTGATTAAACCTTTTTATTGGGAACCCTTTTTTCAAAAAGGCCACCTTGGGGCAAAAACCTTAAACTTGGTTTGGGGTTATCTTGGGTTTTTGCCTTTGGACCCTTTTTTAGTAAAAGGGCCTGGGGTTTCAAAAACATACTTTTCGTAAAATTCCCATGGTTTTTTGACATTTTTATTAAGTCCTTTTAAAAAATTTTTTACAGTCCCAAAATGTTTTCCAGGGGCTAAAATTGTTTTCAATGCCACTTGGTTTTTTAAGTGATTACAGTACCCGGGCCCTTTTTTTTCCAAAATCCTGGGTCCTTTGGGTTTAAAAAACCTTTGGATTTGTTTTTCATGTGGACCTTGTTTAAGTCCTTTTACCCTTTTTTAGTTCCCTGGACCTTGGGTTTTCACCTTTTACCCTTTTTTCGTGCAAAAGGGCCTTGTTTCATGTATTGTGGGTTTCAATTTCATAAACCTGTTTTTATAAATGGGCCTTGGATTCAAACCAGCCCGGGTTTTAGTGCTTGGGCCTTGGTTTTAATAACCTTTTACCCTTGGTTTAATGCCCCGGGCCTTGGTTATGCATGGAATCCTTTTGGTTTCAGTTACTGGGACTAAAAGGTTTTAAAAA
The DNA here is from genome assembly GCF_026875155.1 of Cherax quadricarinatus. Taxonomy (NCBI): domain Eukaryota; kingdom Metazoa; phylum Arthropoda; class Malacostraca; order Decapoda; family Parastacidae; genus Cherax; species Cherax quadricarinatus. The sequence goes on along the minus strand of NC_069484.1, from coordinate 24,174,053 downwards.
CCTAAATGTTTTTAAAAAACATTGGGCCCTTTTTGTTCCAATAACCCTTTAAAATTTTTTTCATCCTAAGCCCGTGGTTTCCAGTACTTGGGCCTTGGGTTTAAAAACTCCTTGTTTCAATACCTTGGACCCTTGGGTTTTAGTACCTTTTAACCCTTGGGTTTAAAAATACCTTTTACCCAAAAGATTACAGTATTGGCCTTGGGTTTTTCATCCTGACCCTTGGGTTACATATTTTACCTTTTTTTGTTCCCTTTGGGGCCTTTTTTTAAAGGTACATGTTTAAATTTTTTGGGGTTTTAAGGGGAATAAAGGGTTTAAAAGGGTAATTTTGTAAAATATTTGTAAAAATGGGGGGAATATGTTCTAAAATATTTTTTTTAAATGAAGGCAATAGTGGTAAATTTAAATCCATTCCTTTACACCAGATTTAAAAAACCCAAATGCCCTTGGGATAAACACCTATGCCAAAACATAGGGATTTTTATTGTTAAACTTTTTTGTACACAGTTAAGGCCCTTTTGGCTTCCAGTAAACACCCGTGGAAAAAAGGAGTTGGGGTGATAGGCAAAAAAAAGCCGGGGTTTTAATAAACCCTCACCCTTGTTTTTGGGTTTTCCCGATCCCCAGCTGGAAAGCTTTGTTCCCCCCTTTGTTAAACCAATTTTTAAAGGGGAAATGAACCAGGGTTTTTAAATTTGCGCCAAGAGGTGGACCGTTTTCAGAGGGAAGGCTTTTGGTTGGGGGGTTTTAGGTCCCCTTCTCCCCAATGCCGGGGGTCTCCTGCAGCCCCACTTGGGTTTTCCCCGGCAGGGCCATGTGCTTTCCCCCGTTTCCGGGTTTAAAATTTCCCAAACAAAGGGCCCCCCCACCCGGGTTTGGGGGTGGTTTTGAATTTTTCCTTTTGGGTTTTAAAACAACTTGGCAGAGGCCCACCTGGGCCCGGCCTTACCTTGGGTTTTAGGTGAACCCTGTGGTTTCAGTGATTTACCTTTTTCAACTTAACCGGGCTCCCACCGTTTTCTGCCTCCTTGGATGGGACCGGGGCAGGCCAACCCGGGTTTCCAAGGTATCTTTTTATGTGGGGTCCCTTTTTCTTTCTGGACTGTGGTTTTTGGCCCGGGAACCGGGGCTTCACCCGTTTTTCATTCCGGACGGGTGCGCAATTTTTAAAGGGGGTCTTGGCAGGCCTTTACAAGGAGGCCCGGTGGTTTTTCAAGGGGCCGGGGGGCGGGCAGGAAACCCCGGGGTTTAAATTTTTTAGGGGCTACCGGCCGGGCCCTCCGGCCGGGCAGGTCTTGGACCTTGGTTTTTGTGCCCGGATTTTTGGTTTTTCAACTGGGAAAAACCCTGAGTGGGTGCCCCAACCCTTGGGCATCCCCCTTTCTTTAGTATGGGGCCGTTTTAACCTGAAATTTGGCAAAAGCCAACCCTTGGAGGCCACCGGGCAAACCCGGAAACCCTTTCCCCGGCCGGAAAAAAGTGGGTTTTTATCCGGGGGGAGGGCCCCCACTTTTTACTCCTGGAAAATTCCCCGGAAAATTTTTTTGGAGGACCCCTTTTTTCACCGCGCCGTCGTTTTTTGGCCTTTTTCCTGTGGTTTTAAAATGTTGGCCCGTTGGCCTTTTACGGACCTTTTTGGAACTTGGCGTGCCTTTAAAAAACGGTGCCCCAGCCGATGGATGTGGTTTCCCTTTCCGGGCCCGGGGAAGGGTGGGGGCCTATGGACGTCTAACTTAAATTTAGGGCCGGGATCCCAGGCAGCTTGGGGGCCCTGTTTTCCAAAACCCGGGCCCGGCAGTTGGTTTCCCCCAAAGCTGGGCCGTGGTTAACCGGGGCTTTTTGGGGAATGGTGGATCCGCCCTCCTTGAAAAGTTTGGTTCATCCACCTTTGGGTTTTTTTCCAAAAAAGTGGGTTTTTGGGAGGGGTGGCTTAACCAAATCTTTCCCGGAATTGTTTTGGCAGTCAAAAACCCCGTTTTCCCCCCCTACCTTTTTGAACCTTGAAAAGGGCATTTGGGGTTGGCCCGGGCCCCCCAGGGTTCCTTTGGCAATACCTTGGCTCCGGAAGGGGAATCAAAGGGTTTTTGGCCTGGATTTTTTAGTCCTAACCCTTGGGCAGGGAGGGCCTGTGTGTTTTAGGGCCTACTTCCTTTAAAATTCCCCGGAAACCCGGGGTACCACCACAAGGGGGTTTTTGGGCCCGTCCTACCCTGGGTTTCGCCCCTTGGGGGAACCCCCTGGTTTTGGCCCCTTTTTGGGTTTTCCAGCCCCCTTTGGTTTTGCCCGGGTGATTTTTTTGGACCTTTTTTTAGTGCCTGGGGAAAGGCAATTTTTAGAACGGGCGGTTTTATTGGGGCTTTTTGGCCCTTTGGGCAGTTCCTTTCCAAGGGAACCCAGGCCTAAGGGTTTTCGGCCGGGAAATCCTGCAATTTTTGTTTTAAAGGGGCCGACCCGGGTTTTTTTCGTTAAAAGGGTTTAGAACCCGGGGTGGGCAGGCCCCCCTTTTACTTGGGAATCTACCTTGGTTTAAAAGCTGACCTTTCAGAAACAGGCCGAGTATGTCAGGTCACGTGCTCTACTCAGACTCAACGCCATGACGAGGCACCGTGCAGGGGCAAGCAAAGATGTACTTCGCTTGTACTATATACAAGCTATACGCTCGCTCATTGACTACGGTGCACCGGCTTTAGCTCATCTCTTCCCGCAGAGCAGGCAAAGAGTGGAGGTCGTACAAAATCAGGCGATAAGAACTATGTTCGATAAGAACTATGCTTGGGGCCCCCATCTGGACCAACACAGTATGTCTCAGATCTGAGGCCCGGCTTCCTTCCTTGGCTGACAGAGTAAGATACATAAACGCCTGCAAAGTGGCCTCGATTCTGCACAGGCAGCAAGGTACCCCACTAAGGAGACGGATATTGACAACCATGTCACAAGATCCCACACTCTTCACGGACTACTCCTGGATTCGTTCGTTTTGTGCTGCTGGGCGGAAGCTGCTGCCTATACAACTACTCCTTGAGAAGAGTTGTGACCTTCCTGTTGCTGGGTATCATCCACCACCTCCCTGGCGCCCAGATCCAGCCGATGTTTGCATCATGCAGCTACCCATCTCTAAGCGTCTCTGCAGTCAAGACACTCTCAGCAATCATGCTGAGACAAGCATGGCACTGGCAGGGGAGGCACATGTGCAGTGTATTTCACAGATGGTTTCTGTCGACCTGACAGGAAGAGAGCAGCAGCTGGACTGTACCACAATGGTCACACACAAGGCTGGCGACTCCCTGACCACTGCACGATCCTTCAAGCTGAGTTGGTGGCGATTCAGCAGGCATTGTCACATGCCCTACGACATCGAACTCCGACCTGTCATACATGTTGATTCCACGTCTGCAATCAATGCCCTCTCCCTTCCTCAACCACAGGACAATGTTCACCTCATCACATCGATCCTGAGCATAATGACAGCCTTAGAAGTTCAGGTAACAGATCGACATTGAACTGGATCCCCAGCCATGCTGGCATCCGGGGAAATGAGGCGGCAGATGATGCAGCCAAGGCAGCAACAGACTATCCACATGTTGGGATTACTGTCCAATCAGCCTACGACAGACCAAACTGGTGGCTGCCAGAGCCATGAAACTTATGGGGGATGGTCTTAGGTGATACCCCATCTCAACAGTGGTACCGAGCGACTCAGGAGAACCCCCTCCATATGATTAGAAGCTGGTCCAGAGCGCAGTGTACCCCACCATCCATATCGGCTCGTTTGGGTTTTCCCACAGCCAAGAGATGGAGACATGCGAGGAGGAGATGTCCAGATACTGTCATCACGTTGTCCAGCGGCCCCTAACACACTATACTTCTTGAGTGCAAGTTACTGAACACTCCGGCAGCAACTAGAGTGAAATTTCCCTCCGAAGAGGAACCAGAGATGACTGCGAGCCACACTATGTACCATGGAGTCAACGAACCATACAAGCTGTTGCCTGTGAAACGACATATCTCCTCCTCGCTAGTGTCCCATAGTTAGAGTACATACGGTGTTGTCGCTTATGAGATGCACCAGTTTGAACTGACCAGAAGAGTTGCTTTGAACCAGCATATGTCAGCATTCATTGTAGAAACCTTCTCTCTCGAGGCCAGAGACGGGTCATCGCAAGATTGAGACCCGTGCCAGGACTACGGTCTGGCGAACATTATACATACATACCCCAGGTACTCGAAAAAGCCCACTGTGTGGGAGAAACGTTTGTCAATAAAGGATCACATTAAACTGCATAGTGTTTAAATTCCATTTTTGTTATCGGTATTTTATAACCATTTATTTCCTAAATGGAAGATCAAAAAAATTAGGGAAGAAGGCAAACCTAAGAACTGTGTACTACCTAGAAAAAGTTGATGAACCCTGCAAATAAGAGAAAAAAGAAAATGACCTGAAAATACGCATCTGTCTAATACTCTTCGAGAACATAAAACGTAAGTGAGACTATCAATACCAAATTATCATTCAGTAACCTAAAAACAAAAAAATTGTTGGAGAAGGGCATAACACGACGCCCAGTGAGGCTAATTTGTTGTGAAGTTCATAATAGAGCTCCCACTTGATCAAAACATATAAAAAGTAGAAAAAGATTAGAAGTTACAACGATTCCTTGTCCCAGTCCTGAGTAAAATTAGTATAGTAGCAGTTGTGATATATTTAATACAGCAACCGACCATAACAGTCACTCAGCCCTTGAACCAAATAAAAAAAAGGTAAATAATACAGAACGCACATAATAAAAACAGACATAAAAGCAACTAACCATAAATACTAAGCTAAAATAACCAGCAACAATTCTGAGAAGAAAGATTATGAGAGACTAAGGGACTGAACTGGCCACTCTGAAATAAAGGAGATTAGATTGGTCCCATGATCATGACGTATAAAATTCTACGATGAATTGCCATGGAGACGCAGACAATTTTTGTCCAAGAGTCGTAAATAGAACAAGAGTCACAGATGAAAGCAAAGGACCGTTCGAAACCTATCTTTATTCTCAGGAGGTAGAAAAAATTAATAAGTGGTAGGGAGCACACGCCATACACAACTTCAAAGAATAGTATTGACAAGGCCCAAGACTACACAAGGTTTTAAATCGTTTTGATGAAAACAATGAGGTCAGAAGTAAGTTTCAGCTCTCACAAATACTATTCGTGAGAACCAAAGAAAGAGCCAACTCAGGAATTACAATTTCTGGTACATCTCGGCGAGTACAACTCAGTGCTACACAGACTGCGGCACAAGGCACTACTCCTGATGCCACGACCGCGTTTTTTTACAGTAATGCAGTAAAACTTCCTGCACTCATGCACGCCATAGTATCCATCAATGAGTGACACGGTGTGACCTGACATGATGGACAAAACCATATAAAACAGGTACAACGGGTGGACCTTGTACATCGATGGGCACGCAGTGACGGACACGGGTGACACTGTTCAATACCATTATCTTTTGGCATCCACCATTTTTCCTATTTGCAACGAAAAAATTGGCAATATGAAAGCAACCCAGGCTCGTTCTTTTTTCATTTAGGTGAGTAAGTATTCTAGCAATCGGGGTGGGTTCTTCACAGGCATGCGTGGTAGTGTCCTGCATGTGCATGGTATATGCCTGCATGCATGGTAGTGTGCCTGCATGTACGATAATATGTTGCCGTGGCGAGAATTCTTGAAAGTGCGCGGTATTTCCTTCATATTATAAGTGACCTTGAGATCGATGAAGCACATACCTGACATCTAGGTGACTGCTTCCCCAGTGTAAATATGTACCTACGTATGTGGCACTCAGCCACATCGCATGGTGAGTATCATCCATTAAATTCGCTGTGAGTGCAGTTCAAGACCTGGAACTGTAAAGTCAAGTATTTGTGAGTGTAGTGCCGCCAGCCTTGTGTACTGTACACCATCTATAAAGTCAATCACTTGACTTGTAATTTACTGTTTACAATATGAATGAGGACGCGTCACAGCATGCCTTAATACAGTGGAGAAACAGTGTAGAGATCAGGTCCGTCACCAGCGACTACTTGTGACTGGTTTTGTGACAGTCTGATGACCAAGCTTTTGCTGCCTGATGTCAGTAGGCCTAACTAATCAATACAGTCTCTAACCCTTTAATTATATGCACAACAAAAATCACTCCATACGAAAGCAAAAGACTGGCAGTGATGCAGCAATACCCCCAGTGAAAAGATAGGGGCGTCACTGGTACAATAAGAGAAAACGCAATCAGTGTCCGGGCCCAAGAGTGTTCAACAGCCTCCCACACAGCAATAAGGACATTACCAGTACACCCCTGGTTTTGCTTCAAGAGGAGCTGGACTATACCCTAAAGACGGTGACCGGTTTCCAGACGGCATGTGGTTCTTACGATTGGAATTAGCGTGGTCGGCCAGCAGTACAACAAGCCTCTATTGCTCAGACCCTATCCACCCGGGAGGCCTTGTCATGGACCGGGCCGCGGGTCCGTTATCCCGAATACCCCTCACAGGTATATACAGGATAGTGTTCCTCACTGTGTGCCTCTAACCTTGTCGATAGGTTGATTCTGCACTTCTCTCATATCTCAAATAGTAGTATCCATACTAGATACCTGGTCATTGAGGACTTTCATGTAAGATCATGAGGCAATCTAATCGAAGAATAGTCACCGTCCATGGGTGAGTTCAGTTTTTTTTTTGATGAGTCCAAATAGTGCACGCTAAATGGCTGATCTGCACATAATGTATATATTGGCTATTCTGGAATACTGTATATAACCCTTCCTGGATCAAATCTCGTTGAATAACATTCCCTAGCGCGTATGATCCCCAAGAGTTTAGTGCATCCCATTAATGAGACAATACTCACACGTCTCCTTGGTAACAACCATACTACAGTGTCTCACTCCCGGGTGGGTATCAACCACAGTATAGTGTCTTAGTCTCCCGAGGTAACAACCACAGTACAATGTCTCGTCCTCCTTGGTATCAACCACAGTACAGTGTCCCGTCTCCGTGGTAACAACCACAGTAACAGTGCCTCATCCCTTGGTAACAACCACAGTATAGTGTCCCTTGTCCCCGTGGTAACAACACGTATAGGTGGTCTCGTCTCCGTGGTAACTAACCACAGTACACTGACGTCTCCGAGGTAACAACCACAGTACACTGTGTCGTTTCCGTGGTAACAACCACAGTACAGTGCCTCCCCCATCTTCTCCGTGGTAACAACCACAGAAAATGCCTCATCTCCGTGGTAACAACACAGTACAGTGTCTTTCCGTAAACAACCACAAAACAGTGTCCTCGTCTTTCGTGTACAAACCACAATACAGTGTTCTCGTCTTCAGTGGTAACAACCCCATACAGTGTCTCGTCTCCGTGTTATAAAGCACCACAGTACTGTGTCGCGTCTTCCGTGGAACAACCACAGTACATGTGTCTCGTCTCCGGTGGTAACACCCACAGTACAGGTGACTCGTCTTCCGTGTAACCACCACAGTACCAGTGCCTTCGTCTGCCGTGGTAACAAACCACCATGTACAGTGCTCATCTCCGGTGGTAACAACCACAGTACAGTGTCTTTCCCGGTAACAACCACAGTACATGTCGCGTCTTCGTGGTAACAACACAGACAATGTCCTCGTCCTCCGGGTATCAATCACCGTACTGTGTACTGTCTCCGTGGTAACAACCACAGTACAGTGTCCTCGTCTCCGTGGTAACCACAGTACTGTGTCTCGTCCTTCCGTGGTAGACAACCATAGTACTGTGTCTCGTCTCCGTGTAACAACCACAGTACTTTGTGTCCTCGTCTTCCCGTGGTAACAAACCCACAATAGATAGTGCCTCATCTCGTGTGTAACAAACCACAGTTACAGTGTCTTACCGGTAACAACACAGTACAGTGTCTCGTCATCGTGTAACAACCACATACAGTGTCCTCGTCTCGGGGTTAGCAATCACAGTCTGTGTCTAAGTCTCCGTGGTAACAACCAAGTACAGTGTCTCGTCCTCCGTGGTAAGAACCCCAGTACAGTGTCTCGTCTCCGTGATAACAACCACACTACATTTACTCACCTAGTTGATGGTTGCAGGGGACGTCGAGTCCAAGCTCCTGGCCCCGCCTCTTTCACTGGTCGCCTACTTATAGTCACTCTCCAGAACCGTGAGCTTTATCATACCTCAGCTTAAGCATGTATAGATCCTGACTCCACTACATTCCTCCCCCCCCGCTTTCCCAAACATTCCACTTCCTGACTACTCTGTGGTGAAAAATACTTCGCTAAAAATCCTGTGATTGTTTCACCATTTTCCTGTGTCTCAACTTCCAACTGTGTCCCCTTGTTGCTGTGTCCCATCTCTGGAACATCTGTCTTGTGCACCTTCAATTCTCTCAGTATTTTTGTATGTCGTTATCATGTCCCCCTACGCTCTCCTGAGTCTCCGAGTATCGTCAGGTTTGATTTCCTTAACCCTCCCTCGTAGGAACATACCTCATAGCTCTGGGACTAGTCCTTGTTGCCAAACCTTTGCACTTTCGCTAGTTTCTTTACGTACATTTGGCTAAGTGTGGGTTTTCCAAAACGGTGCCGCATACTCCTATATGGGCCTAACGTACACTGTGTACAGGGTCCTGAACGATTCCTTATTAAGATGTTTCGGAATTGCTTTTCTGAGGTTTGCTAGGCGGCCCACTAGCTACAGCAGTTACTTTGGTTGATGTGCGCTTCAGATGTGCCTGTGTTACACTACGCCCGAAGATCTTTTTCCTTGAGATGAGGTTTTGTAGTCTCTGCCACAAAGACTGGACTCCGTCTGCGGTCTCCTTTGTCCTTTGCCCTTCCCCCAATCTCATGACTTTGCAACGTGGTGGGGTTGAACTCCAGGAGCCAATTGCTGGACTCAGTCTGGCAAAGCCTGTCCAGATCCCTTTGTAGTTCCTGCCTGGTCGTTCGATCGAATGAATTCTCCTCATCAACTTCACGTCATCTGCAAACAGGGACGAACCTACGGATCTAATTTCCTTTCCGTCTTGTCGTTTCCCAAATACCAGAAACACCAACTGGTCCTTGAATGACCCCTGTTGACCCCCGCTGTCCAGGTCCCACTCCGTGACACCTCGCCACGTACCATGACTCGCTGCTGTCTCTGACAAGTATTCGCCCAGATCCATTGTAGTGCCTTCCCTTGTTATCCCTGCTTGGTCCTCCCAATTTTGCCTCTATTCTCTTGTGCGGCAACGTGTCCAAACGCCTTCTTGCAGTCCAAGAAAATGCAAAATCCATTCACCCCTCTCTCTCTTGTCTTACGCTGTCACCATGTCATAGAACTCTAGCATTTTGTGACACAGGATTTCCCATCCCTGAAACCATGTTGGCCTGCGTTGATTAGATCATTCCTTACTAGTGTTTCCACCACTCTCCTCCTGATAATCTTCTCCATGACTCTGCATACTATACATGTCAGTGACACGGGTCTGTAGTTTTAGTGCTTCATGTCTGTCTCCTTTTTTAAAGATGGGACTACATTTTGCTGTCTTCCATGCCTCAGGCAATCTCCAGTTTCAAAAGAGTATTAATATTGTTGTTAGGGGTACACTTAGGGACTCCGCTCTCTCTCTCAGGACCCATGGAGAGATGCGATACGCCCCAATTGCCTTTGAGGATCTAGCTCATCAGGAAGCCTCTTCACTTCTTAACTCGGTTGTGGGTGTACTGTGTCAGCACTTGGATGGTGTTGCCCCACCTCTCCGAGGTCTTTCTGGAGCCCCTTCTGTCTCCTCGTGTGAACACTTCTTTGAAATCTCTTGTTGATTCCTCCCATACATCACGGTTTATTTCTTGTTGTCTCTCCTCCCTTCCTTCCTTAGCCTGATTACCTGGTCCTTGACTGTTGTTTTCCTCCTGATGTGGCTGTACACAGTTTTCGGCACAGATTTGGCTTTCGCTGCTATGTCGTTTTTCATATTGTCGTTGGGCCCTCCCTTCTTATCTGTGCATATTCATTTCTGGCTCTACTACTGCTCCTCCTTATTCCTCCTAGTCCTTTGCTTCTATATTTCTATCCATTTCCCTAGCACACTTGGTTTTGCCTCCCGTGCACCTTTGGGTGAACATGGGCTATCCTGGATTATTTCATTATTCCTGTTACCCCTTGGTACAAAAACCACTCGTCAGCCACCTTGCACACAGTTGCTACATATTCCATCATCTCATCAACTGGGCTTCCCTGCCAGTTTCGTCTGTCCCACAGAACCCCTTCAGGAAGTTCCTCATTCCCGTGTAGTCCACTACTTGTAGTTTGCATCCTTTGTCCTGGCCTTTCCTGCTTCCCCCCTCCACTTGAAGCCACTGTTGTCTGTCGAAGCTTAAAACCACATGATCTCTGGCCCCAAGGGTCTTTCATATGTGATGTCCTCATATCTGCACAACTCAAGGTAATACGAAGTCCCATTCTTTCTGGTTCATCCTCTCCTCTCTCATCTTGTAGAGTCCCTTATATGTTGGTACATGAAGTTTTCCAGTACCACCTCTCATCATCTTAGCCCTCCATGTATCTGGCCCCCATGTGGCTTCCAAGTTCTCCCAAATCGGATCTCCTTGTGGTTAAAGTCACCCATATCAGATCTTTGCCTTGTACCTGCTTGCATGAGCCTTCTGGCCACTGCAGCAAGTGTACAACCATCGCTCTATTGTTCTCGTCATACTCTTGCCATTGGCCTCCTGCGTTCTGGGTGGGTTAAACACCACTGCAATTACCACCTTGGGACCACTCCAGAGCGAAGCGTTCCCACTATGTAACGCTTGCTTCTCTCCCGTTTCTCCTCTCACCAGTTTTCAAAATTCCATCGTGTTTTTGACCAGCAAGTGCCACTCCTCCATCCCCCTGTTCCCTCTGCTTTCCTCAGGATCGGTATCCCTTTGGGAAAGAGGCACTGTTATCAAACCTGTAAGTTTGGGGTTTCGTGAGGCATGATTCTGGTGATGCCTCTTTGACTCTTTCGTACCCCTCCTCCCATTTATTTGTTATTCCATCACGTTTTTTGTACCAAAAACCTTTATTTTCCCTTTTCCAGCACTGTGGTTGGGGGGGGCCTGTGAGGGTGGGAGATCTGGTACTATGTGTTTCTAAGCTGGGTGTTGGGTGGGGGCTGGGGTATGGATTCGGGTTGGGTTGGGATGGTGTATAGTTTGGGGGTTCTGAGGATAGTTTTGTGTTTGCTTTCCTTGCTGCTCTTTCTGCCTGATCTTGTTCCGTGTAACAACCACGTACAGTGTCCGTTTCCGGTAACCACCACACCGTATTTTGCCCTTTTTCCCCCTTTTTCCTCCCGTGGTAACAACCATCACATTTTCTCGTCTCCGTGGTAACAACCACACCCAATGTCTCGTCTCCGGGGGTAACAACCACCCCCCAGTATTCTCGCCCTCCTGGTAACAACCACAGACCTGTCTCGTCTCCGGTAACCCACCACATATGTCTCTCTCAGTGAAACAACCACACACAGTAGTCTCGTCCGTGGTAACATCCCACACATAGTCCCGCCCGTGGTAACAAACCACCACATAGTCCCGTCTCCGGGGAAACAACCACACCCATATTCGGTCTCCGGGTAACACCACACCATAGTCTCGTCCCGTGGAAACAACCAACACAGTTTTCTGTCTCTGGGGTAACAACCACACCCGTATTCTCGTCTCCGTGGTAACAACCACACACTTTAGTCTCGTTTTTGGGCGTAAACCCCACCACGTATGTCTCGTTTTCGTTTTTGAAAACAATTCGATTAAAGTGTTTCCCAGCAGGTTTTTTTTAATAATTCCATCCCGGGGTGGTTCCGTAGACCTGCATAATTTACAAAGATTAAGACCCTTTTTATTATGAATTTTTTTTAACAAAGAAAAAAAAAATTTTTTCACAAAATTTTTTTCGCTCAGCATTAGTAAATAAAATAATCTTGACAAAAAGTTACTATTGTAAAAATTTTATTATCAAGATCAAATATAACAACTTGGGTTAAGTATACGAGTTGCAATCCGAACCATCTCTATTCCCCGCTCCAATCATGGGTTAATTTAAGTTAGGTTTAGCAAAGGGTTTGTCAGGAACAGTGTAAGTGTTTCTTGACCTGACTTAGCCTAATGACCCACACGGGGATTTTTGGGGGGGGGGCCTGGGGGCGGCCCGTCCCCCTTTTTAAAAATTAGGGTTATAATTATAACCATTAAATATATGCTACTATAGCCACAGAAAATACAGGTTTAAAGGGGAAATCTAATTTATTTAGGCGAAAAACGGGTTTTGAGACGCTATAACCTCGCCACCACGGTAACGTGACCATGAGTCGCAGCCCCCAAACCTTGCCATCACAGAACAGTGACCCAATCGGGGTTACAAACCACCACGATAAAGTGACCCAGAGTCAGGGTCACAAAACCACATAAAGATGACCCACGTCAGGGCACAAACACCCCCACGATAAAGGTACGCAGATCGGGGTCACAAACTACCACAAAAGGGTACCCAAGTCAGGGTCACAAACCACCACGATAAAGGGGCCCCAATCAGGGTCACAAACCACCACGATAAAGGTACCCAGAGTCAGGGTCAAAAACCCCACGATAAAGGTACCCATACCGGGGTTCACAAACCCCAAAGGGGACGGGGGGGTGTCTTAAAGTCAAAAATAAAAGAAAAGACATTTCGTGATTTATATCTTTTTTTCCCCGAAACGCTTCTCACACACAGACTTCTTCATCGAAGACAAAATGGCTTTATCGGAGAGCAGAAAGGGAGAAGAAAAAGTTTATTTTATCAGTTCAACAATCAATGCTGAAGAAGTTAAAAGGGATCAGTCCCTCACCTGGAGATTGTTAAAATTGGGTACGCCCCATCTCAAAACTTTTTTAAAGTTGAGGGATTGATCACATCATTTTCATTCTCCACTTTTCTAATGTCTCCATAAAAGCCCCCTTCTGTCGCAATAAGACCTACTTTTTTAGACGAAACGTTTTTTGAATTAAAAATACCTTGCCTTCCAATTTTACTCATCCTTGTCGGAAATTTAAATTTTTTAACATAAAAAATAAGATAATTTTTATTATCCAAAATTACAATTTTTTTCCAAAAATGACTTTCATGGATAAGCCCAATTTTTGCAATCCATTTTCCATACACGAATTTTTATTAAAATTCATGAGGGAACGTTAAGGGGCCCCTGTCAACAGGGTCTGGGGAAAAGGATTAAAAACATGTTTTAAACCGAGAAGGGGAAAAAAATTCAATTCATCGGGTTAAGAACCTTCACAGGCGAAGGCACCTCCGAAGGCCTTTAAAGCAGTTCTTTAAGTGCAAGTTTAAAGTGAAAATGATTATTCATTTTTCGAATTTAAAAACTTGCTGGCAAAATTTGTTTCGTCATTACCAACTTTCTGCTGACTTCTAATTTACTTTGTATTTCATCAATCATCCTCAACTGTAAAAAAAACCATTCGAAGTCCATTACTCACTTTTACAAATCAAACCAATTTGTGCCTCTCCGGGATTCCATTTTTTTTTTTTTTTCTTGTTCCGGCGTTTTATATAAGCCTCTCTTAATTTCGGGCCGCCCCCTATTTGTCCGTATCGAAGCGTTTTATTATCTCCGGGGAATAATACTTTTCTTTTTTTTTTTGTAACATTACTGATAACAAAATGTTTACGCGTGTTTTTTGATTGTGATGAAATAAATTCTACTGAAACAACCTTAAAACTTTTTTGGTATCATTCATAACAGACATGAACTGAACTATAAAGTAAAATAATATTTTTTATGGTATGACGTATTTTTTGCCCAGACGGGGGTTTTTTTTCGTTTTTTATCACTCTTTTAGAAAAATTTTTTTTTTTTTCTTTCTGCGAAGCAACTAATTTTTTGAGCACCCAATAACATCCGTAACGATAGAACAAAAACATAAAAAATAAACAAAAGGGCCCGACACCAAAAGTTAACAGGGAAACATCTGTATCCATATTTATATTTCATATTTCAACTTTACAAGCAAATTTAAGATATTCCTTTAAAAAGTCGGGGATCTTATTTTTATTTAAAAAACTACCTTGACTTATGACACAGTTTTTTTTACTGTCAAACTCTACATTTCCCCAGTAAATGGGCAGTCAAACATATGGGTTTTACCTTTCCTTTATGATTCCAAGAGTTTTTTTTATTCCCCCAAGCCCCCCCTTGGGGCCCAAAATAATTATAACTAATCCTATTATATTTAATACATCTTTTAATTTCAAAAATTGCTTTGAAAGTTCGTATCTACGTTCATTTTATAGATCAATCAACTTCCAAATTTATTTTTTAGTATTTTCCTAAGGCATTTCAAATGATTTACAGACAGTAAAAACAAAAAACAATACCGTATTGGAACATACACAAAAAACCCGCACATAAAAGAAGAAGCTTACGACGACGTTTTTGGTCCGACTTGGACCATTTACAAAGTCCACTAACAGAGGTGGGGCAGGACGGCTAAAATATAGGCGGAAGAGGGGGGAGGTAGTAGTATAGTATTTCAAAAATTGTATATAATACCGACAGGTGAAATGACACATGCACAAAACCCGGCATCCCCCCACCGTATGACGTTTCTGGGGCCATCCAAGCCAGACCAAGGTATACATTCAACTGCGTTTGAGGCTAATTTCCTCAGCTTTATCATTAGGGAGGAATTCAGTAGTGTGAGAAGCCTCGCTGCAGGGTCTCCCGTATACATAAAATGAACGCTAAGTTACTCTTTAGTTTTTAACGCAGTGGGTCATTTTTGAGGGAGGAAAGAAAGGGGTGAAGGGTCAGATTTCCTCTAACAGTGGAAACAGTGAGAAAATGGGCATCTCATTAAATGGCTGGACAATAATATTTTAGTTTAAATAATTGCGGTACGAGGACTTAAAAAAAAATGTCTACCTTCTAACTGAACAAAGAAACATGGCTGACCACAGAAAAAGCCAAGTCAATATGTTTACATCCCTTTACGGAATATGCTTTCATAGTTGATAGACAATACCATAAATAAACCATTTATTAAGGCCCCAAATTCCTTTGATCGACGATAATAAATATATTAATAATACATTATGGGGCATCTACATTCAATGGGCCTTTTAGTAAGAACTGAAAAATTACCATGCTTCAAAAGAAAGTGATATTTATATTACTCAATTTCTGTTCGTGACAATTTTTTCTAATCCTTTTCATGTTTATCACGATAAAATGTTTTCTACTAGAATATTGGAAGAGAGATGTCTTTGAATTTAACAGCAGATTCTGTAGTCATCACTGGGCAACGATAAGTGCAATTATCTACCAAGAGCCCCCCAAAAAATCCTTAAAGCCAACTTCAGGACTGACAATGGCTGGAAGTGAATACGGCAAGCACACTGATCAGATGATATAGTTAATAAGAGACTTAGGCTTGAAAGAAGAGGGTGTGACTTTGTAAAGGTCCAAGTCGACAGAAACGTCCGTCGTAATCTCCGTCTATCTCTTCTATTTACGGGTTATTTGTGTAATCGTTCCAGTCACGGTAATTGTGGCCTTTTTTGTTTATTTATGGTGATTTTGTTTATCAAGTTAACAAGTAGTGTTACCAACATTTACCCTTTTAAGAAAACGCTTGCCAGTAAAGAAGAACCAGCCAAACCATGATTCTGCCTAAGATAAAGAACTAATTTCATAAGCAATTGGTTGATCCAAAAAAGCACTACCATTTCAAAAGCCAAATGCTTAGTGTGAAATTAACAAAGGAGTGCAATATTTGGTATTGTACAAACGCAAAAAGACTCTATAAAACGAATCAAATTCGACACAGAGGCTGCTTCATAACACAACTCTATATAATAATAAATACAAGTACAATTACTTGTAGAAATATGGGTTACACATTTCTGTGTCACAAAAAGTGTGGGTATCCAGTACAGCTGATACTGATGTTAAAGCTATTTGCTACAAAGGTTCTAAAGATGGGTACAATCTGTAAAACTACTGATCAGCAAATCCGTAATTTATCACCAGAACAAAACGTTTTATTTTTTTTATTAACTAAATCGGCAAATCCCACCAAGCAGGGTGGCACAAAAAGAAAAACTTCCCTCATCATTCACTCCATCACTGTCTAGCCATAGGCATGCTACAACTACAGTATAAAACTGTAACATTAAACACCGCTTCCTTCAAGTGTGTAGCTCTGTACTTCCCATTCTTCCAAGAATCAAGTCCGGCCTGCCGTTTCCTTGACTACTTAATAGAATATTACCTTGCATACACTGGAGTCAACAGCACGTACAAGACCTAAAAAACATTTGCCTCTATTTGCTCCTAACACGCTTATGTACGCAACGCTTGCTGAACTCCAAGACCCCTCGCACACAAGACTCTTACCACCTTTCCCTCCAACCTTATCCTAAGCCGAACCCTTACCCCGCCTTCCGCCTCACTCAGGATTTATAACACTCTCAAAGTCAATTTCTATTTCGTTTGCCGATCATCTCTATATGTCCGAACCACACCTCAACAAACCCCTCCTCAGGCCCCTCTGGATAATAGTTTTTTTGGGGGGGGGGGGGTATTCGCTCCTCCTCCTAATTCCAAACTACGCATTTCTCTACATTATATCACACAAATATTGCCCCTCTAGGCCATGAACATCACCACTGTCCTCTCACCTTCTCCTTGTTGCAACATTCAACACATCCATGCTTCCACACCTATATAAGAGCGATTGGTATAACTATAATCTGCATACATTCCCCTCTTGCTTCAAGGATAAAGTTCCTTTGGTCTCTCACAGACTTCTCAGTGCACAATTCACGGTAGCCTTTCCCCTCGTCAATTCTATGGTTCACCTCATCTTTCAAGACTCATCTGCTGACATCCACATCCCAATATCTGAATACATTCACCTCCTCCATACCTCTCTCCCTCCAATCTGGATACCAGATCTTCATTACCTAAATTTTTTTCTCCTCATCACTTACTCTTTCCTATATTCACTTTTATTTCCTTATTTTACATACCCACCAAACTCAACATCCAACCAACTTTCTCTTCAGAATCTCCCAAAAGCACAGTTTCATATCAAAGAGTATTTGTGACAACTCCTACTTCTCTTGCCATTACCATACCCGAGCATTCACTTTTCTTACAACTCCATCTATTACATATATTGAACAACCATGGTTACAACACACATCCCCTATCTAAAGGCCTACCTTTTACTGGAAATAATCTCCCCCTCTCGCCTACATCCTCTAACCTGAGCCCCTATCCACGTTAAAGACTTCTTCACTGCCTTCAATAACCTACTCCTATTCCATACATTTTTGCAACATCTGTCACTTTGCCCCCGTATCCACCTATCATTTCGCCTTTTCCAAATCCATAAATGCCACAAAAACCTCTTTACCCATATCTAAATACTGTTTCACACCTAAATATTTCACTGTAAACCACTTGTCTACACACCATCCTACCCTGTCCTAAAGCCTCCTTGTTTCATTTCAGCTATTCCTGTCTCCGTCTTTAACTCTTAATTCTTTCAAAATAACTCACCATACACCATTAACCAGGTATACTCAACAGACTTATTAACCTTATAATTGTGTTACATTCTCTTTTGTCCCCTTTGCCTTTATTCACAGGAACTATGTATGGGACCTCTCTGCAAATTCCCAAGGCACCTAACCCTCGATCGCATGACATTATATAAAAACACTATACTCACTTCTCCAAAACTATATCCCACCTGTTTTTAACATTTTTAATTTTATCCGTTCAACCCTAGCTGCTTTAACCCCCCCCCCCTTTCATTCTACACAGTGCCCACCACTTCCCCCACACTTTCACCTGATTCCTTCCTCACATCCAGCGAAAAGAATATTTCCTCTTTGCCCTATACACGAAATCACACCTCTCATCTTCATCAACGTTTAACAATTCCTCATAATATTCTATCCATCTCCTGATACCTCTAAGCTCCGTTTAATAACTCTCCTCTCCTATTTTTAACTAACGAAATTTCATATCGTTCCTCGGCTTTCCTCAACTATATTAATCTCACTCCAAAACTTTTCTTAACCCCCCCCCCTTCTTTGCACCACTTCTACTTTTCTAAGAACCTCCCATATGCCAATTTTTTCTCTTCATACTATTCTCCTTTACTACTTCATCATTTCACCAATCGCTCTTCTTTCCTCCCAGCACCCACTTTCCTGTAACAACAACCTTTCTGCTTGCAAGTTTTAAACACCTTTCTACCAACAAGTCATGCAAACAAGAATGCATGCACGACGAACTTTTTATCAAAACAGCAGATGAATAAATTCCCTGTCAACAACGTGCGAGTCTCTTGATCCAACCCTGTATGGATTTCAGGCTAATTGATCAACTCCTGATGGAAGATATGTCAAACATCCAATACCCTGAATATTTGCAGCTCAATGCAGCCTGCATCAACTGTTCTATGCATAAAAATAGTTTCTACTCGTTGCTCAGCTCCATTATGCAAATGTCAAGTGACTTGGATCCAGTCCAATGTGTAAAATAATTCCCTTGGACGATAAACATCTGCAGAAATTAATCATTTCATTGTAAGCAAACTATAAAACAACATATTAAATTGTCAAACCCACGTACTCTGTTCATTTGTAAGGAATATAATGCTATTTTGCAACCATTCGCAAACCATATAGAGATATCATTTTCTCACTTACTGCAGGGTTAGAGAAGTCTACCATTATTATTTATACACTCAAATTAACTATTACGTAAGAATAGAGAGAAACGCACATAACATTTCATGGACTAAGATGGATTTTCCGAAAGAATTTAACATAAATTTTCCTTCTCTATTATTTTCTGAATACCTATATATACACGAGTTAAGCTTATTGTCCTAAGTAACTCAATATCATTATGACGGCAAACTATTCATTTTGTAACTGTAAAGCTAGTGTTGTTAACATTTATGCCTAACTAAACAGGTTTGCTTTGATTCATAGATAGGGAGGTGGAACAAGAGCAGATGCAGCCCTGCCAGAAGACCGCCCTGTTAAGATTCATCAGTGTACATCTGTGATATCTTCTTATAAATAGGTAAGCCAAAATATATCATAAGCTCTGGCTTTGCAACTGAAATAAGTAATTATGAACTAGTGATAAACTTCTTGGAAGTGGACGGGTAAAATGCTCGTCCCAGAGAAGATGCAATTCATGCAGAAGATAAAATTTAATATAATTGCATGGTTATTCACAGGTCCGTAAGATCTGTGTTTATTTATTTTCTAGACGATTTAGTAAGGTTAATATGACAGTGTCCCGGTTCCTTTCTCAATATTTTGTTAGTACTTACAATTTTAATTAACTTATTTTATTACTGATACGTAGGTGAATACAAAAACCCTTATCTTGGCAGTGTTAGGAATTAAGAATGTTTCTAAGGTTTTCGTTTTGCATTTAGCTTCAAAGAACGGAGGATTTTTCTCAGCTAACATGTAACATGACACAGCACAATGAATTTTGCAAGTCTTTATCCATCTCATCAGAATTGTTGGCGTAGAGAGTGCAATTGTCATAGCCATAGCAGGTCCTGAATGGTATGATGTTATTGTAAGCGATCCTACCTCGATACCTTGAGGTATGATAGATCGTAATATATCTTGAAACCTTTTTCAAATTGCTCCTTGTGCCATGGATATCTCCTCAGAGCGAGCTTTAAGCATGAGAATGAGTGGGAAGTTTTGGGTGATTTCACAGACATAAACCCATGGTTGACTTTCAATCTCGGTCTTGCGGTAACTATTGGTATTTTAGTTAATCTGACCTAGAGTCCTTCCTGACAACATTGTCTTAATGTCTTTCCGAGATGGTAGTAGGATGACTCTGAGAAATTCTTTGCCTTGAAGTGGAGCTTCACTATCGTACCGTCGCAATGACACAATAAATTAAAGGATCTAATGTAGACTATGTACATCACCCTCACTAATCTTATATTATTGCACCATACATTCATTATGTCAATAGTAAATACCGACCATAAGGACTGAGCCACACCTTATTGGCTTGATCTATTCCAACAGTGGGCCCTGCAAACATCTCATGTCTTCAACTAATTGACTCGCTCACTCCTTCCACTGTCTCTGAAAAACCTGCTGCGAAGGCAAACAACCCTCTTCAATAAAATACCCAGGTGTTTACACATGTCCTTATTCATCAGCAAGAAGGGAGTTTTAACTTGTATACAGTAACCAGCTCTGAGAGCATTTCCCATTACTGCATTTTCCTATTTAACTGTAGTGGTGGTGATGCGTACGTCAACAACCAGATTATTGACAAAAATACAAATAGGTGGGGTGTCTTGACGTTTTGCATTTTGATAATACATGATGATCTACTCGATTATATTAATATATGAAATTTCATTAAAAAAGAAACTCATTTCTAAGTCCCTGATTTATATGATCATGATGTCATCACCACATCTAAACAGCTGTATGCAGAGGTGATGCAGGCAGTGAGCATTTAAGATAGGAACTTTTTGGACAGCAAATTCCTACATTGGGCATCCTCCATACAAGCTACAACATTAGCTCCTAGAGTTTGCATCGTTCAGATCCTCACTTAATGAATAGGTGCCTTAATTCGTTAGGAAAGAAAAGCTAATATCAACTATTTACCAAAAGATCCGAGAGTATTATAATAACCAGAAATCCCCATAGAGAGTTATGTTTTTATTATGGTGGTGTCTAGCCATGAAGTGTTTAAGCCTTTTGTGATTTACTATGTGGTGGTTTGACGTTTGGGGGGGGTGTATTATTTCAGCGTGACGTGGTAGATGTGTAGTGGTTTGTGTAGTGTTTTAGCGTGAGGTGGTCTGTAGATGTTTTAGTGTGTGGGAGTGTTGATATGTATGTACTAGCACGTTGTGGTTGACAGTTAGTGTTTTAGTGGATGGAATTTTACGTGTAGAGTGTTTAGTGGGCAGACTGTTAGAACGTGTTAGCGAGGTGGTTGTTTGACGCCTAGTATTTCTGCGTAAATGGTTCTGACGTTTAGTGTTTTTTGCGTGATATTAGTTTTGAACTTGTAGTGTTTAGCGGGTGATTTAACGTGCAGTGTTTTAGCGTGTGGTGGCTTAACGTGTAAGCGTTGTAGCGTAAGGTGGTTTTGATGTGTAGTGTTTAAACGCATGTGCATTTTTTTACGTGCTTTTAGGTGTAATGGTTTGATCGCATGGATTTTAGCATGTAAACTGATGATGTGTAATAATTTCATTCAAGCGTGCGTGTCTGTACGTTTGGTGTACAATTGTTTTCGGGCGTAACTTTGGGTGAGTGAGAGGCCATAGTCTTAGTGTGTTATATTCAGAGTACAGATCACCAACTTACAAGCCTCAAAGTTACACACACATGTTCCACTTATACATCTTAAACAATGGTCCCACTTAAGGAAGCAAAATGAAGTTTCACAGGTGCGAGGCAGGTATGAGACACATGGTGAATCATAACATCTGTAGTAGCAGAGGGAGTGTTTTTGATTGAGTTGGCAAATCTACTGTACAGAGTAATAAACTGCCCTGATGTGTTCAGCGTTGACGTTTTCGGCCGAGTGAAGTACACCAGCGCGAGATGTTTCTGCGTGATATGTTTCATGTTTTAGAGTGCGATGTTTTCAAAGTGTTAGTGAGAGGTTTTCCGTGGACCAATGTTTCATTTTGATGTTTCGTAGTCGTATTATTGATGAAGTGATTGATGTTTTCAGCAGGTGAGGTTTTGGTGTGATGTTTCAGCGTGTGAGGGCTCACGGTGATGTTTCAGCGTGTGAACATTTCAGTTTGTGCGATGTTTACGAGTTGAATATTCCGGTGTCCCTGATGCTTCAGGCGTGTGATATATCGCCAAGTTATGTTCTAGCGTGTGATGTTTTCAGGAATGTGATGATTCAGTAATGTGATGCGTCTGGGTGTGATGTTTTTAAACGTGTGTTTCAATCGTTCCTGGTAGTGACACACTAACTTGGCATCTATTTGGACGGCCACGCCGTCCTCCTGTATTTCCCTTCATAGATCAAAATGCGTTTAGTTTTCACCACGCACAGCCATCGTAGTGTAAAAGAAGATGCTACTCGATGTCTCTCATATCCGACCTATCATTACTTTAACAAACGTATGGTTACTATACTTGAGAACATATAAAAATGTTATCAGATAAAACATACGGATGATCAACTGGCTTCCCCAGCTTCAAAAAAGTATCTTATAAGCATGATTAAGAGGCACGGATGCCATTATTTATAGAATGAAGGGTAAATGTAATATAATTAATAAATAGTTTACAAGATAAAGAGAGATAACTATTATTAGGCACTGAAAAATAAAAAAAAGGACGGTAACAAGTAGTAACAATGAGTAAAAATTAATTAAAACCTTAAAACAAGGCTTCGGAGAGATCATATATGGAGAACAACTTCTTTATTGTCTATTCTGAATTTTGTATCATGTAGGATGAAGTAAAGCGGTAGATGAGATCATCCAGGTCTTCAGAAAGCCTTTCATAAGCTTCCTCATCAAGAGTCGTACAGAAATAAAGACACCTGGTACAGATGGTTGTACTAATATGACATGAAATTTATTATCTGGGTGCAAACAATGGGGTTGTAGGGGGTATTAATTTGACCGCCATGGTTACCACAAGAGAACAATACAAAATTCCCCCGACATTTCCCCTAACAAAATAAAAAATTCTCCATGACAATATTTTACCACTTTCGCGACCTTCAACCTGTCCTCACAGGCCGTCCATTCCTCCCACACCATTTCTTTACGTATCTATATTACATACAGCAGACTAGGCTTGTCAATATTAAATAAATATATATAAAATTCATTAACTCAAATTAAAGTGGACATTACAATTTACATTATTATTTCATGTCACCTTGTGATCATTAAACAAAATTTTGAAAGAGCATGATAGTGTTAGTACTTTTAGGAATTATAAAAAAAACTATAAAAATATTATTTGAACAAACAGAAATACTGCATCATCACTACTGGTTAAAGAGATTACTGAAGGACTGTAATTATCTTATTTATAAAACTTATAACACAGCAATAAAGGAACAGTAAAAAAATACAGCTTCAGCAGAAACATGAAAACTACAAAGTGTTCAAGAGTTATGAATGCTGTAATCAGTTTGTTTTAATTTTCTTTTCTGCATTTTTTTTTTTTGGCTTCCTCTGCAGGTTTTCTTTTCTATCTGGCTTTACCTTCGTCATTTGGATCCATTTGTGCTTATTTTCTGCAAAATTATTGAGGTTTATCATATTTTTCTAGCACCTGGGACAATTCATTTTCTGTTTCTATGCCTTTCTCAATTATTCTACTAAAATAATGCACTAATCAACCTGAAGTCCCAGGGAAGGATGGCAAGGAAAGGGGATTCTAACAAGCAAAATCTTAAGATTCTTAATTAAGTAGTCAAATTACGAATTATTCATTTGGCTGTTTATTTAACACACAAAATCAGATTTCCCCGACAAATTTCAAAAATTTGCAAATTCCCTGAGAAAATTCTAACTTTCCTACAATTGCATGATTTCGAAAAATGAATCATTCTCCCTGACTTTCCCCATGACGCTTGACAACCATGACAGAAGATTATTTTATGAAGTAAATGCTTTGGGTGCTTTTAAAAAGTGATTGAAGAGATACATCCTTGATACAGTGTACTCACCTATTTGTGGTTGCAGGGGTCGAGTCCTAGCTCCTGGCCCCGCCTAGTGTGTGTGTGTGTGTGTGTGTGTACTCACCTATTTGTGGTTGCAGGGGTCGAGTCCTAGCTCCTGGCCCCCGCTCTTCACCGGCTGCTACTAGACCCTCTCTCTCCCCGCTCCATGAGCTTTATCAAACCTCGTCTTAAAACTGTGTATGGTTCCTGCCTCCACTACGTCACTTTCTAGGCTATTCCACTGCCTTACAACTCTATGACTGAAGAAATACTTCCTACTATCTCTCTGACTCATTTGTGTCTTCAACTTCCAATTGTGGCCTCTTGTTTCTGTGTCCCCTCCCTGGAACATCCTGTCCTTGTCCACCTTGTCTATTCCACGCAGTATTTTATATGTCGTTATCATGTCTCCCCTGACCCTCTGTCCTCCAGTGTCGTCAGGCCGATTTCCCTTAATCTTTCTTCATAGGACATTCCCTTAGCTCTGGAACTAACCTTGTTGCAAACCTTTGTACTTTCTCTAGTTTCTTGACGTGCTTTATCAAGTGCGGTTCCAAACAGGTGCTGCATACTCCAGTATGGGCCTGACATACACGGTGTACAGTGTCTTGATATGATTCCTTACTAAGGTGTCGGAATGCTGTTCTCAGGTTTGCCAGGCGCCCATATGCTGCAGCAGTTATCTGATTGATGTGTGCTTCCGGAGACATGCTCGGTGTTATACTCACCCCAAGATCTTTCTCCTTGAGTGAGGTTTGCAGTCTTTGGCCACCTAGCCTATACTCTGTCTGTTGGTCTTCTGTGCCTTCCCCTATCTTCATGACTTTGCATTTGGCAGGATTAAATTCGAGAAGCCATTTGCTGGACCAGGTGTCCAGTCTGTCCAGGTCTCTTTGAAGTCCTGCCTGGTCCTCATCAGATTTAATTCTCCTCATTAACTTCACATCATCTGCAAACAGGGACACTTCTGAGTCTAACCCTTCCGTCATGTCGTTCACATATACCAAAAATAGCACTGGTCCTAGGACCGACCCCTGTGGGACCCCGCTCGTCACAGGTGCCCACTGTGATACATCATTACGTACCATGACTCGTTGTTGCCTCCCTGTCAGGTATTCTCTGATCCATTGCAGTGCTCTTCCTGTTATATGCGCCTGATGCTCTAGCTTCTGCACTAATCTCTTGTGAGGAACTGTGTCAAAGGCCTTCTTGCAGTCCAAGAAGATGCAATCAACCCACCCGTCTCTCTCTTGTCTTACTTCTGTTATTTTTATCGTAAAACTCCAGAAGGTTTGTGACACAGGATTTGCCTTCCGTGAATCCGTGCTGGTTGGCATTTATACTCTGTTCCGTTCCAGGTGCTCCACACCTCTCCTCCTGATAATCTTCTCCATAATTTTGCATACTATACACGTCAATGACACAGGTCTATAGTTTAGTGCCTTTTCTGTCTCCTTTTTTGAAAATGGGAACTACATTTGCCGTCTTCCATACTCAGGTAGTTGCCCAGTTTCCAGGGATGGTGTTGAAGATTGTGGTAAGTGGTAAGCACAACATATCTGCTCCCTCTCTAAGGACCCATGGAGAGATGTTTGTCTGGTCCCATGCCTTTGAGGTATCGATGTCCCTTAGCAGTTTCTTCACCTCCTCCTCATCTGTATGTATGTCGTCCAACATTTTGTTGGTGTATTCCTTGTTGGTGTCCCATCTGGTCTGTCCCCCCAGAGTCCTTCCTGTCTTACTGTAATACTTCCTTAAATCTCGTGTTGAGCTCCTCACATACCTCTTGATCGTTTCTTGTGAGTTCTCTACCTTCTTTCCTCAGCCTTATCACCTGGTCCTTGACTGTTGTCTTCCTCCTAATGTGGCTATACAGCAGTTTCGGGTCAGATTTGACTTCGATGCTATGTCGTTTTCATACTGTCGCTGGGCCTCCCTCCTTATCTGCGCATACTCGTTTCTGGCTCTTCTACTAATCTCCTTGTTTTCCTGGGTCCTATGCCTCCTGTACCTTTTCCATTCTCTGTTGCACTTAGTTTTTTGCCTCCCTACACCTTCGGGTAAACCAAGGACTCGTTTTGGTCTTCCTATTTATTTCTGTTTCCCTTGGGAACAAACTTTCCTCTGCCTCCTTGCACTTTGTTGCCACATATTCCATCATCTCGTTTACTGATTTTCCTACCATTTCTCTGTCCCACTGAACCTCCTGCAGGAAGTTTCTCATACCTGTATAGTCCCCCTTTTATAGTTTGGCCTGTCCCCTTCAGTTCCTGTTACCTTCTCCACTTGTAACTCTACTATATAGTGTGTGTGTGTGTGTGTGTGTGTGTGTGGTTAGATGTGTCCTCCGGGGCCACGAGGCTCTCCCCTTCCTTGATAACCTACATTGTTTATGGTGTTTTCCTCAGTGCTTTGACGTGTGATAATTAGATGAGTCTTACTTAACGTCTGATATTTTGACTTGTGATATTTATACAAGAGGTTTAGGCGTATTTTTTATTTTTTTATTTTTTTTTATGGTGAAAAATATCTGAAACTATATCTGGTTAAGTCCCCTTTTGACATGCGCCACTTTGACTTGTGTAAATTTGTCCGGGTTCATCTGGTTTTTGCACCATTTTCACTAGGTCACCTGGACTTGTGCCATTTGACCTATGTCATATGGATTTTGTGCACTTTGATTGTGAAAAATGGACTTGCGTCATTTTGGGTTTGTAATATTTTGTGTTTTCTGAAAAAATTAATTATAAGTTAGGAGAGTGGGGTTTGTTCATGCGGTGCTGCATTTAAAACCCTTCTAAAATTTAAATAGGTTTCGGGTTTTTCCCAAACACTGTAGGGATGAGACCCCCTTATAAAAAAATGTAGTTAAGAAAGGGACATTTAAATAAGATTTCCTTACCTCGTAATGCTGTGCGGGGGTTTTTTAATTTGGTGCATGAAATATAATCCCAAAAGAATTTTTAAAAAGAATGCGATAAATTTATTTTCGATTAAAAAGAAATAAAATAAAAATTTTTAGAAAGAGGAGAGAGAGGGGGAAGAGAGGAGAGAGGGGGAGAGAGGGGAGAGAGAGAGAGGGGAAGAGAGAGAGAAAGAGAGAGAGAAAGGCCCCTTAATCCCCAATTTTTATTAAAGTTTCTGATGAAAAATTAAATACGAAAAAATAATAAAAACGATGTTCACTTAACTTTTTAAATTTTTTACTTTTGTTTAAGAAAATGGCTAGTCCTCTCTCTCCAGTAGCATTAATTTTTATTAAAACCCCTTTTCCCCACATCCCACTTTCATTCTAACCCCCACATTTTGATTTTAATACTGCAAACCAAGCTTTAGCAGTAGTTCTCTCTTTTTACACTTATTCTCTTTTACTCCCCCCAGTGGGGGCTTCCCGCTTTTTTTAACATTTTTCCCTCAGACCCTACTATATCCTCCCTCTTCTGTTAATCACCAGGGTATATTGAAAAAACTCTTTTTTTCCTCTCTTTAGAAATTTGGGCACGGGAATGGGTTACAAACCCATTGCGCCGACTTTTTAAAGTCGTCTTTTGCAATTGTATAACTTATTGGGGAAAAAGGATTTTAAAAATGTGTCGTTATGGAATTTTTAAAGGAAACGCTGGAGGCCAAGAAAATAAATAGAAATACAGAAGAAAACTCAGATGAATGGTTTTTTTTATCACCATATTTTCATTACATGTAGTGTATAGGGGGCGTAAAAAAGCAACTGTAAAAATTTTCCTGTTAATTATTATGAAAAAAATTGTCAAACAAAAAACAGCCTAAAAAATACTCCGAATATTCCCTTTTGGTTTTGGTTGCATCAGTGTTGCAAATCTGAAGGGCCCCTCCAAAGGGGCACTGTAAAGTTTTTAAATAAAATTAATACTTATTTTTTAAATAAAATGGACAAAAAGTCACCTACAAAGTAAATTATGAAATGGAACTTTTTTCTAAGTAGGATCATAGTAGAAAACGAACAAAGAGGAATTCTCAATTCATCGGGTCGGGAAATCTTTAAAGAAAATATGCTAACAACCCTTTCAAAGATAATTAAATATTGACCGGGGGGGAAAAAAGGGTCTGAGGGGTAAACATCACCAAATTTAACATAAACCCAAAGGAGCATAAAAACTTCATAACTTCGGCCGGGTTTAAGAACTTTTGGTCTCAGAAAAACGTTCAAGAATCTGAACAAAGAATCATTAGAGCTATTCCCTTACAAAATAAGCACCACTTCGAGCACCCTTTCCTAATTAAGTATGATGGACTAAAGGGGAAATGAATCCCAACGAAAAGTGGACGAGGGGAAAAACTTTATGATTAAATACAATTTATTCTCATCTGTCTGAAATACGAGGACCCTTTAAAGGGGCATTGTCTGAAAAACGAGGCCCCTACTGGGCAACTGCCTGAAAAACGGGACACACATGAAAAACTTAAAACACAGGGGGTACAGGAAATATTTTTTTCCCGGGCCCTTTTGGGTATCAAAAGGGATAGGCACACTTTTGGGAAATGAAAGTGGTTTAAGTAAACGCCTACACCATTTCATTAATAGCTATGACACGGCTTTTAAAAAGGGTAGAAAACGTATGGGAGGTCGATGAAGCTTTAAAACGCCCGAGCCCGTAATCGACTCCAGCATAAATAAATAAGATACAAACACACAAAACACACACCACACTAGAGGAGTGGTAAAATAAAAGGGGAAAGCGCTTTCAGTGGATAAGAAATAATTAACAAAAAAAGAAAATGGTTTTAAAAACAGGGAGGGGGGCATCGGAAAGGCAAGTGGGGGTTTCCCCCAAGGGGCAGTATTGGACCAATACTGTTTTTTGTTTTATGTAAATGACATGGAAAAAAGGAAATCAAGGAAAAAGTGTCCCTGTATGCAGATGATGTGAAAAATTTAAAAAGGGGAATTTCAAAAAAGGGGGAAAAACCCGGGAAAAAATTAAACAAAATCTGGACAAAAGCAAAGTTAGAAAAATCCCGGGGGAAAAACAAAGTGACCCGGGAAAAAGTGTACAAGTTCGGGGTACAAGGCTACACTCCTTCCTGAAAAAGGCCCTTGAATTAAATATATTTTGCGACGTTTCACCTTTTGCACACATCAACCGAATAACAGCTACAACAAACGCAACCTATCATATTTAAGGGTAACTTTCGGAAATCTCAACACTGAGGCATTCCAACCCAATATACTGCATGTGTCAGGGCCCCTCGTGGAGTATGCTGTGCCAGTATGAAATGCATACCTGATAAAACATGTAAGGAAACGGAAAAATTGCAAAAATGTAAAACGAAACTAGTCCCAGAGCTGAGGGGATTAGGCTATTAGGAGAGGCTAACGGAACTCAACCTGTTGACAATACAGAATAGAAGGTCCAGAGGTGGGCATGATTATAACGTACAAAATACCAAGAGGAACTGACAGAGTGGATATGACGAGCCTGTTTGAGAGGCGGGCCTCAGGTATAAGAGGGCACAGCGAGATGAATCACAAGGATGCTATAAACACTCCTTTAGCATTAGAGTGGTTAGGAAACGAAATGACCTAGATAGTGAAGTGGTAGAGACGGGATCCATACACAGTTTTAAGAATAGAAATGAAAGGCTCACGCAGTGAGCCTAGTAGCAGCCAGCGAAGAGGCGGGCCAGGACCTGAGACTCAACCCCTTCAACTACAATTAGGTGGTACACAAACACACTCGCCTCATCAGTGCACCTGACCTCACAAGTAATCTTGACTCATTACCCACCCGCTGCCAAGATGCATTCCTTCCTCTTGTATCACTAACACCATGACTCTTACACTCAGCAGCTTGCTAGTTCTATAATACTCGCACTCTCTTGTGACATATGTTATGCTCGTGCTAATTAGAGAACACAACACTATTCTCTCTCATTTTGCCCTCCACAGTGACTGTAATAAACTACCACATTTTGTCTTCTATGACATCTCTGATCTCCAGTCGTGCAAAACAGAATCGGACTTACCTTCTAAACAATGATATTCTTTCATCAACTTGTGGTGGTATAATATACATTTTTTCAGAGTTGATCAATAATGAGTCGGTAAATTTTGCCGTTATTGTAGCCTATTTTGTGAAGCAGCACTGAGCTAATTTTACACCTGGGTTAGGTCCAACCTGTGGGAGGTTGTTACCGCCAGTCTTGACACTAGGATCTCAGGTCTTCTCACCCTCACAAGCGAATCCTTCTTGTGGGAGGTATTTATTGCAAGGTAAGGTTTCGTGCTTACCCGACGAATGATCAAGCCTCCACCACTCCTTGCCCTGAATGATCCACACGGTTTTAGCTCTTCATAAAGCTGCAGTTAGTTTGATATAAAACGAATTCCATATCTTGATCCGACATGCTTGCACATGGCCAATTTCCATGGTAAACCATGTCTGAGTGTTGCTTGCCTGATGCCACTAACTCATGTCATGGAGAACAAGAGTGTAAAACATCTATACTTCTATAACAATCCTGCCTAGGTTAATATTAATAGCCACGTTTCATCAGAAATGTAAACATTTAATTTTATTTGCTCAGCACCAGCTTCTATGCAAAACATACACTGTTAAACACTTTCTCAGGAAACAAGAAAAACTGATCCGAAAACAAAAGTACTCCAGATGTATAGAGAAAGGGTGAGAAACTTAATTATCATATACATATTTTGTCACTACGAAAACCCAAAAGATTTATGAAAAAATAAACAAATACTGCAGTAGGAAAAAAATAAAAAAAAATTTCTAAGCAATATTGTGAGGTATAAAACATATATATATATACTACTTAATTCGCAAATGGGTGAAATTATTTACAAACATTACCTCTCATTCCACGGAAGGATTTGAACCTATACACTCTGCATCAAAGTAAGTGTACTTAAGCACTAAACCAGATCCTAGATAAGTATGGGCGTCTAGCCAAACTAGACGGTCACTCCTATCCCCCGGGGGACGCCAGGCCAGTGATAAGTCATTTCATCAAATCCGCTACATGAAAGTGAATTTTCGAAAAAGGATTTTGAAATGCTTAGCAATTCTCGAACTGTTATGCATTTCAGAATATCTTTGGGAAGTTTACTGCATGTGGCAGGATTTGGTTAAATTAACTTATTACTCCTGGTGTACCGGGGTAATGGGAGTTGAACCATCTAGTTCGGCTAGGCACCCCATACCTCTTCAACGGGGGCTTTCCCTTGGGGGTGGTGAAGAGGCTCTTGGTCTGAGGAATTAGACCTGTCCCGGGCTTCTTCCTCAGACCGAACCTAATTACCCCCCATTCTCCCCTCCCCTATCCCATCCTCCCTTTTTCCATTCCTCCTCCTCCTCCCTTTTTCCCCTTTCCCCTTTTTGGGGCCCTTTTGGGGTTTCTCCAGGCCACTAGTTCCTAGGTAGGGAAAGGACACCGGGGTCCATCCTATTCCGTTGAGTTTCTTGGCGTGGGGTAGTTTGCCGTGGAATCTGGATCGCCGGGGATTCCCGATCCCTCTCCGTACCCCGGGTAGCTTTGGGTGTCTTTCGGGCGACGAGTGTATTTTGGGAACCCCCTTAAATTCTGGGGGTGGGGGGCCAAAAGGATATTTTTTTGGCGGAAATTCCGCCGCCCTCTTTTTGCCCCAACCGAGGTGCTCGGCAGATGTGAGGTTGCTACCCCCGGTTTGCTGGTTTACGGGCATGAAGGGTAGGGTAGGCAGGGTTCCTGCGCATCCGCTACTAGCTTGGGAGGTCCCTTGGGCGCGGGGGAGATTTCCCGCCCTTTCATTCCTCCGGGGAACTTTTCCCTCCCCCCCCCCCCCTTTTTTTTTTTCTTTTTTTATTTTTTTTTTTTTTCTTTTTCCCTTTTTTTTTTTTAAAAAAACAAAAAGAAAAGGGGTAACCAAACCCAGGGAAAAACCCAATCCATGAACCCACTCCCCCCCACCCCTTCGTACCCCCCATTCTGACCCTCCCCTTGTGTTTAACCACTTTTGGGGAAAACTCCTGATGCCCCTGTACCTCTTCTGGTGCTTTTTCCCCTCACCCGCTTCAGGTACCGGGGCTTCGACTGACTCCTTTGATTTGTTGAACCTGCCTCCTTTGACTTTTTCCCGGCTTTTTCCCTCTACGGTACGGAAATTTTCGAATCGCCCGCCCATTTACGCTGGACCAACTCCGGCCTCTCCAAAACCCAAGTCAATCTTTGACCCTTTCGTTACCTTCCCATTTACTGGAAAAGACCAAAACGTCAAGCACTCCCTCCCCACGCCAGTTTCGGCCCACACAATGGCAAAAATTCTTTACTTAAGCCCGCTTCTTTCTGCCTACCTTTCGCCATATATTGGGCAAGCGCTCCTGCGCAGTTGGAAGATATTTCATTTCATGCTCTCAAGAGGGGTACGCACTCTCACTGCCCAAATGCTACCCAAGCTCTTTTCTTTTTCCTTTAAAATATCGAAAAATCCCTTCCTATTGAAAAAAATTTTTCTCTAAATTTTCTTGTAGTGGACTGTTTTTGCCCCATACCATAGCCCCAACAAAATTTCCAGTATGTGGCAATGACTTCGAACACGGGAAACTCCGATCTCCCAACCCTCAAGTAACACTTATGTCCTTCCTGCCCGGGGGCGGAGACGTTACCCTTGCAAGGGGCTCGTTTAACTTTTGACAGCCGAGAACTCCCTCCTCTGAATATGTCGCGGGACATCGGTTACAAGTTCAAAAGGGTGAACCCTACACCGCAACAATGCAGAAATTGCTGGCGTTTTGGTACCGCGAAATATTGCAGACTATGGCCGAATACCCAGTCTGTGGGCCGACGACCTTCTAATACATCTTGCAGTCAATCCCACTTGCCTTAATTGAAGAACTCCCCCTTCATCTCTGGGCCTTTGCCAGGTTATTTTAAATAACGTGAAATCCTTTTTCCTCAAAGAGGCAGAAGGTCCCCCTTATGCTATGGCAGTTACTCATCTCCGCCTCAAAGGGGAATTTCCCCCCGTGTTCTTATTCTCGGTTTCAAAACACCCCCCCTTTCTGGGGTCCCATTTTCTGCACCTCCCTTTTTGTTACCCCTCCCATGCCCACCCAGCATCAAACCCTTTTTGCTGTCCTTGGCTTTTACGTCCCGACAAAAAAACTCAGTCTTTTTCCACATCGCGTCCTTCCCTCACAAGCCCCAGTATCGCAAACCCTGACACCTAAAACCAATCGCCCCCTCTTCTCAGAAGTCCAAAAATCTACATTGCTAAAATTTTTCTTTGCCCTTCCCTTTCCCTTTTCTTCCACCCCACCTTTACCTTTCATCCTGTACCTATTCTTCCCCTCTCTTGGGGGTCTATTACAAGGTGGGAAATTTACCCTCCTCCTCGTACTTTTCCACCCCCGTCCCCTCCCAAGTTTTTTTCCCTTCCTGCCACCTCCCCAGGTTTTTGCCTCTTCTGTCCCCCCCCCCACATTCGTCTCCAGTCCCCTTTCCTCTTCCCTCCCCCTTACTTTTTGGTAAGTCCATTTCTGTCCCAAACTTTTCTCACCCTCCTCCTTCTATCTCCAATATGGTCTCCCATACATCTTTTAATTTAAAAACCTTGAAGCCATTTCAGAATTTTATTGCAGAGACTAAACCTTCAAAGGGCCCTTATTACCCTGTTCCTTCTCTTCCCTCCCCCCCATCTTCACAACCCCATTCTTCGCAATGCCCGTTCCTTCGCTGCTTGAACTCTTCCAATGCCACCACACTTTTATTTTCTAACCCCTCTATCCGTATGCCTTTACCTACAATTCCTTTTTTTTCTTTATCGCCAAAACATGGCTTATTACAGTGAAAATCCGCGGCCGGGTAAACGGGGTGACCTTCAGATGTTGTTTTCAGGTTTTCCCCTTTTGGGGCTTTCTTACAAAACCAAAATTACACTCGGCTGTTTTCCCCAAACCCATCTCAGGGTATAATTTATTGTATTCTTTGGGTCCTTTTTTAGTGGGACCTTTAATGAAATGCCCTTTTTCTACCAATGATTTCCTACTGTCAAATATTGTCCATACCTCGCTGCATTACACTGCAGCCCCATAACTTGAATAAGGGGGTTTACAATATGTTCTTTTATTCTTCCTTCTCGATCATTTTTTTATCCCAGACTTTAAATTTTTTGTTTCATTTTTACACCCCCACTTTTGTTTCTTGGTGATTTTTAATGCCCCCCCATTTTCCCCTGGGGGGGGGGTCTCATTGTGACTCACGTCACCGTTGGGGGGCTTTTCCGCCTCTCACCCCCCTCCATGTTTTAAAAAACGGGGACTCCCACCCATTTGATCCTCGTACTCATACTCTCTCTTCATCGATCTTCATCTGCTCTTCCTCCCCTGCACTAGACTTCACCTGGTCTGTTCTAACCGGACTTACATGACAGCGATCATTTTCCAATTTTCTTACTTTTCCCTTTTATTCACCACCTTTCCGTCCCCCGCTGGCAATTTATCGGGGAAATTGGGGTCTTTACTCACACCTCAGCTTTTAGTGAGGTTTCCCTTTTCATCCTCCATGATGGCCCCCCTTACACCCCTTCTCGACGTCTTTATACTCACTTCTCATTCTATACCCCAAACCTCGGCAGGCATTCTCAAAGGCTGCCTTGGTGGGGTCCCGCTTGGCTCGTGCAGTACGTTTTTAAATGCCTGCATGGGCAGGTATGGTACAATAGAACCGCTGAAACTTTTTGATTTTAAGCGAAAGCGGCATCGCCGCCGTTATCCATGAAGCTAAACGCACTTTTGGCGAGCTTTTTCCACCATCACCTCTTTTCTTCTATGAGTGCGTCTGGAAAAAAGTGAGGGAAAATTTAGTGGTAAAACTTCCTGACCGGCTCCTGTTTTTTGGGTCGCTGAGGTTGATGTAGCAAACCCTCTCGACGTTGCCATTGAACTTGGCACACATCTGGTCCGTATTTCCCGAGGGCTCCATCTATGCCCCTCGTTTCTTTCCTCAAAGTCTGCAAAGAGAGTTAGTACCCTTGGACTTTTCTTCTCTCAGGAAGAACAGTATAATGTGCCTTTTACACTTCAAGAACTGAGGCAATGCTCTCAGCTTGCCGATCATCGGCAGCTGGGCCTGACGACATTCATATTCGTATGTTACAACATTTACATCGGTCAGCCCTTGTAGTCCTCTTACACCTCCTCAATCTTATTTGGGCACAAGGAGTTCTTCCCCAGCTGTGGAAATCTGCCATTGTTCTCCCTTTCCGCAAACCGGGTACTACAGGACATGATGCCTCCCACTATCGTCCCATCGCTCTTACTAGTGCAGTTTGCAAAGTGATGGAACGTCTCGTAAATCGACGTTTAATGTTGTATTTAGAGACACACAACAGTCTCTCCGCTAGTCAATATGGCTTTCGTAAGGGTCGTTCTACCATAGACCCCTTACTACGCTTGGATACGTATGTTCGTAATGCCTTTGCGAATAATCACTCAGTTATTGCCATATTTTTTGACCTTGAGAAGGCATATGACACAACTTGGAGGTATAATATTTTGGCCCAGGTCCATTCCTTAGGCCTCCGAGGCAATCTACCATCCTTCCTTAAGAACTTTTTAACTGACAGACATTTCCGTGTTCGAGTCAATAATGTTCTTTCCCCGGCCTTCGTCCAAGCTGAAGGTGTCCCTCAGGATGTGTTCTAAGCACAACACTTTTCTCCTTGCTATAAATGATTTGGCCTCTGTTCTTTCCACCCAATATTTGGTCATCACTCTATGTTGATGACTTCGCTATTGCTTGCGCAGGCATGACTGTCATCTTATTGCAGTTTCTTCTCCAGCATGCGGTCGACCGTGTTTCCACTTGGGCCACACGCATGGGTTTAAATTTTCAAGTACCAAAACTCACCAAATTACTTTCACTAGACGCTCTGTTATCTCGATCATCCTTTGTATCTCTATGGCTCCCGTATCCCCGAACGTGATACAGTCAGGTTTCTAGGCCTTCTCTTTGACCGTAGGTTATCCTGGAAACCTCACATTACCTCTCTGAAGGCAACTTGTCACAGCCGGCTAAACCTTCTTAAAACCCTTGCTCATCTTTCCTGGGGAGCTGATCGTCGAACTCTGCTTCGCCTACATTCAGCCTCGTTTTATCGAAAACTCGATTTATGTTGACCAGATTTATTCTGCGGCCTCTCCTGCTACTCTCTCTAGCCTTAACTCTATCCATCACCAAGGATTACGTTTGTGCCTTGGTGCTTTTCGCTCTTCCCCTGTTGAGAGCCTCTATGCAGAAGCGAATGTTCCATCCTTGTCTGATCGCCGTGATGCCCTTTGCCTTCGCTACTATGTACGCTCTCACGATCTCACAATCCTTCCATTTATAGAATGGTCACCGATATTAGTAGACATTCTTTATTCGTTTGCCGCCCCTGTTTGCTCCGTCCCTTTTCTCTTCGCCTACATTCACTCTTGTCTTCCCTTCAGTTACCACCTTTATATGTTCATGTAGCATCTCACTTTTTCCCTACCCCCTGGGAAGTTCCAGCTGTTTTTTTTCCCCG